>JBBBDQ010001523.1:605000-820614 GCA_037127315.1 Ascarosepion bandense
AGATAGATAGATAGATAGATAGATAGATAGATAGATAGATAGATAGATAGATAGATAGATGCATGAAGGTAGCTAAGCTGAGACCTTTGACTCCACTAAAGACATATTTGGTGCATGTACCATTCAAGGTTCCCGGTCGGTTTTGTAAGCATCTAGCGATCATAGACAGAGAGAAGACTAATTCATGTAACAAGATTAAACGTAAAAGTGGGCGTAAACTGCCTTGGAAATGGTTAGCTGTCAGTGAGAATAAATCCAATTTCTTCTTATCTGGACATGCACAAGCAGTGCCACCAACAGATCTTTCCGTGTCAAAGACTTCATTAAATGCAACCAAAAGATTCATAAAAATTAACGTGAGAAGAGAAAATATGTCCTTCAAAAAGATATTCGTAAAACTAGGCCAACGTTAATGTAATAAGGAACACCCAATAGAAAATAAATTTGCTATTAATGTGTTGCGAGATTAATAAATTTACATTAAACACTGTTTTGCTTTCAAGTGACAAACGTAAGTTTATATCTGGTAATCTAGTGTAAAATTTGTAAGGTTCTAGATAAGTTCTTGTCCTTCGATGGATTCAGGTTGAAATTAAATTTGATAATTTGTTTTTGGACTTGTTCATGTGTGCATTAACTTTTTATATCATTGTTCAGTTTATTGCTCATTTGTTGTGTGAGGATATTGCCTCGCTGAAAATTCTTATCCTTTGTTTTTAGTTTTCAATAATTTGCTAAGAATTTGAAACAATATGCAGCAATTACTTTTGAAAAAAATTAGTTCCGTGGAACAGGGGTTTCAGAGAAACAATATCTTCATACAAAAACAATCAATAAACAGAAAAATTATCTATCAAAATTCAATAATACACACATAAACAAGTTAAGACGCAAATTTTTAGATGCTTCGTCTCGCGGCTCCCATCTGACTCTCTGTCTTGACGCTGACCGGGGCCTTTTAAAGTATTCAGATTTTCGCAGTTGCTCACGAAATCCTCAAGTCTTGCAAGTCACTCCCATTGCTCAAAAATCATTTTAACACCTACTTGCGAAATTTGATTACAACTTTTTCTTTAAGCAGATGGTCAGTCCTTTTTCTGTTTTGACAAAACCAGAATTTCACACGTCATTGTGAATTTTTGTAAAAGTGAAGAAGAAGGTTGATTTTAATTAATTTCTTACATATGAATTCTAAGGCATGAAAATCCAATAAACCCAATGAAGGATACAGTGTTTATCTGATATATATATATATATATATATATATATATATATATATATATATAAGGTAGAACACATGGTATATTATGCAGGTAAATTTCAATAGAGACAAAAAATTTGTATGTGTTCTAAAATATAATTTATATATATATATATATATATATATATATATATATATATATATATAGTAAAATAGAGAAAGTGTGTGTGTGTGTGTGTGTGTGTGTGTGTGTGTGAGTGTGTGTGAACATAAAAATCAACACTGCATGGTGAGCGTTAGTTTCATGCTTCAATCGATTATTAAACCATGTGTAATTATGCGGTGTTAAGTGTAAGCAGATATAAAAACTGTTTTAAATTATTCATCATCTTTACCTTTAATTTGTTTATTCATTCATCTATTCTGTATACTTTCTTTGGTTCCAAATTTAAAAACTTCATTGAGTTTATTCAACTTTGGTCATGGATTATTGATGGATCGTGATGTTATTGTAGGTAGCGTAACAGGAATTTGTTTTGGTGCCTGTATATTAAAAACAAATTCTTTTGTTTAGGAATTGTTATTGTTCTGCAAAGGTGATTATTGCTATTTTCTCCTCTCGTCAAAGGTTACATTGTTTTGAGGTGTTGTTGTTAGCTGATGCTTGTTTTCAAATAAATAGATAAAATCTTAAAAAATAGATACATGTAGTCTGATGATTGCTTGAGATGTAAAACTGCCAGTCACCATCAAGTGTTGGTTTCTACGTACACATTATCTATATCAACAAGTGTTATATCTCCCATACACGCCTGACGACGCTATGACACTGTCAGCGCTCTGCCTTCGGGTAGAGGGCGCTCTCTGCTTCGGAGCAGAGAACACAAACCCAGTCGTGGTTCCGCCGAAGGGTAGATTCACGACTGGGGAAAAATAGACAGAGATTTTTTGGCCCGGCTATATGGCCTGGAATACCCACTATAAAATGACCATGTGTCACATCTGGCCTTGCGTGGGATGGCTAGTAAATACAATACACGCGCGCGTGTGAGTAAGTAATATAAATATGTCGGCCCGGCGTATTTAATGAAATCTTATCAAATGGCCATAGATCATATTTTTTAAGGGCAACATTCCTTTTCCTTCTTCTTGTTATTATCAAGTCGCGAATATTTCGGTACTTTCTCGTATGTATGCAAATTATGCATTAAAATACTTACATAATTGTTAATAGGTAGTTTCATTTCCCAGAGTGAGACAGGAAGTTTGCTCGGTTGGGGAGGGTCTTTGTGTTTTCTCGGGGACTGAGAAAATCCTTGAGTAAATATTATTTCTCAACAAACTGTGTTTTTCTCTCTCACACTGGTGGAAACATTCCTTTTCCTTCTTCTTGTTATTATTGCAATTTTAACAATAATAGGACATTCGAAATTGAGGAATCTACAATGTTGGTGATGAACAAATAAAAACAGGAAGCAGCAGAAAGGATTTAACTACGCCACAACGAAATTATGCGAACACTGAATCCTAACGAATTCTAATTAAACCCGAGGAAAAACTGGAAGGAATTCCGATTAAACAGAATAAAATGAAAGAAATAAAATGAATATCTCTGATGAAAAAGAAGTTGTAAACATAGATTAATCTCAGAAATCGTATTAAAGACGTGATTTAGAGCAAGATTTTCGGAATCCTTTGTAAATTGGCAAATTTGGACCAGAAAACGAAGAAATTGAGGTTCATGCATAAAACCAGGGCAAGTGCATAATATCCCCGAAAGCCCCGACAAGAGACGGGGACAAGCTTGATTAGGAACTCGGGCAGTGTTAAGTGACCCTTGTTTTTCATCAACATTTGCTTTATTTTCTACCTCTAAAAATTACAAATTAAACTAAGTAGAACGGAAAAGATGAAATATTTTCGTGGTGTTTGACATGATTTTGGGGTCTTTTTTATCATTCATATCCGTGAAACTCTTTCGTTTACGCTAAGAATCGACAAAACACTATAAAATTCAGTAATTTTTATCGAAGATTTTAAATAATTATTCAAATTTTTAACAAGATAAAATCTCAAGTCAATTTAAAATACAGGTCCCTAATTTGTATTTAGATACATTTTATTTATTTTCAATTTTTCTAGTTAAATTGTTCACCTGCATTGCATATAATTCATTACTGTGCATAGGCAGGATTGAACTATTATGACGTGTCTCTAGTTCGTGTTTAGATACATTCTATTTATTTTCAATTGTCCTAGCTGCATTGTTCACCTATATTGCATATGATCTATTTTTGTAAAGATCTGTTATGACATATCCCTAATTTGAATTTAGATACATTCTATTCATTTTTAATTTCACTAGTTGAATTTTTGGTCTACATTGCATATGATCATATCGTAATCTGCACAATTAATAATACAACTAATAGAAATTTCTTTCGCTCCGTCGTGCTAAAATAGTGTTATATTTTTCTGCATGCAAAAATATTTTTACATTTCTACTTGAATTGTTTAACTATATTGCATATGATCCATTATTGGAAATACGCTGAAATTATATATTATGACATGCCACTAGTTTGTATTGAAATACATTTTTTTTATAATCGTGTCGCCCCAAGCAAGGCACTTTACTGCCACTGTTGTGCAGGGGGTTACATAAAAGGAAAGTTATGAGAAAATGTGACAGGTTATAGGGGTCGTCAGGAGATAGGCAAGAGAAAGATGAGAATACTGATGAGAGTGGAGTGGACAAAGAAAGGAGAATGAGAGAGAGGATATAAATGAATCTTATTTCGGTGATATAATCATTTCTTTCTGTATCCCAACCAGCAATCAAAAGCCTAAAGTCAGAAATGGCTACATGATCATTTTCGTAAAAAACAAAAACAAAAACAAAAGATAAAAAAACCCCAAGCTTCCACGCATTTTAAATAGATAAAGCCCTTCGTAATTTCTGCTTGTGAGTACAATATTTTGTATTTCTTTAAGGCCTGAGCTATCAGGAATTCCTATCAATGAGTCGTTCGGAACCTTTTTCAATCAAACCAGGGGGTTCTAACCACAACTGAAATTGTTGGTGTCCTAGTGCACCACATTTATGAGATTTCCACTTCAAGATCCTTTTATTTTGATAATTTTTTTTAATGATCTTCAAAGATTCATTACAATTTGCAGGGACTCAAAAGTTAAGTGCCATACGTGATACACGCTTGGGCGATCATGTCTCGAAAGAGACAAGACTGACTGGGCAGAAGATTATCCCGCAGTAGGTTGCCATTGCTTTCTGCGGTAGACTGGTTGCCGACCAAGGCTATAGAACCCAATCTGTCCTGTTATTTTAACCCATAACTGGAGGGAAGAGACGGATTAATACCTTTCCCAAGGGTATTTGCGCGTAAGTAAATGCAATGAATTCGGCTGGAATTCGAACAGCCTCCCGATTTCTCCTTCCGAGCCGATATCCACTGCACCACAACGCACATCCTTTGCAGGGACTACCACCTCAATAAAAACGGAAATTCTGTTTTTATGTTTTTTTTTATTTATCACGGTGTGTGGACGATTCACTTTGATTGTTCTGTTTTTTTTAGTTTAATATAGTATCATAAAATTGTTACAGGTCCGATTCTCTGTAACCGGGCCTGTGTGGTGTTCACACCAGTTTATTGCAGTTTCCTTCTCGTAAAAATTGCATATTTTCCGGTGCAAATATTGACCCACCCTGTCATGCCAGGTTTTATATTCCGTGGGTGCTAATACTGTGCAATCTGATACAAGATGGTCGATTATCTAAACTTATTTATAAATGAAACTTTGTCTCTGTGTGTGTGTGTGTGTGTGTGTGTGTGTGTGTGTGTGTCCGTTACCTATAGACTCCGAAACGGCTGAACCGATTTTCTTGAAAATTTACACAATTGTACTATAAGCGTCTGCGAGTGTTCTTAGCTAAGTTTTGTGTCGAGGTACCCCCGATAAATATCGAAAATCGATAATCGAAAAAATCGGGTTATAGAAGGAGTGGTCCGATTTTAATAAAATTTGATACACTCATAGACAAAGACATGAGAAACGATATTCAGAAGTTTCAAGGTTGCAGTTCTTACAATAGTGCAGACAATCGATCATATATCGATAATATATATATATATATATATATATATATATATATATATATATATATATAAAAGGCAATGTGCTTGTGTGTGTCCGTTTATCTGCCTGTATGTCTGTATTTTTTCAGCCCTTTTATTTTAGTTTTTGCTTCGAGTTTGGCTCTAAGTAGGTATAATTGTAGTTCTTAGTCTCAGCCATAATACCATTTACTCAGAGGACTTATTTAGCCTTCAAAATTCGGTTTACGACGAAAAAAACTTATTTGATATCGATACCAGAAAATCAAAATTTGACTTACATCCATTCATTTTTCTTTCAGTCTCCGGTTTTGCTTTAACTGGAAACAACTATTGCTTTTTAGTCTTTCGTGCCAACGTCCAAAGAGTCTGAGCTCCAGGACCATGGATTAGTTTTAAAGCTTTCATTACACCCGAGCAACGCCGGCCTATACTACTAGTTTCTGGATATTTATAAAATAATCTGCATTTCGTGTTATCACAATTTTTCAGTATATGTACTTGGTGATTTCTAGTTAGCAAGCATTTGGTCCTGTGCAGCAAGAATAAAACCTTCGATATCAGCTTTTAACCCTGCACCCCGTAACCACTGATGGGTACGGATTTTGTCAACATCAACTTGTTTGGTACGGACAGAGTATTGACTATGAAGGGGTTTATCTTGCCATCGTTTCTGCATTTGGTACACTGAATTTGTTTTCTTTTTTAGGTTCTTTACGGCTGCATTAGGTCAATTATGGTTTATTTGTATTTCTTCGCCCAACTTGAAATTCCCTTTCGAATTATTTAACTTCCTTTATTACTGAATAAAGTTTCTTATTTCTTTCAGATTTTTTGGCACAGATCATTATCCAGTCTTCTGCATTTTTCTGATACCTTTGGAGACCGATTGTTGAGATTTTGTAAAACGAATTGTTGTCCTCATCTTTATTGTCATATTCACGACGTTTTGGCCGTTTTACGCTCCGGCCTTCTTCAGGTGATTGGAATTTTTAACCGAACCCTTTATTTCGATCACTGGGGTAGATTGTTCTCGTTCCATGAGTCATGCCACTTCCAGATGTTTTTGTTATCTTCATTTAACTCACTCTCTAAGTTTGCGTTGTTCGCCACTGGTGTCGCCAGGTATTGAACTCACAATTCTTTGGGTCGAGTCACTAGATTCACTCCAACGCTTTTATCTACTGGGTCATGTATTCTACATTTAATGCCATATTTATAACAATAATTACAAACTCGATTTCAAAGAACAGATTTGATTCTTCAGGTGATTTTTTTTATTTTGAACCTTTTACCTACTGGACCATGTGCCCTTCCGGACACATGGCTCAGTGGACAAAAAACTTTGAGTTAAATAAAGATAATTAAAACATCCGGAAGTGGCATGACTCATAGAACAAGAACACTCTACCCCAGTGATCAAAATAAAGAGTTCAGTTCAGTTCCAAGTACCCAAGGAAGGTCGAATCGTATAACGGTTGAAACGTCATGAATAGGACAATAAAGACGAGGACAACAGCCCGAACATTGTAAATACCACATCTCATAAATATAAACAAATAAGACAGCTTTAGTTGAACTAATCCTCTAGCTCCTTTGGATCTTGATAAATAAAGACGATTAACATCAGTCTTAAGATGATGCATGATTTCTCTTTTTGGCGTCCATTAACTTAATGTCAGCTATGGTTCAATTAGGGATGCTGAAACTGGATTGCACCACTGTAAACTGTATTATTATTATTATTATGATTTCTGCTATGGTCGCACTACCTACTAACTCTGCGGGAAAACCTAAAGCAGGTAGTGGATGCTGTTATGGCTACATTTCATGATTTGTTTTTCTATCTCCCTTAACATCATTAGTGTTACATGGACAAAGTTCTTCTTAGTATGTGGACTGTACTTATAAAAACAGGATGTGCGTTGTGGTGCAGTGGATAACGACTCGGAACGAGAAATCGGGGAGCCGAGTTCGAATTCCAGTTGAATTCCTAGCATTTACTTACGCACAAATACCCTTGGGAAAGGTATTAATCCGTCTCTTCCTTCCAGTTATGGGTTAAATAATGGGACAGATTTGGTCCTATAACCTTGACTGGCAACCAGTCTATTGTGCAGAAAGCAATGGCAACCTACTGCGGGATAATCTTCTGCACAGTCAGTCATATCTCGAAAGAGACATGATCGCCCAAGCGTGTATCACGTATGGCACTTAACTGACTTATCCAAACACTTTTTGTATTTCTGTTACGCTAGGATTTCCAGGGATTTTTTCAATGTGTTGTTTTGTTCCTTTTTATCATTCCAAGCGCACCTACTATGACTGATACTATTCTTGTATTCAATTTCTACATTTTTTGTATTTTTGATTTGAAGGTCTTTACACTTCGATAGTCTTTCAAATTCTTAGGTTGCTATGTTACAGTCCGATGGGAACGCCATATCAATTAGTAGAATTGTTTTTTCTTTTCGGTTTTTGACAATTATGTATGGCCTATTTGCTTCAATCTTCCTATCTGTAAAGATGGTGTAATCCCATAGAATTGTTACAGTTCTCTTGGTAAGCCATATCAATTAGTAGACAAGTTCTTCTTTTCGGTTTTTGACAAGTATTTCCGGCCTATTTGCTTCAGTCTTCCTGTCTGTGAAGATGATGCAATCCCATAGAATTTTGTTGTCTTCTATTTCTGTAACCAATGCTAGATGATGTTCATATCAGTGTTTGTTAACATCTTTTTCAAAGTTTTTAATACTGCTCCACTCTATCGTGACGATTTTTATATTCATTTGACGCAAGCACATACTATCCTGAGATTAGATGCTCTATGGTTTTCTGTTATTTGTCACAGAACCTGCATTTTGGATTGACATTATTATGTATGATATTTATTATTATCATTCTCTTGCTTTTTGTTTTTTTATAATCCCTTACCTAGTCGACCCGGGGTAAGGTAGTAAATATATGCATTTGTTTACTCAAATTCTGATGTTAAGTGATACTTAATATATACAGTGCTTATATTACATGCAGTTCCACAATATATTAAATCTCTTAAAAAGAGAGGCTGCTAAGTATTTGGTAGATGTTCTTGTATTCACCTGTTTATGTTTGCATCCAGGACCCGAATCGTTATCTATTGTTTTCTTAATTAGTCATCTATTGCTTTCGCTTCTTCATAATATTTCTGTTTTCTAATTCTTTCATACCCAGTAACCCCTGTGTCTTAGTGGCTTTCTTACCTTGCTTGATACTAAATCCAACTAAAACAATAAATTTGGATTCGATCTGAAGACGCAATGTTGATATAGACGAAAATTAATTAATATCGGTCAGTTAAATGTCTTTTGTGATATACGCTTTGGCGATCATGTCTCAAAAGAGATATGACTATTTACATGTTTTATGGCGACACATTTTTCAATTTCAGTTTCAAGATACTCATATTAATTTATTTGGTCATATTCTTGAACAGATATTTTGTTTTATCTAGTGACACTACCATATTATTATTATTATGTCATTTTTCATCATATTTCGATTTCTGCTTTGGTCTCACTACCAACCAAGTCTGCGGGGAGACCTAAGGCAGGTAGTGGCGTGTTGTTATAGCTCCATTTCATGTTTTTCTATCTTCCCTTTCATCCCCAGCATTACATAGATAAAGTTTTCCTTAGTGTGTGGGTTGTACTTAATAAGACAATTTTTTGTATATCTCTTAAGCTGGGGTTTCCAGGGATTCTTTCAATGTGTTGTTTTGTTCTATTTTTTATCATTCCAAGTGCACCTACTATCACTGGCACAACTCTTGTTTTCAATTTCCACATTTTTTCTATTTCAATTTCCAGGTCTTTATATTTTGACAGTTATTATTATTATTATTATTATTATTATTATTATTATTATTATTATTATTATTATTTTCTCGGATTCCTGTTGTATAATAATTAATATCCTTCTGCCCTCCTTCTTAGCGACTCAAGATCAGAAATGTCATCATGACATTTTCCAATGGACATTGTTGTAAAAAACAAAAAAACAAACAAAAAACAAAAACAAAAAAAGAAGAAGAAAAAAACAATATACAAAACAAAAACAAGAGAACACACATTTTGCATAGATAAAGCCCTTCGTGAGGTGTGAGATGTAAAATCTTTTTGTTTTTCTTTAAGGCATCGTTTATCTGAGATTTCTTCAATGAGTCTATCGCAACCATTTTCAATCAAACTCAGGACCCCAAACACAACTACAATTATTGATATCTTTGTGTGCCACAGTTTTTGAGATTTGCACTTCAAGATTTTAGTATTTTGATATTTTTTGAAGATCTTAAAAGCTATATTACAGTCTGCTGGAACTGTCAACTCAATATGAATTTTGTTCTTTCATTCCGACCGAGGAAAGACTGCTGAGTAAAAAAAAGTTTTAATAATTAATATTGAATCAAACACACATATATTCCTTTCGTTCTGATCCGAGGAAGCCTATCTAACAATGTTAAAAGGTCTCGTTCTTTGATATGCAAGACCAAAGACCAAAACTGAAAAACAAGTGCGTGTGTGCGTGTGTATATCGTGAAACATTCGAATTGAAAGAGAAATCCTTTTCGATATTTTACGAAAAATACGTCATTCATTCTTTTTGTGTTTTCTTTTTGTTGACGTTTGTTGGAAACATCCACTAAGTCTGGTATAATATATTTATTTGCACAAAAGTAAAAGGTGTGGCACAAGGCCGAAAAAGGGTGGGTGCGTAGAGAGTGGTACTCATTAACTATCCTATACCTAGCTAAACACTTTCACGACCCTATCACTCATTAACAATGTGCACATTCGTCACAAGAATCCATCCATCACTTCCCAATCCTTCATACACCACAATATCACATATTTACAAGGAGCACCTAAAAAGGGGAAATTAACCCATGACATAAAAATTTGTTAACTTATACAATAATATAAAATATAATAAAGAATTTAAAGAAATAAAATACAACAAAAGTTTTTTAAAATGAAATAAACAAATGTTAGTAAGACCCGTCCACCCCACAAAAAGAGAGTTGCAGCTGTATTCCACCAAACGGCGAAATCAAGAAGCACACTCGCTAAGGGAGTGGGGGAGGATAAAACAATTAATGGAATGGGAAAGTCTGGTATAAGGTCACGCAACTGAAGCAACCAGTGACTATCAAACTATGGCCTGAGGTAGTCACTCAAGATATTTATTAACATTGTCTGGATCAACATTGTAATTGTTGATCATTTAGAGAAGATCAAATTTATTCTCTTCACAATAGTTGATTTTTCTTTTCTACTCACTTGTATCGTGTGTAAATATGAATTTTATAAAAGTAATTTATTATTTTCTATATACTGAAAAATAAAATTAAAAAAAAATGAAAAAAAATGCGAAATATGTTATACGAAAGGATGTCATGACTGAATGAGCTACGCCTTGACTCAACAGACATAAAGCTTTGAACGTCGTAGAAGCATCGAATGAAACATGCAGACGATATAGCCTTTGAAATCTGATTCTGTTCAGGGTGTAACCGGACGGTGCCAGCGATCCCCACACAAAAGCTGCGCGTGCTTCTCACCGTCCTATTTCTTGATAGGCCATGTTTATTTTTAGGATTTTCCTGGCAACGACTTCAATTCAATATCTGTTTTGCTATTAGGTGAATATGAAGTGGATATCGGCTCGAAACGAGAAATCAGAGAGCCGAGTTCGAATTCCAGTTGAATTTATAATTTGTTGCACTCATTTACGTGCAAATAGCCCTCTAGCTATGAATAAAATAGCAGAACAGATTGGGTTCTATAGCCTTGAATTGCAGCCAGTCTACCGCAAAAAGCAATGGCAACCTACTGCGGGATAATCTTCTGCACAGTCAGTCATGTCTCTTTCGAGACATGATCATCCAAGCATGTATCACGTATGGCATTTAACTGACTGACTGAATATAATAGTTGAAAACATGATTAAGGCTTCTAGTGGGCATAAAGTGGGGGATCAGTTTTATATCGTTAAGAAGTAATAAACTGATCCCCCACTTATTACTACATAGTAATATAATAGATCTATTCCTCTTATAGCTATGAGTCAAATAATCGGACAAATTGGGTTCTGTAGCCTTGGCTGGCAACCAGTCTACCGCAGAAAGCAATGGCAATCTACTGCGGGATAATCTTCTGCCCAGTCAGTCATGTCTCTTTCGAGACATGATCGCCCAAAGCGTGTATCACGTATGGCATTTTGACTGACTGAATATAATAGTTGGAAACATAATTAAAACTTCTACTGCGCATAAAATGGGGAATCGGTTTTCTATTGTGATGAATAAACTGATCCCCCACTAATTATACTTAATATGATAATGTCATATAATCTACATCTTCTCCTTCCAGCTATGAATAAAATAGCTGGACAGATTGGGTTCTGTAGCCTTGGCTGGCAACCAGTCTACCGCAGAAAGTAATGGCAATCTAGTGCGGGAAAATTTTCTGCTCAGTTAGTCATATCTCCTTTGAGACATGATCACCAAAGCGTATATCATGAATGACATTTAACTGACCGATATCAATTAATTTTGTCAATATCAACATTGCGTCTTCACATCGAATCCAAATTTATTGATTTAGTCGGATTTAGTATCAAGCAAGGTAAGAAAGCCACTAAGACACAGGGGTTACTGGGTATGAAAGAATTAGAAAACAGAAACATTATGAAGAAGCGAGAGCAATAGATGACTAATTAGAAAGACAACAGATAACGATTTACATTTTATAAATTTTTGAGGTGAAAGTTGACTGAAAAGCCTGAAGCCTGAAGAGAGTTCCAAAAGCGAGAAGTGCGAGAAATAAAACTGTTAGCATAGAACTGTTAGCGTCACATTAAGCCAATTCAAGTGTAAATTGATGAGACCTTGCCGCCAATCAGGTACTGCGCTTAAATTTATGAAGTGAAAAGTTTATTCGAACAGTTACCATGAAAGTATTTATAGAAAAGGCACAGGGAAGCAACTTTACGGTGGTGGGAAGGTGACTAAAGCCGAGATGTCAGGTCAGAACCAATAACATTGCTGATTCTTCTTTGGATTTCATAAAGAATCTCCTTATATATATATATATGCATAGTCATCCGCAGACAGATCTGGTTCGCTGTATCACAGTTCATCAGTACGGTTAGACATCCGATTGCTTTTACTCAGAATTGAAACCCGACCGAATTGGCGTCAGTCGGTGATTCTACCTCTGAGCTATGGGCGCTCGGTAGAAAGAGGCAGACTTTTAGCGTATGATGTATCATACACCAGTAGTTAGAGTACTCTAATTCATTACTGAATGAGCGATGCGTAAGTGCTAGAGTAGCTACTGTTTTTTCAAAGTCTACCGTTCTTCCAGAGTGCTCATTCAGGGTGTGAGTGCGTAAATATATATATATATATATATATATATATATATATATATATATATAAGCGTGTATATATATATATATATATATATTCTGTAATAATTAACACAATGAATCTTGACTGACGGGTGAGGAATCAGGAAACACTGTGTCGATAGCCAATAAATTGCGAACTTTGATGTGAAGTGAATATCGGCTTGGAGCGAGAAATCGGAGAGCCGAGGTCGAATTCCAGTTGAATCCGTTGCATTCACTTACGCACAAATATCCCTGTGAAAGTTATTAATCAGTCGCTTCAGGAAAGGTTGGGTTCTATAGCCTTGGTTGGCAACCAGTCTACCGCAGAAAATGATGGCAACCTACTGAGGGAAAATCTTCTGCCCAGTCAGTCATGTCTCTTTCGAGATCTGATCGCCGAATCGTGTATGAATGAATTGCGAATTCATGATAATAAATACATTTGAAATACATATGTGTGTGTCTCTGTGAGTGCCTGTGTATGTGCGCACGCACGTGTATGTATACATTGAATTTTATAAAGAATCTATGTGGTCGCAATATATTAAGGATGGACGAATGGTAGACATAGATATGTTAGATAGATTCTAGAGAGAAAAATTTGTCAGTCGACAAAATGAACCAACTTTTTAGCATACATCTGAATCTTGCTTTTCTTAGATGTTTCCAGACAAACATCCGTGGCTATATCGTTACACTCTACTCCCCTAGAACATTGGTCCTTGCAGATGTCGGTTGGCCGATCTTGATGGGGTGTGGTGTATCCTGTCGCGATAATGTAACAAGGTCTAATTACTTAAAGTAAACATTTTTAGTGAGTTTTGCACAAAACGAAACTATTTTTTGCAATGAAAACAAATTAAATAGTAAGGTCAGTTCACTGTGCAGGGCCAGGAAGCTTTTCTCGTCTGGGTCCATCCTGCACATATATAAATCTACCATCCGCCCGTGTATTGAATACTGCTGCCACATTTGGTCGGGGGCCCCTGCTATTCCCCTCGGGGGTCTTGACAAAATACAACGAAGAATCTGTAATGTGATCGATACCGACTTGGCAGCTCGGCTGCAGTCGCTATCTCACCGGCGTGACGTGGCTTCCCTGTGCGTATTCTATAAATACTTTCACGGCTTCTGCTCCAATGAACTTAGCTCACTGGTGCCCCCTATATATGAATTTACACGAGCTACTAGACTAGCAACTAGGTCCCACCCTTTTACAGTGAAAAGGATAAAATGTAACCGCAATTTCTTAGCTTCTTTTCTCGCACTTCCCGCCTGTGGAATTCCCTTCCATATACTTGCTTCCTTGACATGTACAATCTCCAGGAATTTGAATGTAAGATCAATAGGCATTTCCTATCTTACTAACTCGCATCCATTTTCCCAAGCTCTTTTTCCCATCCACTCCACCACCGTTCTCAGTATCCTCATCCGTCTATTACCCTCCTCCTGACATTTCCTATAACTAACCCCTCTTTCTCATCACTTTCCCCTCTGTAACCTTCTGCGCAACAGTAGCAGTAAAGTCCCTTGCTTGGAGTGAAATGATTAAAAAATGGATTTACTAAGTTTAGTTTGACACAAGGCTGTAGTAACGAGCGTTGTGTGACACGCGAACTCTCTTCACACTAGTAATTGTCTGCGAGATAAGCCCACTGTGCTAACCAATGCCGTGTGGTGAGGTAACATATTTCCGAATTGGACTCGCATGATTGAAATGAATTGAAAAGAAATTTGGAAATTCCAACCGCTTTCTCAACTGCGGAGATGAAAGCTTGTCATTATTCTTTATCGAAATTTCTCGAATCATCATCATCATCATTAACCAGCGCGGTCATTGTCGTCGCCTCCCTTTCTGTTCAAATTTCTGGGATGAGAAATGTTAACATTATTTTCATTATCATACACCCAGACTTTTGTCCTAATATTTGTTGTTGTCATCACAACGTTTCAGTCGCTATGTCTTCCGGCCTTCATCAGTTGCTTGCTAATCTAAGTAACCGTCAGTGAATGTAGAGTTGAATCCATTTTTAATCTACTGGGAGGTGGGAGTCGATTGTTCTCATCTATAACCACGTGGATTAAAGCGTTGATTCGTAAAAAAGTCGGACTAAATTAAAACGAGTACTAAATGAGAACAAGATAAGATATCCCTTGATATGAGCAGTGAAATGATAACAGCTTGCCTTCGTAGATTAAATAAAGAGTCCAGTTCGAAATTCCATGAAGGTTGCCCGGACCGACAAATACCTGATGAAGGCCGGAGTACACAATGACCGAAATGATATCATAATAACAACAAAGATGAGGGCAGTAGTTTGCACGTAAATAAGAAATAATTCATCATTAGTGTTTTAAAAACTAAATTTCGGTTCATTGAGTATCGGACTCAACTTGTACAGCGAGACTATTCTGAGAACCCTAGAAGTTATGCCACAATTCGAACAACATAACGCAGGTGATACAATGATGATAGCAGATACAGAAAGGAAACTACATGACATCCTACAGAAGGTAGCTGAAGAGAGTAACAAGAAAAGACTACAAATAAACTGCAAGAAAACCGAATGTATGGTCATCAGCAAAAAGGGCAGCCCAAAATGCCAAATACAGTTGAAGGACGCTAAAATCAAGCAGGTACAAAAAATTTAAATACCTGGGAAGTGTTCAAACAGAAGACGGAAAGTACGACAGAGACCCGAAGGCGAATTGGCATGGCGAAAGAAGCATTTCAGAAGTTGAGTAAAGTATTAAGAAACAAGACAATTTCACTAGAAACAAAGAGGAGAGTAGTGGATTGCTATGTGATGTCAGTTCTTCACTATGGCAGTGAATATTGGACAATATCTTCGAAGATGAAGGAAAAACGTGAAGCAGCTGAAATGTGCTTCTACAGAAGGATGCTGCGGATATCATGGACCGAGCATGTGAGCAATGATGAGGTACTGGAAAGGATGGAAACGAAAAGGGAATTAATACTGAGCGTCAGAAAGAGACAGTTAAAGTCCCTGGGACATGCAATGAGGAAGGAAGGCTTAGAGAACCTGATACTAACAGGCCAGATAGAGAGAAAAAGAGACAGAGGAAAGCAGTGGATAACATAATTAAAGGACCTGATCAGGTGGATGACAGAACGAGGGTTGCATGGTGCAACAGAAGAAAACGTGCTAAGAGCCACCAGAAATAGGGAGATGTGGAAAGCCATGATCGCCTACGTCCTGAAAGGACAGGGCACATAAAGGAAGAAGAAGAATATTGGCTCATAACGAGAAATCGGAGAGCCGAGTTCGAATTCCTGTTCAATTCGTTGCATTCACTTACGCGCAAATACTCATGGGAAGGCATTAATCAGTCGCTTCTCCCTCTAGCTATAGGTTAAATAGCAGAACAGATTGGGTTCTATATCCTTGGTTGGCAACCAGTCTACCACAGAAAGTAATGACAATCTACTGCGGGATAATCTTCTGCTCAGTCAGTCATATCTCTTTCGAGACATGATCGCCTAAACGTTTATCCCGTATGGCACTTAACCGACTGAAAATCTATATTGCTGTATGATAAAGAAATAAATAAAGCCACCTGTCTGAAGGCAAACACCCGTTATGTCAACGATGTTCTAATCTTGTCGGATATTTCTTGTTAGGATTTTGTTTTTATATTGCATAAATTAATGTTTCTCATCTGACCACAATTATTAAGAGACCCGTGTGTAGTAAGGTAACTTTCCTCTGGTAAAGTATTCAAATATTGAAAATGGCCCACAGATTAGCGTTACTAAATGAGCGTTTTCGGGGTGTATTTTAAAAAAATAGGTCATGTAATTCTGTAGATAGGTGTTATCCTGATATTTGCTAAACGTAGCACAAGGTCACTTGTATAAGAGCACTCAGTAAGTATCAAAATCACGACAATCATAATGGTCTGTCTGAGTATTTTATTAAACATACTCTTATAATGGTTATATTTATTTAACTGTGCTTCCTAGCGTGGCGCAATAGCTAACAGTCGAAATATATCTTCCAATTCACTAACGTAAGTGGCTTATGGATATCTCATTAGTACTACCAATATCTCATTAGTACTACCAATATCTCATTAGTACTGCCAGTTTTAATGAAAACCCAAACCTTTTTTTAAAGTGTAGGCAGTTATTCTGCTCAACCGTTAATACTGCAATAAGCTTCATAACAAGTGAAGACCCACAATCGTGGGTCATTCTTTGTGTCGTAATAAGGTACTCATTTTGGGTTAGAGGAGACAGTTGCAGAGTTTTAATTGATCTCAATGGTCAATATTCGAGTTCAAGTTTTGAGTTTTGTTTAACGGCATATCAACCTCTTTGGGTTATTTAATACAAAAATGGTAGGGGTTTAAGGTATTTTTTTAATGTTCAGTTATAATGAGAAAGTTGATTTAGTCAGATGTTGACGGAAAAATTTTTTTTTTAAATCTTAGAAAACTGTAGATTTCTTCTAGTTTTGTATTCAAAAATGTATTGCTGATAATTTCTTTCCTTCAAGAATGTATATTTTCTATAAAGTCTCTTTTTATGTATATATCTTTATAAAAGTCTATTTTCATGCTTTCATAGTGTTTTGACCTCAGTTTGGGGGTTTAACTATTTGCCCATAGCTGAGACTCTAACAGGTGCTACCACTCAGGGTCAGTGTGGACATGGAAACAACAGCAATTGAGGTGGTTCCATGCTCTTCACAACCTCCCAATCAGAGGTCTTGCTGCCGGATGCAGTTTACCGTCATACCCAGGAACCCCAATGTTTGAGTCTAGGTCAAAATTCAAGTTCATGAATAATGATATTCAAGGACGACAAGCCATCCTCACATAAAATATTAGCACGACACAATTCTTTATTTCAATTCGTGCCTCCCACTTAGATTTACTGATCTTAATAAATATCGAGAACAAAATGAGTTGATTTATAATCACAATATTTCAATCAAAGTCTTCAAATTTCGTTCAAACTGATCAAGTCTCGTTTAGACACGGAAATCTTGTTTAAATACTTCAAATCTGAACAGAACACTTTAGGAGTTGAGTTAAATGGAGATAACTGAGACATTTGGGAACGGCATGACTCCTGGAACAAGAACAATCTACCCCCAGGGAACGAAATAAAGCGTTCAATTCAAAATTCCAATTATCTGCAGAACGTCAGAGGGTACAACGGCCGAAACGTCGTGAATATGACAACAAAAATGAGGACAATACTCTGAACTATCTAAATAATTACAATACCTAATCTACAAAAATATAGACAAAAACTTCAAATCACATTCAGATACGTAAATCTCGTTTAGACACCAAAATCTCATTCAGACAAGCGTGAAAACTTTATCTCTCAGTTTCTCTTTGAAAGATGAATAAAGAAAACAAAGTCAGAACATTGAACTGGGTCATTAAGTAAATTTCATTAGATGGAACCATCAAAAGTTCTAAAATGTAACTAGAACGATTTTTCCTTCCGTTTCTTTTTAATCTGGTTCTTCGTATTCTTCTAAAATGCATGATATCCTTGATAAAAGTCGTTTAAAAAAACAGATTGCACTCACAATCATAAATAACCTCTGTATCTGATGCAGAATATTGGTGAGCAAGTAAATCTCGCAGACCGTGAATACTGTAAGAAGGTCAATTCTCACTAAGCATCACATACCATTTTGAGTCACTGAAAAACCATCAATACTAAAATATTTGGATGTTTATTTACATCAAACTCAGAACAGTAGTTTTTGCACTTTGTCCTTTCAATTTGAATTAATTTCCTTCATTAAAATTCTTCTGATGTTAATCTTTACAAGAGTACAGCTGTCTCACTCTCTTAAGGCGTCTGCCATTTTGTGTAACGAATTTCATCTTCATTGGATGCTTCATTATCGAGACCATGTGTCAGACTACAATCAGAATATTGTTTATCTTAGGTGTTGGTTGTGTGGTGAATACGGAATTAAAAGAAATTCTATTCTTTTCACTTTTCACAAATTTCGCAGTCCAGTGTGAAATTTAATTTTCATCTATAAGAAAAATGATCGACCCCGGATTGAAGGAAAAAGACGAAGCCAAATTTCGCGATCCGGTGTTAATTATTTTCTTACTAATGAAGGAGAATGATTTACAAAACTGAGCCGATGTGAAAAAGTCTTTTGTTATATATAGAGAGAAAGAAAGTGGAATCAGTCAGATGGAAGCAAAGATCAGATCACCGCCACAATGTAAGGGAGAAATTTCAATCCGCTGAACCGGACATGCCTCGAAGCCATACATTACCTCTCCTTTTCTTTCTTGCAAGCTATGTTTCTTTATCTCTTCTTCGTTCTCACCATTCTCGCCGTCATCAATGAAGAAGAAGAAGAAGAAGAAGAAGAAAAAGAAGACAACAACAAAAATAAGACACTTCAACTGACTTAACGTCTATAAGTACAATTTTCCTTTATTGCCTTTCCTTTCTATTCACTTTCTCGCCGTCCGCAAAAAGAAAGAAAGGCACTCAAACTTTATTACTACCCTGTTAATTTTTCTGCATACACACATTTCGCTACATCTACGAACTCTGGATTCACTTAACATTTTTTTTTGAACATTTATACAGTTAATAATTCCACTCCCTACACATTGATGTTATTCTGTTCTGTAAATAAATTTCCATTTAAACATACAAACGAAACACGTTTATTCTTTCCAACCTTCTAATGATGATAATTATAACTTATAGGGAGTTCGGTTATGTTTGACACAAGGACAGTTTAATAAACATGGTCGAGCACTCAATAGCTGTAAAACGCGATCTTTCTCTAACAAAAAGTATAGTCTCTCTGATTCACTATTGAAACTCTCTCAATGCTTTCCTTACAAAATAAGTTAGATGGCCGCCATAGCATCTAATTTCGACAATTATTGTTGTGTAGACTGCTTGGCCATCAACGAGTTCTCTATATTTAAACTTTCTGTCCACTCAATGTATATTTACGTAATAATAGGCACCTACAGTAAAAAATCAAGACTCATAATTCATGTCATATTTCGACTTTTCGATATCCGTGTTCAGTATGTACAGAATGATACTATATTTAGTGTATCGAGGCAGCAGATAATTTTTTAAACATATACTGTTAAATATAAGAGACAATGAATGTCTATTATGTTCAATCATGAGCCGTTCTAAACATTTTGGCTTTAATTTCAGGTGAAAATAAAGACAAAAATTCTCCAACATTTGAACAATTTTTTATTAAGTTGGTTCTAAGCTTTCGGCTCACATGAGCCATCTTCAGAGAGGTTGCAAGGACGTTAACATAAAAACATCCACTATCAAAGACGATTTTATCTTGTGTTGATATAAAACTTTGCTAAGCAACGATAACAGTTACCAAAAACAGCAAACGCAGTTCGTAAATTTGTAATGCGGTTCTATGACGTCACACCGCGTGAGAGCTCGAAATGTTAACAGAACCATATATTCAAATGCAACGTAATGTGTTATGACCAGATTTAAACGTGATTTTATTAAGTGTGGGTTTTTTAATTTAATGTAGATGGCTTCCAATATCTGAAGGTTCTTTTTACAGTGTGTATGAGTAAGGATTATTGTATTGTTGACTAAAATCTTTACCGTTCTTGAGAACGATCTTTCGATACAAGAAGGCAGATGGGCCGTATATGATGGAAGCTCCTCTTCCAACCTTCTTCAAGCAGCCTTCAAAACTGCTGCTCTAATTTCCGAATAGATCCTTTAGGGATATATGAGTGTTTTATGTCCCCTGAAAAAATGTCAGCCCAACCTAAAGAGACTGCCTTCGGTCACCCCGATTGCGCTGTATATCTCACCAGAACCAGTACTTCAAAATCTAACCGAAGGATAGATCTTTCAGAACCGTCCACAATCACTGTAAGTGAGTTCTAGAAAACGTAAAGTGCAGCTACACCAGGCCAAGTTTGAAAAGAAACAAATTGAATCTCGCGAATTCTGGAAGATCATCAATCAAATTATGAACAGAGGCAAAGAGTATTTGTTTATATTTCTGAGATGAGGTAGTATTTACAATATTTACATTATTTGGACTATTGTCCTCATCTTTGTTGCCATTTGTACAACGTTTAATAATAGATCATTCTATTTGTCTATATTTCTGAGATGAGGTAGTATTTACAGTATTTACATTATTCGGACTATTGTCCTCATCTTTGTTGCCATTTGTACAACGTTTAATAATAGATCATTCTATTTGTCTATATTTCTGAGATGAGGTAGTATTTACAGCATTTACATTATTCGGACTATTGTCCTCATCTTTGTTGCCATTTGTACAACGTTTAATAATAGATCATTCTATTTGTCTATATTTCTGAGATGAGGTAGTATTTACAGTATTTACATTATTCGGACTATTGTCCTCATCTTTGTTGCCATTTGGACGACCTTTAATAATAGATCATTCTATTTGTCTATATTTCTGAAATGATGTAGTATTTACAGTATTTACATTATTCGAACTATTGTCCTCATCTTTCTTGCCATTTGTACGACGTTTAATAATAGATCATTCTATTTGTCTATATTTCTGAGATGAGGTAGTATTTACAGTATTTACATTATTCGGACTATTGTCCTCATCTTTGTTGCCATTTGTACGACGTTTAATAATAGATCATTCTATTTGTCCATATTTCTGAGATGAGGTAGTATTTACAGTATTTACATTATTCAGACTATTGTCCTCATCTTTGTTGCCATTTGTACGACGTTTAATAATAGATCATTCTATTTGTCTATATTTCTGAGATGAGGTAGTATTTACAGCATTTACATTATTCGGACTATTGTCCTCATCTTTGTTGCCATTTGTACAACGTTTAATAATAGATCATTCTATTTGTCCATATTTCTGAGATGAGGTAGTATTTACAGTATTTACAGTATTTACATTATTCGGGCTATTGTACTCATCTTTGTTGCCATTTGCACGACGTTTAATAGTAGATCATTCTATTTGTCTATATTTCTGAGATGAGGTAGTATTTACAGTATTTACGTTATTCGGACTATTGTCCTCATCTTTGTTGCCATTTGCACGACCTTTAATAATAGATCATTCTATTTGTCCATATTTCTGAGATGAGGTAGTATTTACAGTATTTACATTATTCAGACTATTGTCCTCATCTTTGTTGCCATTTGTACGATGTTTAATAATAGATCATTCTATTTGTCTATATTTCTGAGATGAGGTAGTATTTACAGTATTTACGTTATTCGGACTATTGTCCTCATCTTTGTTGCCATTTGTACGACGTTTAATAATAGATCATTCTATTTGTCCATATTTCTGAGATGAGGTAGTATTTACAGTATTTACGTTATTCGGACTATTGTCCTCATCTTTGTTGCCATTTGTACGACGTTTAATAATAGATCATTCTATTTGTCTATATTTCTGAGATGAGGTAGTATTTACAGTATTTACATTATTCGGACTATTGTCCTCATCTTTGTTGCCATTTGGACGACCTTTAATAATAGATCATTCTATTTGTCTATATTTCTGAAATGATGTAGTATTTACAGTATTTACATTATTCGAACTATTGTCCTCATCTTTCTTGCCATTTGTACGACGTTTAATAATAGATCATTCTATTTGTCTATATTTCTGAGATGAGGTAGTATTTACAGTATTTACATTATTCGGACCATTGTCCTCATCTTTGTTGCCATTTGTACGACGTTTAATAATAGATCATTCTATTTGTCCATATTTCTGAGATGAGGTAGTATTTACAGTATTTACATTATTCAGACTATTGTCCTCATCTTTGTTGCCATTTGTACGACGTTTAATAATAGATCATTCTATTTGTCTATATTTCTGAGATGAGGTAGTATTTACAGTATTTACATTATTCAGACTATTGTCCTCATCTTTGTTGCCATTTGTACGACGCTTAATAATAGATCATTCTATTTGTCCATATTTCTGAGATGAGGTAGTATTTACAGTATTTACAGTATTTACATTATTCGGGCTATTGTACTCATCTTTGTTGCCATTTGCACGACGTTTAATAGTAGATCATTCTATTTGTCTATATTTCTGAGATGAGGTAGTATTTACAGTATTTACGTTATTCGGACTATTGTCCTCATCTTTGTTGCCATTTGCACGACCTTTAATAATAGATCATTCTATTTGTCCATATTTCTGAGATGAGGTAGTATTTACAGTATTTACATTATTCAGACTATTGTCCTCATCTTTGTTGCCATTTGTACGATGTTTAATAATAGATCATTCTATTTGTCTATATTTCTGAGATGAGGTAGTATTTACAGTATTTACGTTATTCGGACTATTGTCCTCATCTTTGTTGCCATTTGTACGACGTTTAATAATAGATCATTCTATTTGTCCATATTTCTGAGATGAGGTAGTATTTACAGTATTTACGTTATTCGGACTATTGTCCTCATCTTTGTTGCCATTTGTACGACGTTTAATAATAGATCATTCTATTTGTCTATATTCCTGAGATGAGGTAGTATTTACAGTATTTTCATTATTCGGAATATTGTGCTCATCTTTGTTGCCATTTGCACGACGTTTAATAATAGATCATTCTTTGTCTATACTTCTGAGATGAAGTAGTATTTACAGCATTTACATTATTCGGAATATTGTACTCATCTTTGTTGCCATTTGCACGACGTTTAATAGTAGATCATTCTATTTGTCTATATTTCTGAGATGAGGTAGTATTTACAGTATTTACGTTATTCGGACTATTGTCCTCATCTTTGTTGCCATTTGCACGACCTTTAATAATAGATCATTCTATTTGTCCATATTTCTGAGATGAGGTAGTATTTACAGTATTTACATTATTCAGACTATTGTCCTCATCTTTGTTGCCATTTGTACGACGTTTAATAATAGATCATTCTATTTGTCCATAGTTCTGAGATGAGGTAGTATTTACAGTAGTTACATTATTCGGACTATTCACATCTTTGCTGCCATTTGTATGACGTTTAATAATAGATAATTCTATTTGTCTATATTTCTGAGATGAGGTAGTATTTACAGTATTTACGTTATTCGGACTATTGTCCTCATCTTTGTTGCCATTTGTACGACGTTTAATAATAGATCATTCTATTTGTCCATATTTCTGAGATGAGGTAGTATTTACAGTATTTATATTATTCGGACTATTGTCCTCATCTTTCTTGCCATTTGTACGACGTTTAATAATAGATCATTCTATTTGTCTATATTCCTGAGATGAGGTAGTATTTACAGTATTTTCATTATTCGGAATATTGTCCTCATCTTTGTTGCCATTTGCACGACGTTTAATAATAGATCATTCTATTTGTCTATATTTCTGAGATGAAGTAGTATTTACAGTATTTACATTATTCTGACTATTGTCCTCATCTTTGTTGCCATTTGTACGACGTTTAATAATAGATCATTCTATTTGTCTATATTTCTGAGATGAGGTAGTATTTACAGTATTTACATTATTCGGACTATTGTCCTCATCTTTTTTGCACATTTGTACGACATGCCGGCCGTTGTACGCTCCGGAATGTATGGTAGGAATTTCGAACAGAACCCTTTATTACAATTAGTGGCTTGACTTGCATAAAGCTTTGATTAGAAGTCATGAGTTACTTCCCTCTAACCCTACAAGTTACTTGTTTCCCCCTGCTGTAGCCTGGTATTGAACTCACAACTCTAAGAATCAAATCAGGACTAACCAATACCTATATCCACTGGGCCATGTGTCATTAAGAACAAGAACAACTGAATTTTTGGGACCTAATGTCTAGTGACCTTTTTTTTTTTTACCAGAAATACTAGATATAAGCTCTGGTAAAAATACTAGAGAAAACCATTAACATCAGAAATACTAGAGAAAATCATTAACATCATAAAATTGCAATATGAATTCTGGTAAATTATTTAACCGCTACTTGAAGAAGAACTTGAAGAAGCAAAACTGGCTGGTTAGATTCCATCACCGCTGACGAGACACCGAACTACCACCAGTCGTGATAAATGGATGTGTCTCCCTTGAGAGGGACCCCATACCTTGAGAAGATATTAAGCCTTAGACTACCACTCAAGCTTAAGTGGAATTATTATATACGATCCAACACCAATGCTTCAAATAAATGATCGACTCCATATACCGCTACAGTAAGTAACCGACTCCTCTTCATTTATAAGAACCAGATAAGGTCGAAAAGGGAGTACTGTTGCCATATCTGGGCAGAAGTTACCCAGACCTTATTTTCCAATCTTGATAGATTTCAAAAGCGTCTCCGGGACCTTGTTTGAGTAGAATTATTTTCCATGCAGGCTGGGATGTCCCGAGTCTCTCACTGCCCTATTGCTACTAACCGGGAAAGTGCTCAAACGAACGGCATCACCCAATTCTACCAGGTTTGACCTTCACAAAGTAGCAAACGGTCCACATTCTCTCCATAAATAAGTTCCACTCAAAACAGTTTCTTCCTGCAAACCACACTCCTATGGAGCAAACTCCCAAGAGGATGTTTCCCCGAACACTAACAGTTTGATCTGCTCAAGTCTAGAGTTAACCATTATCTTCTCCTTCACTCCATATAAAGTACTCCTGAACGCAACCCTCTACAAAAACAAAGCAACAACTACAAAACAAATAGCAAGAAAAAAGTTTTTAGTTTCAGTTTTGTTTAACGGCATATCAGCCTCTGTGGGTTATTTAATGCCAAAAATGCGGGGTTTGAAGGTATTTTTTTTAAAGATTCGGTTATAGTGAGAAGAGTGATTTAGTCAGATTTTAATGAAAATTTGAATCTTTTTTATTTCAGAAAACTGAAAATGTTTTCTAGTTTTGTATTCAAAAATGTTTTTCCCAGAATAATTTTTTCCTTCAAAAATGTGTTATTGCAATAATTTTTTCTTTAAAAATCTATTGTTGGTAATATTTTTTCTTCAAAAATGTATATTTTTCTATAAAAGTCCATTTTTATGCATATATTTTTATAAAGTCATTTTTTTTACTGTCATAGTGTTTTGACCTCAGTTTGGGGGTTAACTATTTACCCATAGCTGGGACCATAACAGGTGCTACTACTCCTGGTCAGGGTAGACCTGGGAACAACAGCAATTAAAAGATGGTTCTATGCTTCCCATAACCTTCCAATCAGGGGCCTGGCTGCTGGATGCAGTTTACTGTGATGCCCAGGACCGAGAAAAAAAAAAAAAATGAAAACGATAAAGCTTAGTAAATATGCTTAGCACTTTTTCTAAGAGGCGTCTCTTTTTTTTTTTTTTTTTAATGAAATTAATTCGCCGGATACGGTGGACAAATAAAGACATATAAATGTCTTGGATATCTGATTTATTGTCCCGGATCGAGGCGTCTCTACTTTATCTTATTTTTTTGGAGGAAGTTGTTGTCACTCTTCGGCAATTGTGATGAGGTGTATCCTCCACCCGGTCTATACCCGAACCGTCTTTGGCCATAGGGATGATAGCGTGGGTGGGCGACAGCTATGAAAATCAGTGCTTTCAGCAGATGCTATCAAAATGGCAAGTGGATTTACGCGATAGCAGTGTGAATAAGGAACACGTGGTTCACATTAAGTAGGTTAGAATTTCGAGGACGATGTCTCCACACCGTTTATATCGCCCACAAACATTCTGGCTTACTGTCGTCGGTATTATGAATAAATGGAGATGATATTTCAAACCGCTTTTCTTCGCGTAGTATATATATATATATATATATATATATATATCGCACCCCGATTGAGCTCTATGGAGGGATGGTAGACTGAAAAAAAACAGTAGGTATTCACACATAGTTAATTCAGTAATGAATTTGAACACTTCCAGCTACTGGCGTGTGTTTAAATTGTATATATCACGCTAAAGCCCGCTTTCCTTTACCGAGTGTCCATAGCTTAGAGGTAGAATCACCGACTCGGTTACTCAGGCCTTATGTCAATTCGGTCGCGTTTCAATTCTGGCTAGAAGCAATCGGATGTCTAACCGTACTGGTGAGCTGTGATACAGCAAAACAGATCTGTCTGCGGATCACACACACACACACACACACACACACACACACACACACACACACACACACACACACATATATATATATATTTCCGCTCTCACACCCTGACTGAGCACTCTGGAAGAATGGTAAACTTTGAAAAACAGTAGCTATTCTGGCATGTACGCATCGCTCATTAAGTAAAATGAATTAGAGAACTCTGGCTATTAGGCGCGTATAATGATAATATACACGCTAAAAAGTCTGCCTTCTTCTACCGAACGCCCATAACCCAGAGGTAGAATCGCCTACTGACGCCAATTCGGTCGGGTTTCAATCCCGGGTAAAAAAGCAATCGGAGTCTAACCGTACTGATGAGCTGTGATACAGCGAAACAGAACTGTCTGCGGATGACTATATATATATATATATATGTATATTGTTACGTGTTGGAAGTTGTAAAAAAAGAAATGAGAATGATTTACCAAAACACAGGGCTAAATTACAAATAGATATTTAATTTACTAAAAACACAAAATAAAATATATTCAAATGTACAATTGTGGCATTTAAAACAGAAAACATAGAGTTTACTGGAGAAGTGTTACGATGGAGAAGAAGAAAGATGAGGGTCAAGTATTATATGTGCTGTTTCTGGAAATCCTCGAATATGTGTATATATAGATTAATTTTTTAGTTTGGTCAATGAAAATATTCAAATTTAGTTCCAAGAGGTCTTCTTTTGGGTTTTTGTTGGTCGGAAACTTTTGAAAGAGATTCTTTCGGCTGTATATACTAATCAGCGAATCAAACCTTTGTTGATGATGCACGAAATTCCCTTTTAACAACTGACAACTCTTCAAGAAAACTATTTTATAGGGGCTAGAGCCTAATTAGAATATTTCTCGAATCCTCTAGATTTTTCTCGAATATACTGGAATGATCTAGAATCTTCCAAACGTCCTATTTCTAATTTCTCTATTTTACAACTACTTCATGAATGAAAACTTTTTTTGTATTTACAAATAGAACTCAGTAGAATCACTTACTTTAAATTTTAACCTTTCTGTAGACTTTATTAATGTTTTTTTTTTTTTAGATAGAAATGCATCCTCGTAACAATATATATATATATATATATATATATATATATATATATATATTAAAAAAGGATTAATTCAATGATGTTGAATGGCCATTTCGATATGAAGATCCCCACGGGGATAACACATCACCTCAGCAACAGAAAAATCCTTTCAGAAACTGGAGAAAAATTAGTCTACTATATTTGCTCTGTAATATTTTATTACATGGAGCTCTCTTCCTGTATCATTTTTTAATATTAAAATAAAATTTTTAATATTAATTAGGATCGGGTTTTTGGAATTTACCTTCCTGCTTTTTTCCCTTGGATTGAAGTATCTGAATTAAAATATATATATATATATTAATCGTATCACCCCGAGCAAGGCGGTAACGCCACTGATGTGCAGGGGGCTACGTAATAGTGCAAAGATTGGAAAAGAGAAAGCCGGAAACCACATCCTAAACATCCTAAACAGAAAACAAGGGATAGATTTTGAATAATGTTAGGTGTTTTCGAATGTTTCAAAAACAAAATTAATTTTAATATATGCCGTTGCTTAAGCTGTCAAAAGCAGTCGATTGTAACTACATTTTACATGTTTTTATGTTTGCAAAAAACCAAATTTCTTTTAATATAACTTTGTGTAAGTTCTCGAAATAGTTATGGTTTTACTATTTTAATTTTCTGATGAATCCCGATTCTCAAGGTAATGATACCTTGTGAGTTCTGCAATTACAAAATACCCATAGAATTTCACCTTTTGCATCATTAAATATTTAGGCACTTTTAACAACATATTGCAATAACAATGAATGTAGATAAAGAAGTAAGAGGGTACAAATGAAAAGATTAAAAATTAGCAAGGATTTCTATTTCTCTTAAGCAGACGTTAAATGCATGAGGGCGTTATCACCCCCTCTATCTTTTTTCTTCTTTCTTTTCTCACCGATAACAAACAGAGTATGTGATATATCTTTTTCGACGTCTTTACTTTCCGCTTTGCCTGTAGTGACAACTGAATGGGCATTTATTTATTTAAAGTAAAGGCAGGGTGCAATGCCTACGCTAACAGAGAAACAAACAGAATTATATATCTAAGATTGAAACAAATTTAAAATCTGTCACTTAGCTGATTGATATTATATTCAGACACCTCGACCCCAGAGTATCGGAGACGAATCATTTTGGTAATTATTCGGTCCACTCATTAGGAGATATCAGAAAAATTCTTATATGAATAAAAGCATAAAGACAACATGTATAAAGACAGCATGAATAAAGACAAAAGAAAACTAATCTTTACCAACGCGTTTCGTCCTTTGATGAATAACGTTCATAAGCGGACGAAATATTTTGGCCGAAAATAGTTTGGCTTTATTATTGTACATGAAAAAGTAAATGTCGGAGAACTCGGAATTCTAAAACTGTTGGTTATCTTCACCTATATATATATATATATATATATATATATATATATAGAGAGAGAGAGAGAGAGAGAGAGTATATCGAGGCAGTAGATAATTTTCTAAACATATACTGTTAAATATAAGAGACAATGAATGTCTGTTATGTTTAGTCATGAGCCGTTCTAAACATCGTATTTTGGCTTTAATTTCAGGTGAAAATAAAGTCAAAATTCTCCAACATTTGGATAATTTTTTATTACGTTGGTTCTAAGCTTTCAGCTCACATGAGCCATCTTCGGAGAGGTTGCAAGGACCTTAATATAAAAACATCCGCCATCAAAGACGATTTTATCTTGTGTTGACATAAAACTAAGCAACGATAACAGTTACCAAAAACAGCAAACGCAGTTCGTAAATTTGTAATGCGGTTCTATGACGTCACGCCACGTGAGAGCCCGAAATGTTAACAGACCCATATATTTAAATGCAGTGTAATGTGTTATGACCAGATTTAAACGTGATTTTATTAAGGGTGGGTTGTTTTAATTTAATGTAGATTACCTCCAATATCTGAAGGTTCTTTTTGCTGTGTGTATGAGTGAGTATTATTGTGTTGTTGACTAAAATCTGTCTGATATTATTGATGTGAGTCGAAAGCTTAGAACCAACTTAGTGAAAAAATATTCAAATGTTGGAGAATTTTTGTCTTTATTTTCACCTGAAATTAAAGCCTAAATACGATGTTTAGAACGGCTCATGATTAACCATAATAGACATTCATTGTCTCTTATATTTAACAGTATATGTTTATAATATATATATAAAACAGAAAAAATATACGATTCCCAAAGGACCATACTCAAAATATCAGCCTTGAAAAAGTGAGCTCAATGCCACAATGGTAGAGTATTTTATATTAATCATAATCTTCCGGTGTGGGTCTGAGGCGGTTGGCGGTCGGTATGTAATAAAATATGTTCCGGTCTGGAGGCTTTTTTTGACGACTAGCACTTTTGAGCAATTTTTCATTTTCGCATTCTTAACTTCTTTACTGAGGTAATAGTGTTCTTGAGCTCTTGGGAACTTTTCTGGCATTCTGATAAATGTATTGCGGTGTTTGGATTTTCCTTCTCTCTCGTGTAGCTGTGATTTTACACCTCTTCTACTGATTGATCCCTCGGCGATTTTAGCTCTTGGGTATACTCGTATATGGATTCACTAACTACCCTTACTACAACACTTTGCATTAGCCGAAGCGGGAATAAAAGTCGAGATCACCGAACGTTCATTGTCAACCGCCCCAAAGATGTATGCATAACACACACACACACACACACACACACACACACACACACACACACACACACACACACACACACACACACACACACAATCATATAATTAAATTTGTCTTATGATTAAAAATACATTGCAACACGGAAATTTCTAAGTTTCGAGATTCCTACCTCATCATCAGGCAATGTTATATCATTGTTGCGAAAAAGAGTTCAATGATCTAACATTGTCTGATGACGAGGTAGAAATCTCGAAAAATAGAAATTTCATTGCCGCAATGTGTTTTTAATTAAAAAAAAATTATATGATTAAATTATGCTCTACAATATTTCTTGTACTGAACACGTTTTTTAAAAAAAGTAAATGCCAGAGAACTTGGAGTTGCTTCGCTTCACCTGGATCGCCCGGTTCACACTCCACCCACGTCTATTGAACGGGTGAAGCGGCTCATCCCTTGTTTCCTGTTTAGGATGTGGTTTCCGGCTTTCTCTTTTCCAATCTTTTCACTCTTACGTAGCCCCCTGCACATCAGTGGCGTTACCGCCTTGTTCGGGGTGATATGATTAAAAACAAAAACAAAAAATTATATATATATAAGAAAAATTCAGGCAGACACGTTATTTCATGGTAAATCGGATGTGTAGGCTTATTTCAGGCGAATCATCATCAGCTTCCGTCTTTATTTTACAAAGGATTTTACACGAATGAGATTCACAAAAACCTAAAAAAAAAAAAAAAAAAAAAACGAATAAAAATAACGGTCGCTCCCTTAAAAGAGAAAATTTAAGAAACGCAACATATAATCAGAAGACACACATATTCATACATAAACATATATAGACGCAACATATGATCAGAGGACACACATATTCATACATAAGCATATATATACGCAACATATAATCAGAGGACACACATATTCGTACATAAACATATATAGATGCAACATATAATCAGAGGACACACATATTCATACATAAACATATATAGACGCAACATATAATCAGAGGACACACATATTCATACATAAACATATATAGATGCAACATATGATCAGAGGACACACATATTCATACATAAGCATATATATACGCAACATATAATCAGAGGACACACATATTCGTACATAAACATATATAGACGCAACATATAATCAGAGGACACGCGTAGCGGCGGATGTCAACAACAGTTCGAAGATACATTCAGTCTGACAGTTGGATTGCAGATCAGTAGTTTTGAAACGTAAAGAAAGTGGGTTAGGTGTGTGTGTGTGTGTGTGAGTGAGAGAGAGAGAGAGAGGGAGAGAGAGAGAGTAAATATCTTAAAGCGTAAACGAAAAGGGAAGAAGAAGAGAAGAATAAATTTAAAATAGAAAGAAAAGATGATAGGAGAAAATGAGAAAATAAAAATAAATAAATAATATAAATTAACGGTGAAAGAAATTGGAGTCTAAAAGAATTAAAAATATATTTAAGAGATAATAGTTAATCTGTTGTAATCACAAAATAATCTCACCACTATAGAATCAAAATTATACTAATTATACAATCAACAAAACAAATATAATACAATATAAAATTTAAAAATTTAAAAAATTCTGATTTAAAAGTAAACTTAATTATTCTATTTAAATTTTGTTGTTTAAACTTAATTATTAAGTTTAAAAATAAATTCCACCATCCGCCCGTGTATTGGTCGGGTGCCCCTTCTATTCTCCTCGGGGTTCTTGACAAAATACAGCGAAGAATCTGTAATGTGATTGATACCGACTTGGCTGACCGCCTGCAGTATCTCTCTCACCGACGTGACGTGGCATCCCTGTGCCTCTTCTATAAATACTTTCATGGCTTCTGCTCTGTCGAACTTAAATCACTGGTGCCCCCTAGATGTGAATTTGCACAAGATACTAGATTGGCAACTAGGTCCCACCCTTTTACAGTGAAACCGATGAAATGTAACCGCAATTTCTACTCCAACAGCTTCTTTCCTCGCACTTCCCGCCTGTGGAATTCCCTACCGCATGCTTGCTTCCCCGACGGCTACAACCTCCAGGAGTTTAAATGTAAGGTCAATAGACACCTCCTAACACACTAACTCACACCCACTCTCTCCAACTCTCTCCCTATGTACATCCTAAGTCGTCTATCACCCTCCTTCTGACATTTCCTATACCCAATCCCTCTATGTAACCCCCTGCGCTATAGTGGCAGTGGAATGCCTTGCTTGGGGTGACACGATTAAAAAATATATATATATATATTACTAGTGAAAGGATAAGAAATTAGATTTTTTTAAAAAAACCTAAGAAAATTAAACAATTAAGATATTATAGTTAATCAATCCGTTTTAATCATAATTACAACCACACCAACCATATAATCAAAATTATACCAATTATTCGGTTAACAATACAATAAAAATAATAATACCATAATGGAGGTAAATTTTTCGGTTAACAGTACAGTTAAATACCGTATAATTTTAGTACTGTAAAAAACATATATATGTACACATTCAACTTACACACACACGCAAATGCGTACACACATACCCGCATACACATATATATGTATACCCATATATGTACACGTACACAGATACATATATACATATACACACATACGAACACACACATATATATATACGCGCTATCACACGTTGTATGTTACAAATTGATTACCAAGACTCTCTGGAAACTAAGATGACTCTTCGGAAAGACGAAGTGACCCTCTAGAAAGTTGGAGTGACATCTTGGAAAGACAAGAATTTTAAAAAATATCATGAAAAATACAACAGACCTAAAATGCCCTCTGGGTGACTGTAGCGGGGAGGGAGAATATATCACCCATCACACTGATTTAAATGGAAACGACTTGGATTTGGACACGGTTACGTGTGTTTACGGCAAAAGATTTAACGGTTTACGCGGGTTACGTATCCATAAGGGATGCTGGTGCAAACAGCGTAATTCTCCTACTGGAGAATATAAATCGAGTAATGGGATTATGAACCTGGACTACACCCACAGCGTTCAGGATTCCATCGTTGAGCGACAGTACCCTGGAGAAATCCTAAGTAAACCAAGAATCCAGTGGCTCAGAGGTAACCAGAAGGCTTTGTGGACAAACATTGATAAAGAGTTTTCTTTTATCCTTAATACCAATCTTAAGGGTCCCATAGTGCAACAGATCAGATCCTTTTGTAGAATAATACACGACGTTTGCTTTGAGTGGTTTGGACCGGAAATGAAGAAGAAAGGGAAAAAGGAGGAAAAACGACCAAACCGACGACAAGTCCAGAAAGGAAAGTTACGAACAGAACAAAGGTCACTGAAGCGCCGTTTTAACGAAGCTTCAATTCATGAAAGGGCAGTACTTCAGGAACTCATGAATTATATCAGAAGGAAGATTCTAGTGATATCCAGAGCTGATAATCAAAGGAAGCATCGGAGGATAAAGCGACAGTCTCGGAGATATTTCCTTATAAATCCGCATGCTTTTACTAAGAAACTTTTCGTGGAAGCCAAGTGCGGCAAACTTGATGCCCCTCAAGAGGAGTTGGAGAATCACTTGCAGATGACGTACTCAGATAAGATGCGAGACATACCAATCCCTCCTATGAATAGTTTACCAAGGACTCGAGATCCAACAGTTATGTTTGATGATAGTGGAATAAAAGTAAGTCAAGTCTGGGATTTTGTCCAAAAGGCATGCGGTGTTTGTGCCCCCGGAATGAATGGGATATCATATAAATTATATAAAAACTGCCCAGTCGTTCTCAGGAAACTCACTAGCCTACTCCAGCGGATCTAGAAGTAGAATATTGTACCGCAGGAATGGTGTTTGGCTGATAGCATTTGGATACCTAAAGAAATGAACTCAAAAGGCATTTCCAAGTTTCGCCCCATATCCCTCCTGAATGTAGAGGGGAAAATATTTTTTTGAGTCATCGCTTGTCGAATGACAGATTTTCTTCTAGAAAACAAGTACATAAGCACATCTGTTCAAAAGGCTGGGATGTCTGGCTTTCCTGGTTGTCTGGAGCATGCACAGATGATATGGAATTCCATATTATCAGCCAAAAGAAATAAAACAGAACTTCATGTAGTATGGCTTGATCTTGCCAATGCATATGGGTCAGTCCCACATAAATTGATAGGAATGGCCCTTGAGTTTTTCAAATTCCCTAGTAAGATTAGGGAAATCATAAAGTATTTTAACTCAGCATTTATGAAATTCACCGTCAATGGTTACACTACCAAATGGCAACCACTTGAGATCGGCATCATGATGGGCTGCGTAATTTCCCCGCTTCTTTTCGTTTTGGTCATGGAGTTAATTTTACAAGGCACATCAAGCACAGCCAAGGGAGTGATGACTAATGAACAACTGGTCCTTCCCCCTTCTAGGGTTTTTATGGATAATATCACCATTCTCGTCCTTTCTAAAATTGCTGCCGATGAACTATTACAAAAATATCACGATCTCTTCACATGGGCAAGAATGAAGGCAAAGCCCGAGAAAAGTCGAAGCTTGTCATTAGTTCGAGGGTCTGTCAAAGGAATTAACTTCAGAATTGGTGATAAAACAATACCAACAGTAAAGGAACTGCCAGTGAAAAGCCTCGGATGGATGTATGAAATCCCTCTAACTGATCGACATCGGGGTACAGAGTTACAGAAAGCAGCTATCGAAATTAGATCGATAGGAATTTACACGAGATACTAGATTAGCAACTAGGCCCCACCCTTTTACAGTTAAACAGATAAGATGTAACCGTAACTTCTACTCCAACAGCTTCTTTTCTCGCGCTTCCCGCCTGTGGAACCCCCTTCCACAAGTCTGCTTTCCCGACATCTACAATCTCCAGGTGTTTAAATGTAGGGTCAATAGACACCTCCTATCACTCTAACTCCCAATTATTCTCAGAACACTCTCATCTACCCAACCCTCATTCTCGGTATCCTTACCCGCCTATCACCCACCCTCTGACATTTCCTATATTTAATCATCCTTTCTCCACTCTATGTAGCCCCCTGCGCAGTGACATGCCTTGCTCGGGGTGAAACGCTTATAAAAATAAAAAAAAAAGAACCTATCTGCCCGGCAAAATGAAAGCGTGGTGTTACCAACATGGCCTTTTACCCCGCCTTTTGTGGCCTTTGCAGATATATGAAATTGCACTCTCTCATATTGAGTGCATTGAGCAAGTGATCAATAAATACTTGCGTAAGTGGCTTGGAGTTCCTCCTTGTTTTTCGAAAGTGGGGCTACATACCAACTCCGGACATCTGCAGCTCCCTATACACTCATTAGTGGAGGAATTCAAGGTTAGGAATGTATGCCTACACACGATGATGAGGGACTCGGCTGATGATTGTATTAAGAGAGTGCATCCAGAGATTAAATCTGGTACAAAGTGGTCCGCTGCAGAGGCAACCCAAGAAGCGGAAATCAGCCTACGAGTCAGAGATATCATGGGTGTGACTCAAAATGATCGGGTTGGACTGGGAAACACAACGCACAAGTTCTTCTCCAAGGAGAAACCAAAGGAAAAGAGGCGAACGGTAATGGAAGAAGTTAAAATGTTCAAAGAGGAGCATAGAATAACCATTGCTGTTACTCAAGCTAAACAGTGCAAGTGGACAACCTGGGATGATATCGAACCGATTAAACTTTCTTGGAACTTGTTAATCGCGATGGAGCCATTGGCGATATCTTTTCTTCTTTGATCTACATACGACCTTCTTTCAAATGAAACAAACCTCAAAATGTGGGGATACACAGATAAACATCTCTGTTTTTCCTGTAAAAAGGACCTTGTGTCATGTGCTTTCTGCTTGTCCACAATTGCTCCAGATGTATACGTGGCAACACAACAAAGTATTAGAGGTGATCAAGGAGTTAATAAGAACACAATGTGAGACAGAAAACCAACAGCTTGTGGCAGCTAAGGAGACTAAGATCAGATTTCATAAGGAGGGTGAATGCCCTGCAAAGAAAAAGCAAACAGCTCCGAATATGAAGCTGCTGAGCGGAGCCAGTGATTGGGAGGTTTCAGTAGACCTAATGACGCCACTAAAATTTCCAGTACACATCGCACAGACAAACAAGCGTCCCGACATCGTATTGTGGTCAAACTCAAAAAAGACTGTCTTCCTAATAGAGTTAAGAGTCCCTTGGGAAGAGAACAGGGTAAAGGTGCACGAGCTAAAGAAAACCCGATACGAGTCACTGCGTGACGAATGTGTGGACAATGGATGGAGGTGTAATGTGATGCCTATTGAGGTTGGGTTTCTGGGACATCCAGTTATTTCTTTCTTTTCGAAAATAGGCATCACTGGCCGTGGTTGAAAAAGCGCTTCGCACCGCATTCGAACAACGGTAAAGAACGCGTCAAGTTGGATTTGGTCGAGATCAAAACAACAAGCGAACAAAATTCGCGCATCATCACGATCTAATATGCGCAAATGAGATATTTGTGTGACCATCTACAACGTTTTTCTTTTTCTTCCTTCACGAGCGCGTTAATAACGGCAAACGCGTTCAGGAAATTTCATTGCCGATAAAAACTGCAAAGAGGAACGATCGTTTTATTTACTTCTTTATGAGAATATACAAGACGGGCAATCAACAAGTTTATTTTCATACCCTGCCTGGTGGCAAACGCTGCTGGTGGCGTCAGGGGTGGCGGTCCCGCCATAGCCACCGAAACCGTGACATCACCCCTGGTCGGCGGTTGATGAAGACAGGGTATTGCACGTGCTAACACATGTTGTATGTTACAAATTTATAAAAAACCCTATATATATATATATATATATATATATATATATATATATATATATATATATATATAAAAACAAAAAACAAAAAACACCTTCGACATATATAAGTTATATATTGTTTAATTGTAAACCAGTGTTATATAATATAACACTGGTTTACAATTAAACAATATATATTCCATAGTGTGATGTGTGTAAAGTCTTCAGAGGAATGAATGAGGGGCTAAAAGTTTAACATAGTTTAAACCGGCTCCTGCGTCGATATTTAAAAATTAATTCCCGCCTCGGATTCAGCAGATCCAATTGGTTTTTGTGTTTTACAATAGTTATCTTTTCATCCAGGCATGTGACAGCAGTCTTTGAAGTTGGTGGGTGTGCTGGATTTTTTTAATAATATTCCATTTAATTATGGGGGTTAGATTATTGTCTTTCAATGACCAGAGATATTTTGATAGAGCGTCTGGTTTTTTAGTTCAGGGTTGAAAAAGGAGTGTGTGTTTCCACATACTTCTTTTCCAACCCTGAACTACGCATTTTAGAGCGAAAACTCCATTTATCGAGTTGCAGCTCAGATCCGATTTTATTTCGAATGTAGTTGCGTTTTTCGAACTTGAAGTGTTTTCCTTCTATTATTATGTTGTATACTTCACATCTTTTTTTGTTGTATTTTGTGACCCCCCCCCCCCCTGTGTTATGTGTTGTTGTTCGAATTTCGATGAGGTTAGGATATCTTTTAAATTTTTTGGCTGGCGTTTGCTGTTAATTATTTTGGTTGTCTTTAAGATTTCTTTTATTTTTTCATTATTGTTGAGTAATTCCGTGTGGGTTTTGATTTTTGTGAATAATTCTGGATTGTTTATGTTGTGTGTGGAAACGTATGCTAGAATGTTTTTTATTCGTTTTCATGTTTTTCCTGTTTTTTTTTTTTTTTTTTTTGATTCCGGAAGGATTCTAATGGCATTTTTTCTGCTAGTTGGAAACCCTTGTTTATTAGTGGAGTGGGGTGGGGTATCCTCTTATTTGCAATGTTTTTCGAAGTTATTCTAGGCGTATTTCACGGAGGGTTTTGTAAGTTTCTATCGTGCAAATTCGTCGTGCTAGGGAGTAGGGGATGGATTTTAAACAGCTTTTTGGATGGTGACTCTTGAAGTGGAGGTGTTGTTGGGTGTCTGTGGGTTTGTGGTAAATGTCTGTGATGATGTGATTGTTTTCGTTTTTTATGAGTATCTCTAGGAACGGTAATTCTTTATAACTATATTCTAGCATGAACTTAATTTTGGGGTGCAGATGTTGTAATATATTATGTAGTTTGTTTAAAGATCACACACACACACACACACACACACACACACACACACACACACACATATATATATATATACCTGATATCGCTTTACCAACATCGTAGCAGCCAGCATTTCATATTTGGATTTTTAAAACACATTGAGAAGTCTTCTTTGCCTAAAATGTTGACGCAACATAATCTTACTTAAATACTTCTGGTAATAAAACTTTCATAAGAGATGATTTTAAAAAAAAAACAAAAACAAAAAAACATCTGCACATAGCCGAAATAACCCAGTCACTTAATCGTTGGAGTAAAAAGTTCCTTTTTTTTCTAATTCTCACTTCCGATACCCAGATGAGCTCTATTTCATATATAGATGACATTATTTATTAGATTTAGTTACTGATAATTGTTGGTGAGCATTTTCTTTTCTAAATTGTACCTAATTTGCATATTAGTAATTTACGGATCTAACGATAGACGAGGGTGGTGGCCTGAAGATGTGAAGGACCTTTTTTCTCCCGGTCAAGGCACAGGTTCCAGTATCGAGTTTGAATTTTATTTCCTGTGAATGATATTTTAGTAGACAGTCGAGTTCTAAACATTTTTTCTCGGAAAATGATAATTAAATTAGATGATGATTAATTAAATTAAATTTAAAGTAATTGCCCACCAACTTACCCAAGACAGAGAAACGGACGTTAAAGGAAACGAGCAGATTTGCATTTTTAGCTTTTAATTAAAACGACATGATAAGTTAAAAATATATTTATCTGATAAACATATGACTTCGTTAATATAATATAGATTATTATTATCATTATCAAAAAAGCCAAGTTGGGGTACGCTTTAAATTGAAGTAAATGGCAATAGCGACATTCTCGGTTTACTCTCGTGTTTTCTCGTCAAGATTTAATGGTATCTTACAAGAATGATATTTTAATCGAAAGTGAGAAAAATCCTTTTACCAGGTCGATTAATATTATGAATGCGACGCCAATCAAATTTATTGAGTTGAAAGCGACAGATCCGCTTCAACTAAGTCTTCAACACACACACACACACACACACACACACACACACACACACACACACACATGGGGAGAGAGAGGGAGAGATAATAGAGAGGGAGGGAGGGAGACAGAGGAAGAGTTAGAGAAAGAGAGAAGGAAGGAGAGAGAAATGAGAGATGAGAAGAGAGGGAGAGAGACATAGAGAGTGAGGGAGAGAGAGGAAGAGTGAGAGAATGAAAACTAAAAGAGAGAGAAAGAGAGAGATGGGAAGAGAGAGAAGGAGAGAGACATAAAGAGAAAGAGGAAGAGTGAGAGAATTAAAGATAAAGGAGACAGAAAGAGAAAGATGGGAAGAGAGAGAGAGAGAGGAGAGAGATCTAGAGAGAGAGGGAGTGAGAGAGGAAGAGTGAAAAAGAGAGAGAAAAAAGGAGAGAGAAAAAGAGAGAGATGGGAGAGAGAGAGGGAGAAAGAGAGTGAGAGAAAGAGAGAGAAGGAAGGAGAGAGAAGGAAGGAGAGAGAAAGAGAGAGAGAGAGAGAGAGAGAGGCAGAAACAAAGTTTTGTTTTGGTTTGGCATTAATTTGAATACTGTCAAGTGAACCATCTGAAGTACTCAGAAGTGGTAACACTTCAGCGAAGCATTTTTCAGGGTAGGATGTAAGGAAGACATCTAGGAGGTTTGTGTAATATTCTGTGAAAGAATATGAATCAGCTGAGGTCTTGTCAGCAAGATCTGTCGCAAAACAATGGTTACAAGACATTTACTTTCTACCGATAGTTATCAGTAAAGGAAGTCAACTTCAAAGTACAGAGCAAGAAAGTTACGGAAGGAAGATAAATTACCTTTTTAGACGAAGATGACAAAACAAAGAAATTTTTTTATCTATAAAAGTGACCATCCCGTGAAAAGACACACAAGAAGGCGGATGCGGGCCTCGGGGAACGGACATAGAATATGGCTACTGAACTGATCATCTTGCCCATCACCTCGTCACTACAACGCTCGCTTATAGCAGTAAGTTACAACTTAAGAATAAAATCTGGTTTGCTGCTAGAGATTGTTTTGTTTTTCACTCGTTGGCAGTGATCTGACCGAAGGGTAATTTTTAAGCCATAAGCGTTTGACTGGAAGAAACTGGTGTGTGATCTGAGCTGAAATGCAAACACCTATTCCATCATAAATACAATCAGGCTGATGAAAGATCTGAGTCAAATCTTAAGCAAAGGAGAGGTTTCGGTAGTATCCGCTTTCTTCGTCGGTTTTATTCAATTGAATTTCTTTTTCTTTTTCTTCTATGTGTCGTGTCCCTTTCTTTTGTTACTCTTCCCAAACCTTACTCTACCATCCATTAGCTCAAACGCATTAAGTATTTCATACGTTGCTTTCCCCTGTCTCGATTTCCCTCTATCCTGTGAGTATCAGATTCTCCAAGCCCTCCTTCCTCATTACATGTCCCAGAAACTTCCACTGTCTTTTTCTGATGCTAAGTATAAGTTTTCTTTTTCGTTTCCGTCCTCTCTAAAACCTCGTCGTTACTAACATATTCGGTTCATGTTATCCTCAGTATCCTTCTTCAACATTGAACTAAATAAAATAAAAGTGTTTTACTTCTCCATTTTTTTCAATATCCAACATTAATTCTTTCTTCTCAGGACTTGGGTTACTATATATTTCTACAAGTTTTTTAGTAGCTCTTATAAAGGTTTAGGTCCTGGGCATGACGGTAAACTGCATCCGGCAGCAAGACCTCCGATTGGAAGGTTGTGAGGAGCATGGAACCACCTCTTAATTGCTGTTGTTTCCAGGTCCACCCTGACCCGAGGTGGTAGCATCTGTTAGGGTCCCAGCTATGGGTAAATAGTTAACCCTCCAAACAGGGGTCAAAACACTATGGAAGTATAAAAACAGACTTTTTATGAAATATGTACATAAAGATTTTTGAAGGAAAAATATTACCAACAAAACTGTTTTGAATGGAAAATATTACCAAGAAAACTTGTTACCAAAAAAACAAAAAAAACAAAAACAAAAAAAAAAACGTATTTTGAAGGAAAAAGTTACCAACAAAAATACGTTTTTGAAGGAACTAATGCTTCGGAATTAAATGACCCACAAGAGGTTGATATGCCGTAAAACAAACCAAACCAAACCTACATATATCAGGCTAGTAAACGTGGGAGCGGTTCGTTGGCAAACGCGAGGTGGGAGTGGTAGAAGCAATAAGTCCTTATAAACAAGAGACTTCTATTAAGATTTAAATTCACGAGTGGACAGACGTCCATTAAGAAAAAAAAGTATATTAAAATAGAGATATTAAAATACTTGGGGGAAACTAAATATCAAAGAGACAGGAGAAAAGAAAGAGAAAACAATTACAAGGCAAATACTTACATTAAAAGAAAGTTCTAGACAGGTCTGGCAAAATGGTAAAGTCTCATTAGGAAACAAACAAACACAGCTCATGAACTAAAGATTGCTGGTCAAGAGAAGCTATTTCGCTCTACGGAAAAGTTCACTTTTTACTTTTTAGCAAAAACGAGCCAAATAAAAATTTAATCTAAACTAAACTTTCAGATTAGTAGACTGGTCGGAACCAGGGGGTTGTAAATGATTAAGTTAGTGTATGTCCAAATAACATCTTTTTATCAAAGACGAACAAGCAAACCGTGTACAGATCAAGGAGTGAAAGGTCCGAGTAAGATGGAAGACAGGTCCATCCAAACAAGAACCTCTAATCGCTATTTAAAAAGAAAAAAAAAGACACACTTGGGCGAAAATTAAATCACTCAGAATGTTTCGCATACATGGAAGGAAACTAGACCAACTAAAGTAAATGGACACGTACGTAGAGAGGAGATGATGTAGGGGGTGTTGGTTACGCCTGGTACAAGGCCACTTCCAAACATAGCCGAAAATCTATGCATTTAAAGATATAAGGTTGTTAAAATGGCGGAATTCTGTTCGCTGTTAGTGTTTTTACATAGTTGTAAGAAGAAAAAGATGTAAATTTTCATTGAGAAAAATGTTCGATGAGAAATCTATGTAATTGAAATTGTCCCGCTGAGGTATAATTTGTGCGTTTGATAGTAGTAAAATGTTTAGTCTTTGTTCCTTCCTCTTTTTGGTAGATCGCGACAGGTTGAGTGAAAGAGAAGGCAAAACAAATAAAGAAGTTGTACTTAAAGCGTCTATTTCGACGTTGTTGTTGTTGTTCTCTTTGGTAGCGTGGTTTGAAAATGAAGAAAAGGAAGTTGGAAGAGATCGAATGAAACTGTGGCGTGCCCTACGTCCGGGTTGGCGTGGAGTGAAAAAGAAGAAAAAGAAGTTGGAAGAAGAGGTCTAATGAAACCGTGGTATGTCCTACGTCCGATTTGGTGTGGAGTGAAAAAGAAGAAAAGAAAATTGGCAGCAAAGGCGAGTCAGCTTGAAGTTTCTTCCTTACATGGTGGTGAGATGCTATCAGATACCGCTCCCATCTGACTGACTGCTTTTGACAGGTTAGCGTCGTGGTTTAAATAGTAAAGTTTCTCACAATGTCGGCTCCAGCAGGACTTTTCGCATCTAGATGTGAAAATACGTTATATATGAATTTGCTGTTTTTAATCCGATCAGGATTCAGAATTTGTTTTTCGCACTGACTTGTGAATTTTTCTTATTTGGGTTTTACCAAAGCCGTTTGAATCCGATTTTGCGGGTGTGCAATTTACTTTGTATTTTTTTAGTTGATTGATGGATGATACAGGATTTGTATCTTATAATGAATTCACTACAATTTCGGACATTGCCTGTAAATGTAATTATAATGTAATTTGAACATTAGTGCAAATATTTAAAAAATATATCTATTAAAAATAACCCTTTTTTAAATTGGTAACTCAAGTTGGCGGCCGAATTTGAATTAAGAGAAAAAGAGTAATTTCTGGTAAAGTAAGCACTTGATTTAAGTACTGTTACGTAAAACCAGCAATTAAAAGAAAACAAAACAAACGAAAAAATCAGTTGAAAATCACTCAAAAATAATATTTCAAGTGAATAACATTATAGCGTGTTTTTCTTTGTTAACAAAACAAAAACATTTTGTTGCAGTCGTATTCAGCAGACATTGAGTTTTAATTAAGTGCTTATTTCATTTTTCATAGAATTATCTTTTTGAAGAAAATCTCTATTTTCTGGAATATTGCATAAGACTCAAAAACCGTTCTTTGAGGAGAAAAATAGAGTTGTGGGTGGATGGAATTATGAAACTGACTGAACTATGGTAAAACATAGCGGAACAAAGTCGGAAGAATGTTTTTACAATCTATCTTAATACGGAAAGAAATCAGCGTTGTTTTTAACTTAGTAAATTGAACGAATTTTTGCCCACTTAATAAAATTCATCAAAGTTAATTTTGAATTATTGCGTTATTTTTATTAAATATATCGAAATTTTTATACTTCTGAACAAAATTGTTCTATTTGTCTATATTTCTGAGATGAGGTAGTATTTACATTATTTACATTATTCGGACTATTGTTCTCATCTTTGTTGCCATTTGTACGACGTTTCGGCTGTTTTACACTCCGGCCTTCTTCAGGTGCTAGGAATTTCCAACCGAACCATTTATTACAATAACTGGGGTATATCATTCTCATCTTTTCCAAAAGAGGCACTACTACACAACGGATGAGAATGATATACCCCAGTGATTGTAGTAAAGGGTTCGGTTGGAAATTCCTAGCACCTGAAGAAGGCCGAAGCGTACAACGGCCGAAACTGGCAACAAAGATGAGAACAACAGTCCGAATAATGTAAATACCGAATTTTTTTTTAATTTTCAGTTATAAAGTTGTAGAAAAAAAGGATAGAAAAAACAACAATCATTTAAAAAAATAAATAGCATAAATTTGTATTCTACCTTTTCTACGCATGGAATTTCAACAGATCATAGTATTCACCAGTTAAGCTGGATATGAATAAGAAATTTAGATACTTTTCAATAAATAACTTTTGCAATTCCAACCAATTGACTTTTGTAGCCTGCTATCAGCAAAAGACGTAAGCGTCTCGCTGTTTACGAATGTAGATTGCCGTAAGATTAAGTCACGCAAGACTTTTGCGTTAAAAAACAATACAATATTTATGTTTGTATACAACACTGATGACTATTGTAAGTTTTAAAACTATTCATTTTACAACAATCCATATTACATTTATACGAAACTATCACTAGTTCTGGTTACCAATATAATCAACGCATATATATTTAATCATTTCACCCCAAGCAAGGCATTCCACTGCCACTATTGCGCTTGGGGCTACATAGGGGGAGGTAAATAGAAAGAGTGGTTAGATATAGGAAATGTCAGAAGGTGGGTGATAGTTGGTTGGGTGGGAAGAGTGTTTGAAAGAATGGAAGTTAGTTTGTTAGGAGGTGTCTATTGACCTTACATTTAAACTCCTGGAGATTGTAGCCGTCGGGGAAGCAGTCATGTGGAAGAGAATTCCACAGTCGGGAAGTGCGAGAGAAGAAACTGTTGGAGTAGAAGTTGCGGTTGCATTTTATCGGATCTAGTTGCTAATCTAGTATCTCGTGCAAATTCGAACCTAGGGGGCACCAGTGATCTAAGTTCATCGGAGCAGAATCCATGAAAGTATTTATAGAATATACACAGGGAAGCCACCTCGCGCTGGTGAGAGAGAGACTGCAGGCGGTCTGCCAAGTCGGTATCGATCACATTGCAGATCCTCCGCTGTACCTTAACTAGAAGCCCAAGGAGAATAGCAGGGGCACCCGACCAGATGTAGCAACAGTATTCAATGCACGGGCGGATGGTAGATTTATAAATGTGCAGGATAGATTCAGACAGAAAAAACCTCCAGGCCCTACTCGTATCGCCCCAAGCAAGGCATTACACTGTCACTGTTATGCAACGGGTTACATAGAGGAAAAGTTATGAGAAGGTGTGTCAGAATACAAGGGGGGTGTCAGGAAGCGGGTATTAGGGGGATGAAAATATTGCAGAAATGAGAGCATGAGAGAGAGAGAGAGAGAGAGAGAGAGATAGAGAGATAGAGAGAGAGGATGCAGGTTAGTGAGATAAGAGATAACTATTGACTTTCCATGTAAATTCTTGCAGATTATAACTGTCGGGAAAGCAAGTAAATGGAATGGAATTCCACAGACGGGAAGTGCGTGAAAAGAAGCTGAGGGAGTAGAATTTGCGTTTAGATATTGATTTCACAGTAAAAGGGTGGGACCTAGTTGCTAATTTTGTGGCTCGAGTAAATTCATATATAGGGGGCACCGAGGAGCTAAGTTCATCAGAGCAGAAGCCGTGAAAGTACAGAAGAGACACAGGGAAGCCACACTGCGCCAGTGAGAAAGTGACTGTATCCGAGCTGCCAGGTCGGGATCGATCACATTGCAGATTATCCTTTGGATTTTTTCAAAGACCCTAGGTGGATAGCAGGAGCACCTGATCCGATATGGCAGCAGTATTCAATGCACGGGCAGATGGTAGATTTGTAAATGTACAGAATTGTATATTTCAATGAGAATCCTTCCTATAATGTGAAAATCTATCAGGAAATTATAAAATTAGTGAAAGATTAACAGAAAAGTGGTATTTTATGTAAAAAAAAAAAAAAAAATTCAAAAGTAATTTTCACATCAAATCAAAAATGTTCTTTTATTGTTTTCTCTATTTTCTTCACTCTCAACAATCTCTTGCGTCTTAGTGACTTTATCGCCTTCATTTGAGTGAAATAGTTATTAAAATATGGCACCACCCTTAATCTTTCTTTCTTTTCTTGATAAATTTATTTTCGTAATGTATTTTCTTTTAATCTTTTTCATATGTTTAAGTTATGAAATTAATAGATATATTAAATTAAAAACTTAATAAATATATCAAATTATTAACTCTATAAATATATTAAATTATATAAATATATGAATTAATGTCATTTTTGATATTAATGCTTCTTCCTGAAAAATAATTTCAGCTAATATATGGGTAATATTTGTGAAAGATGATAACTTTTGAGGAACGAGTTTTGTAGAGTGTGTCTCAAAGCAAGGTATTCTTTAACTATAGAGAAAAAAGTAATTTTTTTTAATCATTTCACCCCAAGCAAGGCATTCCACTGCCACTATTGCGCTTGGGGCTACATAGGGGGAGGTAAATAGAAAGAGTGGTTAGATATAGGAAATGTCAGAAGTGGGTGATAGATAGTTGGGTGGGTGGGAAGAGTGTTTGAAAGAATGGAAGCGAGTTAGTTTGTTAGGAGGTGTCTATTGACCTTACATTTAAACTCCTGGAGATTGTAGCCGGCGGGGAAGCAGTCAATTGGAAGGGAATTCCACAGTCGGGAAGTGCGAGAAAAGAAACTATTGGAGTAGAAGTTGCGGTTGCATTTTATCTGTTTCACTGTAAAAGGGTGGGATCTAGTTGCTAATCTAGTATCTCGTGCAAATTCGAACCAAGGGGGCAACAGTGATCTAAGTTCATCGGAGTAGAAGCCGTGAAAGTATTTATAGAAGAGACACAGGGAAGCCATGTCGTGCCGGTGAGAGAGAGACTGCAGGCGGTCTGCTAAGTCGGTATCGATCACATTACAGACCCTCCGCTGTACCTTGTCTAGAAGCCCAAGGAGAATAGCAGGGGCACCCGACCAGATATGGCAACAGCATTCAATGCACGGGCGGATGGTAGATTTATAAATGTGCAGGGTAGATTCAGACGGAAAATCCTCCGGGCCCTGTACAGAGAACCGACTTTCATAGCAGCGGATTTAGCAATGGATTCGATATAGTCATTCCACTTGAGGTCCGCTGAAAGTGTGAGACCAAGGAGGCGTAGTGTTTAACTCTCTGGGAGACAAGCCTGGTCCATGCTAATACTAATTTCAGGTTGAAATTGTTTTAATCTTGAAAACGTCCTATTCGTCCAGCTGCGCAAAAAAGATTCACTTGCAATGGAGACAAAAGGTTTAGGATTGGAAGAGATCATCTGAGCCAGTTTTTCTACGGTCCATAGAAAAATGATAAAGAACATTTTTAACTAAAAACCATCTGGTGTTAGCCGTCCGAATGGTGTGGATTCGTATACACGTAAAGATGTCTGTGAAATTCATTTTTGACGATAAACAGAGAACTTTATTTTGACGTAATAAAAATCTGTATCCTTGGGACTTTATGTCCACCCGACTTTATGTCCACCCGACCTGTAAAATAACATTTATTATGATTGGTCAACCACAACTACAAGTGTTTGTGAATTAAATTGAAAAACACGATAAAAAGCATTTGTCATTTGATCTTAGTTGCTTATGCGAATACATCGTGTATTTTAAAAATAAGTTAGACAGGTTAACAAGCGTCTCTAGTTTCTTGACAGCAATCACAATGATGTCATGAATCTGGGCGGCAGAAACAGGATCCGTTTTTTTTCAACCATTTTCTGCAGAAATTGTAAACCGGGTAGTTGCCGGGTTACATACCCGCCAAGCTTTAGCCGGGATTAGCTCTATATCAAGAGGGGTATTTGTAAATTAAATCAGTCATTGAGTTTGACCAACGGTAACAAAATGTGGGGTCAGAACACCGAGTACAAAATAGATTTTCTGAAAGTGATGGCTGATTCTTTTAGTTCGAACCAAGTTTTATATGAAAATCTGGCGCGCGACAAATGGCTGCTATTGACATAATTTGAGGTTTCTCAAGTTTCAACATTTCAGTCTCAATTTTCCATATTTGTATTTAACTCTGGCAGTCGCAATGGTAATTGTGAAAAAGCCGTTGCCACACAGAAAACATTAGACAATCGTTTAGCGTTATTGTCGGTTGAAATTTACAAAACTTTTTTGGTTAAAGGTTTTTTATTAGACTATATGGGATATCTTATCTATTCTTTTTCTAGTTGTAGTGGGAGTCCGTTCTAGTGAAGGGTAATTGTATACTGTTGCAGGTTAACGGAATTTGGCCTTGTGGTAGATAGCCCACTATAAGTCATAAAATGATTATAAAATCAAGAAAAGCAATTTGAGTAGAAAAATAACATTTTTATATATACACATATCACTTAATGTTTTTACAATTAAAATAATAACTTGAATATAGGTCCAATGGAGGTTAAATGTTCATGACAAATAATAAGCTGAAAGAGATTTAAGGCTTAGGAATTTGGGAGCGTCGTGAGTAAGGAATGTCTTTGATGTAGTCGCTCCTTAGGTCAGTAAGTACTTTTGAGACAGGGAAGACGGTAAGGAGAGGTGAAGGGAGGCGAACGTAGTAGCCGCTTGACTTAAGTCAAGAGGATATCGATTACACTCTTCTCCTTGGTGTCTGTCTCCGTCTTTCTGTCCGCTGGGTGCTTTCTGTCTCGGCTTTTTATATCTGCTTTTTGGATCAAAAGCAGCTCGTTTGGGATTTCACACTTGAATTTGATTCTGGGATTCCCATTGGCTGGTAAATAAAATTCGCGTAGACTCGCGAAATGGAAATTTGATATTTGATTAATTTTTATTTTTCAACCGGAACATCTGCGCGAACTCGGATGCGCACCGACGAGTTTTGGTCATTTGCTTTCTGGTCGTTATAGAGCAAACATCCGGTCCCTCGCTTTTGCTCAGTATCACCACAAGACATCCTAAGTTCACCAAATATTATTAAACTAAATATTATAACTCTATCCAGTATTGTTGTGAGTTACCTTCTAAATCTTTTGTTTTTTGATAGTGTAGAAATTAAAATCTTCATTATATCATTATACCCTTATAATTTCATATACTACCGATGTTTGTTGTTGTGGCTGTTGGAAGTGTTCAAGTGATATGTTATTTTTACTACTTTGTAGAGCCAATCTGTAGGGTCTGAGGAATGATCATTTTCTTTAAAACCCAAAGCATTTAATGTAGTAATTGGAAAGAGAGAAGAACTTCTTTTGTTTTCTCCACTCTTCACTATAGACATTAGTATATCCGTGCTATAATAACACCGTAGCAAAACAGACTTTTATGAATTACTTATTTTAGGAATTTTTTTCTTTAGATTATTCTAATAATTTAAAGAAAAAAATTCCTACAATAAGTAATGCACGAAAGCATTTTATATAAAACAACGAAGCACACACATCTACCATCCACCCGTGTATTGAATACTGCTGCCACATCTGGCCGGATGTCCCTGTTATTCACCTCGGGGTTCTTGACAAAATCCAACAGAGAAACCGTAATGTGATCGATACCGACTTGTCAGTTCGGCTGCAGTCGCTCTCTCACCGGCGTGACGTGGCTTCCCTGTGTCTCTTTTACAAATACTTTCACGGCTTCTGCTCCAATGAACTTAGATCACTGGTGTCCCCTATGTATAAATTTACACAAGCTATTAGATTAGTCTACGGCTATATCGTATTGAATACACCGGTTCCAGGCCGATCACCGAAGTTAAGCAACATCGAGCCTGGTCAGTAATTAAATGGGTGACCATTTGGGAATACGAGGTGCTGTAAACGTAAGGACCAAGAATGGTCTACCGGTCCTCCAGGTTGAGTGCAGGGCTAACAACCCTGCCCCGTAAAAAACATTTTCTTATAGAAACAGCAACAAAGAAGTTGCGCCCTATGCACCATCTGGGTGTGATGGATAAATGATGATGACTAAATTAGTAACTAGGTCTCACCCTTTTTACAGTGAAACCGATAAAATGTAACCGCAATTTCTACTCAAATAGTTTCATTTTTCGCAATTCCCACCTGTGGAATTCCCTTCCATATACTTGCTTCCCCGACAGCTACAATCTCCAGGAATTTAAATGTAAGGTCAATAGACATCTTTTATCTCACTAACTCGCATCCTTTCTCTCAAGCTCTTTTTTCCATCCACTCCACTCTCTTTAAATCGGTATTCTCATCCGTCTATTACCCTCCTCCTGACATCCCCTATAACTAACCCCTCTTTCTCATCACTTCCCCCTATGTAACCCCCTGCGCAACAGTGGCAGTAAAACTGCCTTGCTTGGGATGAAATTAATATAAAAAAAATATCATGATAATATGCAGTAGATGTGTGTCTGTATCACAAATTCTCCGATTCAAATTAAAAAGGTTTAGGGTTTAGTTGAAACATTCTTAAGAGGGACACGGTACAGCTATGTGGTATCTCCTACGTTCCTGTTTAGCATGTATGAAAAGTGTACCATTCACAATGGTCAGCAAAATTGATTTTATAAAGTGCAATGGTTGAAGTGGTTAAACCCATCAATGTTCTTACATAGAGGATATGACCAGCACAATATATGTCGTCTGCTGCACAATGCTAAGGAAAAAGATGAAAATAATCGAAACACCATAAATTAATGTATTAAGATAATCAGTCAATAAGAAATGTATCAGTCATTTAAGTGACGTACGTGATACACGCTTGGGCGATCATGTCTCGAAAGAGAAATAACTGACTGATAGGTTGGCATTGCTTTCTGCGGTAGACTGGCTGCAACCTGGCCTGTTATTTGACTCATCGCTTGATGTATTATATTATTAAGTAGCAATAATTGGGAGATCAGTTTATTACTTCATAACATTATAAAACTGATCCCCCACTTTAGGCCCAATAAAAGCCTTAATCATGTTTCCAATACTATATTCAGTCAGTCAATTAAATGCTATACGTGGTACATGCTTGGGCGATCATGTCTCTCTCGAGACCGGGTAGAAGATTTTCCCGCAGTAGGCTGCCATTACTTTCTGCGATAGACTGGTTGCCGACCAAGGCTAAAGAACCCAATCTGTGCAGTTATTTAATATAACTGGAGCTAAGATGCTGATTAATATTTTCCCCAAGAGTTTTTGTGCGTAAGTGAATGCAAAGAATATCAACGGGAATTCGATTCGAACTCGGCTCCCCGATTTATCGTTCCGAGCCGATATCCACTGCACCACAACACACAAAATTAATGCATGCTGTTCTTCAAAAGTAAAAGAATACAAAGTAAAAACCAAAATGAACACAAAATCTCAGGATTCTAAATCAAGTTCACAACATAGTCTCCTTCTTAATCCATCCTCCTTGATTTCTAAATAATTTATCGTCAATGACAAAAAAAGAAAAAAAAACAAACAAACCCAAAAACCCCAAAAAGACACAGAAAAAAATAATTCTAATGAGACATTTTAAAATCAAATTAAAACAGATTACTTTTTGACTGACCCTCATACAAGTGAAATAGAAATATTAAGCAAATATAAACATTTTACTTTATTGATATTTAATAATCTTCGCTTCGTAAAAATTGGGCGGGGTGGGGGGTGGTGGCGAAGAATGCGTATATTAAGTTGAGCGTACCTATCTATTTTTAAAAATGAGAATGAATAATGGTCATTAGCTTCTACGGAATCACCGCCAACTCCAAGCAAGCCTCAAGTATTTTAAACTAGCGGTGTTGCTCGGGTGTAATGAAAGCTTTAAAACTAATCCATGTTCCTGGAGCTCAAACTCTTTGGACGTTGTCACGAAAGACTAAAAAGCAATAGTTGTTTCCAGTTAAAGCGAAACCGTAGACTGAAAGAAAAATTAATGGATGTAAGTCAAATTTTGATTTCCTGGTATCGATATCAAATAAGTTTTTTTCGTCGTAAACTGAATTTTGAAGGCTAAATAAGTCCTCTGAGTAAATGGTATCATGGCTGAGACTAAGAACTACAATTATACCTACTTAGAGCCAAACCCGAAGCAAAAACTAAAATAAAAGGGCTGAAAAAATACAGACATACAGGCAGATAAACAGACACACACACAAACATCTTGCCTTATATATATATATATATATATATATATATATATACGAAATCGATTTTCTGCACTATTGTAAGAACTGCAACCTTGAAAATATCGATTTTTATTTCTTTGTCTATGAGTATATAAAATTTGATTAAAATCGGACCACTCCTTCTATAACCCGATTTTTTCGATTATCGATTTTCGATATTTATCGGGGTACCTCGACACAAAACCTAGCTAAGAACGCTCGCAGACGCTTATAGTACAACTGTGTAAATTTTCAAGAAAATTGGTTCAGCCTTTTCGGAGTTTATACGTAACGGACACACACACACACGCACAGACAGACACACACAGAGACAAAGTTCCAATTATAAATAAGTTTAGATTAAGAATGGATAATTAAAAATCGACATCTTATTCGTTTGATTTTCCAGTTTTTATATACAATCCGTTTTATAGGTTTTCACTCTATTTTTAAAATAAAGTAAAATTCTTGTATTCTATACTTGAATGAAAATGATTAAGGATCTTTTTTTCATCTTCGCTTTATTGATATAAAATTCGTGATAATTCCCCTGTAAAATTATCAATAAAATTAAATGGCGTGCATGTGTACAGATAGTATGCACTGTGTAATTAAGCACAGTTTGTATGTATTCTGAATCCCGACCCTCCTATTAGTTGTGAAACGTTAGCTTATCGCACGTTGGAGACATGTTTTGACACAGAACATGTTAAAGATAAGAAATGCAAGTGGGCACAGGGATTTTCTCCTGTCCTTTCCTTGTTGATTAACCGATAGAAAAACTTTTTTTTTAGCTCAACTACAAGAATTTCGTTGCTAATTTCGTTGTGCTTTTATTCAAAATGCTTAAGTGGAACCCGTAAAACTAAATTAAGTTGACAATTTACACCCGATGACAAGCCATCTATCAGATAATGTAACAAAGAATGCGACGGTCGAAAAGACAGGATGTTATGTGCATCTATAATGTAAAAGAAAAATATGCCATTTTCTAAGAAAACACGCCGTTATAAAAACCAATGAACTCTCAGAAACAAATGCGACAAGTTGTTTTCTTTCTCCTGATTGCAAATATCTCTACTGGAGCTTTTCTTTTATGTACTACCTCCCTTCAAGATGTAGTGGATTATGGCTGTTATTAGGTAAATTTCTCATTGTTTCTTTCTATTCCTTTGACTTTCAAATGTCCTGTGAGTGTCAAATTCTTCAAAGACTCTTTCCTCATTCAGTCAGTCAGTTAAGTGCCATACGTGATACACGCTTTGCAAGATCATGTCTCGAAAGAGACATAACTGACTGGGCAGACATTATCCCGCAATAGGTTGCCTTTGCTTTAGGGAGCGGGGTCATACCGAGGTCAGCGCAACCGGCGGTTACGGGGACTGGGCAAATTTTGATCCTTGCCCTTGTGCACGCGTTTGGGGTCTCCTCATTAAACCTTGACCTTGTGTCGCATCTTGCTTTAGTGGTGGGGGGAAGCTGGTAAATATCTATTTGATAAACTGGTACATTTGATGAACTGAGTACGTGGATAAATAAAATGACAATCATTTTGTTAAAGAAGCGAACCAGTATTATTTTTAGAGAATCAGGAAGGATCTAGAAACGTAACAGCAAGGAGGTGTATTTGATTCAGAGGAAAAAAGACCTACATAAGAGGCATATAAATCAATTAAGAGACAAAAAATATAAAGGGGTTGGGATTACTATTCGAAGTACTATATAATTTTTTCTTTTATATACTAATACCACTCCAGTGTGTAAATGTGAGAACAAAAGGCGGGACGAGGGAAACAGCAAAAGACTTATTTAGCGGTCTTCTGAGAAGATACAGTAGTAATCTGCTACTGGACTTATTCTAAAGGTGGACTGAACTCATTTAAGTAGTAGGCACATTGCAACAGTGGCGACGAGAGGAGATTATGGAAATTAGAAGAAGAAAAAAATTCTTCATTTCCTACAAAAATGGAGGAGTTATAACTAGTTTTTTTAAAATTCCAAACACACGTTCTGGAAGTGAAAGAAAGAAAGACTCAAGTCCAACAAATTCCGTTTCAAATTTAATTCCGAAATTTAATTACGCCCCGGAGGATAATCTCAAGTTTAAAGTATATTTTCGACGTTTTGAGGAATTTTTTGAAGAAGAATGTGTAGGTTGGATCGACAATCAAAAAAGTGCGGCTACCACTGACGAGGCTGGGAACAAAAGAACACGAAAGCTACTGTTATTTTATATTACTAAAAAAAGCAAGTGACGTTAATTTTAAAGTCGAGAAAAAGTTTTGTTGATAATTTTAGGCGAAAAAGTATGTTTTTCATATCTGATATCAAGTTTTCACTTGAAGGAAAAGAGACGATTTTTTTACATATGCTGGACTAGCGAACAGCGAATGTGACGAGAGTAAATTAAAAGATTTGACAGAAGACTAGTCTATATGTTTAATTTTTGTGTTGGGTTTGAAGTTACACAAAGATAATAAAATAAAGACATGAATGTTAGCAAAGCTTGAAAAGGAGCGAGGATAAATTTACAGATGATGTCTGAGGAGTGTCGATGGTTAATACATTTAAAACATGACACGTGTCAGATTAAAGGACCGCAAGAAATCAAAATGAATGTCGAAGAAAGAAAAAATGCGGCAAAAAATAATGCTGTACCGAATTCCTGTTGCGATTGTAGGAGGGATGTATTTCTGGAAAAATTGTCCATTTAAAACCAAAAAATTCTGTTGTAAGAAGATTTGACTCTAAAAAGATTTCTGCACATAAAAGAAAAAAATAAATAAACCTGCTAAAGGAATAGATCCTGTGAAAGTCAGGCTCCCCAAAAAAGAAAAATAACTTTTTCAATAAAATTTATTCGTATCTGCTGGAACAAACTCGTGAGCCTATAATTATATCTTAGCTCTGATATTATAATTTCAGAAGAGACTTGGTGGGAGGGAAATAGGGGCACTGAAATTTTAAAAAAAAAGTTACCTTGAAGCAAGTCACGCCTCGGATGAGAAACTAATAAATGATAGGAAAATAGCAATGAGAAGACATGTTCTGAAATAAAAAGTTAATGCAATAACATACATGAAAAAAGGAAGACAGCTAAATTTATTTGGTACATATTGGTCACATTTGTTTAATTTAGGGAATGAACAAATCAGTTCTATTTGTAAGTCCACCAGATGTTCAAATGTGAATAAAGAAAATAAAGATTTAAAGAAATATTGGATCTTTAAACTAAAGTAAAGGAATTTTTATAGGTAATAAAAAAAAAGAGCCTGGATTATAAACCAAAAAGACCCGTTCCCTTTGTTGCCATTTTGACAGTGAACAAGGAACTGGACAGACTACAAAATATGAGCGTTGTTTAGTGGGATAGGAAATTAAGAATTAAAATCAACCTTCTTCACTTTTACAAAAATTCACAATGACGTGTGAAATCCCGGCTTTTCCCAAAGAGAGCAAGAATTGACCATGTGCTTTCCCAAGTAGATGTTAAATTGGTTTTCTGATCAATGGGAACGAGTTGCAAGACTAAAAAGACTTTCGCGATCCAGTGCGAAAAATCTAAATTACAATAAAAGGCTCCGGTCAGCGTCAGTCAGAGAGTCAGATGAGAGTAGCGAGACGAAATAACTAAAAAGTAACGGGAAAAACTTCAACCATGACCCGGACATTCGTCCTCTTTCTCCTTCTTTCTCGTGTGCTGATTCATTTTACTTCTTCTTTTCCATCCTCAATATTCCCATATGCCTCATCTTATACTTGATAACAAACGGGCATATTAAATACTTACATTTCACTTTGCAAATCAATTGCATATATTTTCTCTTCGAAGATTATTCTTCTTTTTACACATTTATATTAATGTTCAGCAAACAAAATTCCACTTATTTTTCAACAACCTGATGATATCTTTAAATGCGGGGATTCTCGGCTATGCTTGGAAGTGGCCTTGTACCAGGCATGGCTGACGCACCCCATAGATACAGTTTCACCAGTCGACTCTTTAAGTTGGGCAGTTGCTATTGTAATTGTTCAAAAACACTGGTAAATCATGAGTATGTGCAGATTTTTCAACAGAGTTGAATAACGCCCTACAAGACCACAATTATCTATTTGTAACAGCCGAAGATGTATTTGCAGAATTAAACGGAGGAGATATTATCCAAAATAAATTTGTCGGATGCTCAAGTTGAAATGGAAAAAGTAAGGACTTTCTTACAATTAATACGCATAAATAGTTATTTTGTTTTAATAGAGAACTGTTTGATGTAAAAGTCGCTCCGGTAATTTTCCAGCAAATTATAGATACTATACTGACCAGACTAATTTTAGGTTGAATATTTGGAGGATATTATGATTCAAAGCGAAACGGTAGACGAACATAAAAGCCTCGTCACAAGTTAAATATTTAGGTCAAATTGATAAAAATGGTTGTAGACCGGATCCTGAAAAAATGAGGGGTATAAATGATATACCAGCTCCTATAAACATCTCTATAATACAATCACTTTTAGGAATGGTGAATTATTATATTTGGCATGTACCGAAAATGTATAATTGTAGAGCTCTATTAAATTGAATTGGTTGGCTGACTGCCTGAATGCATTTGAAAAAAAAAAAAAAAAGAAATACTAACTTTTGAACTTTCATTGGTGCACTCTAACCCTTCACTGGAAATAATAGTAGCTTCTGCTGATGGTTAGTGAAAACGGTACTGGAGTTGTATTGCTACACAAAAAATGGACGGAAAAACAAAAGTTGTTATTCATGGGTGAAGATTTTGTTATAGCGGGAAGAAATTAACCAAATTAAAAAAGAAACGCGGGCAATAATTTTTGAAGAAAAGAAGATTTCACAGAATGTTACACAGTAGAAAGTTTGTACTACAAACCGATCATAAAGCAGTTTTGGCAATTTTCCGATTAAAAAAAGCATCCTGGTCCATGCGGCAAACCACCTAAAACGAAGGGCTACAATGTTATTAAGATATGATTTCACTAATGAATATTTGCTATTTAAAGAAATGGTACACGTGGATACTCTGATGAGATTGTAGCGGATAAGAAATTAATTAAAATTAACTCTCATTTTCACTTTTACAAAAATTCACGACGATGTGTGAAATCCTAGTTTTCCCAAATAGAAAAAGGATTGACCATGTGCTTAAGAAAAAAGTCGAAACCAGATTTCGCAAGTAGGTGTTAAAATGATTTTTGACGAATGGAAGCGATTTGCAAGATCAAAAGGGACTTCGTGAGTAAGTGCGAAAAATCTAGATTACAATAAAAGGACTTCATCAGCGTCAGTCAGTCAGAGAGTCATTGGGAGCAGCGAGACAAACATCTAAAATGTAACTTCAGCTTCAAGCGACTCTGACATTGTCCTCTTTCTCTTTCTCCTTATCTCTTTCAACAATTACTACTACGAACATTTTGTACAAACTCTTGATACACTTCTATTTCTATTTTAACATTCAAAATGTATATTTTATTATTCCACTCTTCTACACTAATCCACACATTCCAACCTGCCGATAAACAACCTTCTGATGAAAAACTTCTGATAATAGTTCTGCATAAAACTTGTAAGCTGTAGGGAGTTCGGTTATGTCTGACACAAGGCCGAATCAAAGAAACATTAACTAGCCCCTATAGCTTCGGATATAATAAGAATTTGGATCGGTTTGTTGATTCAGGTTTTCTAATAGCGACCTCTATTTTTATGTCCTAACTAGGATACACATGATGACTTATCTAACACATAGAGACTATTATGAATCGTATGTCCCCATTTTACTGAAATCAACATCTCTAAACAGGGATTTCACTAATCATCTTTAGGAATTCTACAGACATTGAACTATAATATTCTTAAAATGTTGAGGGAGATTCATTTGAGATTTTTAATTGTATGTATCACAATTACTGTAAATAGACGAATTAACGAACGGTTGGTGGTATTAAATAACCACGGATAAGGGAATTTTTACAGGTAAAAAAAAAAAGAAAAGAAAAAGAGCCTGACTTATAAACCAAAAAGAACCGTTCCCTTTGTTGCCATTTTGACAGTGAACAAGGAACTGGACAGACTACAAAATAAGAATAATTTTGCATAAAACTTGTAAGCTGTAGGGAGTTCGGTTAAGTATGACACAAGGCCGAATCAAAGAAACATTAACCAGTCCATACGGCTTCAAGATTACTACTCAAGTGTGGAGCTTACTTGAAGATACCGTCATTGTCTTGATAAAAGATAAGGAAGAAACTATCAAATAAAATAAGAGCGTCATCAATTACAAAAGAATATATTTTGGAAGTGAATTCCAGAAAAATGACGGTTTTATAAAAATGAGCGAATATCTGAAGAATGATGAAAAAGGAAAACCAAATAAAATAAAAATGTTCAGTGGAAGGAAAAGTCATTTTCAACCGGCGACAGATGTATCTTATTTTATGGCGATTTACTAAGCGTAGCTTAGATGCGACACAAGGCCGAAAGTAAGGTACCCCCAGTGAGGATCGAACTCACTACTCAATTATAATGATTCTAGCAAGACAAGCTTGCTAACCATTACACCACCTCGAAGTGTCTATCTGTGACGGATGTTTTATTCATGGAGAACGAGCAGTAATATCAGAAACTTATGTGGGGCAATGAATGGCTGATACCATTTAATAATAGTAGATAGTTTTTTTTTAAGTGGCCAAAGATGTGAAGATAGAGCAGAGCGACAACTAGAGGTACCATTAAAATAGTACAAGAACAGTTTGCCATATTTGGAATTCCGAACACAACAGTAACAGATAATGGTAGACCGCTTAAGGCAGCTAAATTCAAGGTATTTTGTAGAGAATAGGTGATTTTCTTTAGATGTGGAACAAAGCCGAAAATATAGGACACCCAGTTAGGATCGAACCCACTACTCAGTTGTAACTGGTTCTAGCGAGACAAGCTTGCTAACCATTACACTACGTCGAGGTTCCCAATTTTACAGAGAATAAACCGCCAAACATGTAACAATGCCACCGTATCACCCGTGATCAAACGGACACGCAGAAAAATTTGTAGATACTTTTGAAAGAACATTGAAAACTAAGCTGGTGGGAAAGGAGATGGAAGAGTCACTTCAACAATTTTGGGCCGTTTATAGGCAAACTCTAAACTGAAATACAGATGATGGTACTTCGCCGGTAGAACAAATATTTAATCTGAAAATAACTTCAGAATTTGATAAACTGTTGCCGACGAGTACACGGATAAATAAACTGAAAATCTTTTTGTTAAAAAATGTCAAACCAGTATTATTTCAGGTTTATTATATAGGTAAACAAAACAGTGAAATAAGAAGGATCTAGAAACATATCAACAAGCTGGTGTATTTGATTCTGGGGTAAAAGACCCTACACAGGAGGCATATAAATCAATCAAAACCCAGAAAATATAAAGAAAAGTGTCAGAGATTATTATTGAAACGACTATATAATTTTTTTTTTACTGATCCCACTTCAGTTGTTAAAACAATATTTTTTTTTTACAGGGTGAGATGTTAGGTGGACTCACCCGCACGTGTGTAAATGTGTGAACGAAACCTGAGACGAGGTGAAAAAGCAAAAGCCTTATTTAGCGGTCATCTGAGAAAATACAGTAGTGATCGGCAGCTGGACTTACTCTAAGAATGACTGAACTCTACTAAGTAATAGACACATTGCAACACTAACTTTGGACATCTTCAATTCGAAACTAACAACCACAAATTCTGCCTCTTTCGTCCTTTTAACACGTTGTCCTTTACTAATTTGTTTAGGAGTTCTTACTGTTTTTTTTACTTGCTATCAAAATATAGTCATCCTTGTATCTTATGGTTTGCCCTCCAATAAATCCCAACAGGACCCCTAGTTCTCTTATGATCACTTCCCTATATTATAACGGCTTGGCAACGCCGGTTTAGTGTTTTATAGCATCAGTCAGTTAAGTGCCACACGTGATACACGCTTGGGCGATCATGTCACATGACATGACTGACTGAGCAGAAGATTATCTCACGGTAGGTGACCATTACTTTCTGCGGTAGACTGGTTACCAGTCAAGGCTATAGAACCCAGTCTGTCTTCTTATTTAGCCCATAACTGGAGGGAAGAAACGGATTAATACATTTCCCAAAGGGTATTTGTGCGTAAGTGAATGCAAGGAATTCAGCTGGAATTCGAACTCGGCTTCCCGATTTCTCATTCCTGGCCGATATCCACAGTACAACAACGAATCCCTAATAACGACTTGAAGTAGAAAACAATTCATATTACATAGTTGAAAAAAAGTCAGGGAAACTAATTAAGCGTTAGATTGTATAAGAAAAGAAGGAAGAGAGAAAAATAATAAGCTATAGAGAAGGCTCTTAGTAGGTTCGAACCTGAAATAAAAAAGGTAGAATTCATTAAATTTTATTAAGAACTGATCTTTTCCGACAGTCTTAATTTGTCTTTGTGGCAATATAACAAAGATTTATGACCTTAAAAAATTTCAGAAGGTCATAAATCAAATTCTATAGAAGGTATATTCATTTAAAATACTTTTGTCAAAATTTTTATTTCCTTAGCAAAATTCGGATTTTTGGTTCTATAGAAGAATTCTTGGTATATTCATACAAAATACTTTTGTCAAAAATTTCATTTCGTTGGCCAAATTCGGGTTTTTGGTTCGACCTGAAGGCATTTCGAAATGAGCCATATGTTACTGAACAAAAGAACCTACGAATATCTTATCGAAAAATATGCAATAAGTCAATGTCAGAGGTGCTTAAACTTCGTTATATGAAGTTTGTCTGAAAAGTAACGGTACTGGTGTTACAAGCAATATATTTAAATTTCATACAGCAAATTAGGCGGTTTCTCAGTATTTACATTATTCGGACTATTGTCCTCATCTTGGTTGCTATTTGTACGACGTTTAATAATAGATCATCCTATTTGTCTATATTTCTGAGATGAGGTAGTATTTACAGTATTTACATTATTCGGACTATTGTCCTCATCTTTGTTGCCATTTGTATGACGTTTAATAATAGATCATTCTATTTGTCTATATTTCTGAGATGAGGTAGTATTTACAGTATTTACATTAGTCGGACTATTGTCCTCATCTTTGTTGCCATTTGTACGACGTTTCAGCCGTTGTACACTCCGGCCTTTTTCAGGTGCCTGGTGCTAGAAATTTCGAACCGAACCTTTTACTACAATATTGTAATATTATATATATTGTTTCTCCATTGAAATAATCCCCTTCGAGTCTGGTGAGCTTTTTAATTCTTCTCTCCCACGTGTCTATGCACTGCTGGAAGGATTCTTCTTGAACATACCTCAGCGCCGTTGTTAGGGCCATTTTGATGGTCTTCGCACTTTCAAAATGAGTCCTTTCGATGAGCCCCTTGATCTTAGGGGAAAAGAAAGTTACACGGAGCAAGATCAGGTGAATAGATAAGATTGTTGTAGTACGCTGATGTTCTCGAAGAGGAACTAACGGATACCCAGGGAGTTGTGAGCAGATGATACATTGTCGTGACGAAGCCACGTTTTGTTATACGAAAACTCTCGTCTCTTCTCGCGCACTGAGTGAAGCAAAAGCCCGCTAGATGTCATTGTAGGCTTACTGATTATATCAAGAATTCTGTGTAGACTCGCACATCACACGCAGTCCCGTTACTTTTCAGACAGACCCTCGTAGAAACGCGACGTAAGCAGATATGTGATATATTGTCTTTGATAATCATTCTTAGTAATTTGAATTTTGCCTCGGTTAACGAACAGACTAATGATTTGTTACTGAAGTTTTATCTTAAAGAAGGTCCAGCAAGTTGTAGATTCGATTTTTCTAGGAAAACGTCTTTGTTTAATTATAACAATTAAACAACATGCTAATGGCTCATTTTCAACATGACCATTTGAAATTTCTATTATTTGTAATTTTTTTATAATCATATCGCCCCAAGCAAGGCATTTTACTGCCACTGTTTTGCAGGGGATTACATAGGAGGAAAATTATGACACAGAGTGATAGGTTATAGAGGGCGTCAGAAAGTGAGTAAGAGAAGGATGAGAATACTGATGAGAGTGGAGTGGATGGAGAAAGGAAGATGAGAGAGAGAGAGAGAGAGAGAGAGAGAGAGAGAGAGAGAGGATGCAGGTTAGTGAGATAGGAGATGACTATTGAATTTACATTTAAATTCTTGGAGATTGTAGCTATCGGGGAAGCAAGTAAATGGAATGGAATTCCACAGGTGGGAAGTGCGAGAAAAGAAGCTGGTGAAGTAGAATTTGCGTTTACATTTTATTGGTTTCACAGTAAAAGGATGGTTGCTAATCTTCTGGCTCGTGTAAATTCATATACAGGGGGCACCAGGGAGCTAAGTTCATTGAAGCAGAAGCCGTGAAAGTATTTGTAGAAGAGACACACTGCGTCGGTGAGAAAGTGACTGTATCTGAGCTGCCAAGTCGGAATCGATCACATTACAGATTTTCCGTTGGGTTTTGTCAAGGACACCTTGGTGGATAGCAGGAGCACCCGACCAGATATGGCAGCAATATTCAATGCACGGGTGGATGGTAGATTTATATATGTGCAGAATTGTTTCAGCCGGTATCAACTTCCTGGCCGTACACAAAGAACTGACTTTCTTAGGGGAGTTAGCTATGGATTCTATATAGTTATTCCACTTGGGGTCTGTTGTGAGAGTTAACCGAGGAGGCGCACTGTTTTGCTTTTAGGGAGACTAACATGATCCATGCTAATGAGGGGGGTAGGAGCAATTGTCTGTGATGGTTAATAGATAGCAGCTATTATATAGAATTATTTCCATAGTGTCATTTTTCAAGTTTTGAACTTCTAAAATATGTAATCCTCTTGTGGTATTTATCTGAATGAACAATTTTAATCTGCGACACTAACTGGTAAATTTTCAGATGTTAGAAAAATGACCGTTTTGAACAAAATTGGAACGGTGCCAACGACCATTCCATCAGTCATTATCGCTTAGGTGGCTTGTTTTCCATTGCAACATATAATCAAACAGTACAAGAATCTTCAGCCACTCCGGATGTCTTATTTACCCCAAAGTATAGCATTCTGATGACTCACCATAACAGGATCGAATTTCACTGAACAGAGTGGGGTGGTCGCATAAAAAGTGCCATTGGGTGGAGACAGGAAAAATACAATTGGACACTAATTTTTCTTTTTACGTTTTTTGTTGTATAAAAATTCAAGCGATCGTTTGTATTTTCGATCAAATGATACATGATAGTTATAACGTTTGTATAATATTTCTTGGAACAGGCATGATTTTGTTTAAAGCAATTTCCGACAGTTGGAAGAAAACCAAAATCGCACAGCATGTTAAATTATTTTTGCTGTTACATGTTTGTGATTATAAGTGAAAGATTATGGGTGTGCACTAAAATTGAGGCCATGCTATTTCAAAGAAATGATATGCGTATATATTTAACATTTTTTTTTTATTAAAACAATAATTCATGCCATGAAAAATAATCCACAGTAAGGACAAAACCGAAAATAGCGTCTTGCATCCAGATCGTTGTTTTTTTTTCTTCTCTTTAGAATTGAGTTTTCCTTATTAGAAAATGAAGCCATTTTGTACACTCTCTTTACCACATGACACAATTTCTCGTTTTTGAAAATAAGTGATATTTCTCTAATGTTTATATGATTTATTCATATTTAAATATTTATGTAAGCATATTTAAAATATTCTGATAAAAATACACATCAATTGTTGAAGAATTGAATAAGTGACGCAATAAATTCCCGCGATATGAGGATAAAACAATAACATTATTTCTAAGCGCAGAGTTTAATAGATTCAGATTAAAAATAAAAAAGTTGTAGTTATCATTTTCACTTATTAGTTGTATTCCTGAACTCTTCCAGTTCTTTATTTTCTGTTTTTTTTATTGTTTTCTGGGCGTGAAAATCAAGCGTTAAATTTCAGTTCATTTTCATGCTTCAAGAATTTGTATTTTTATTGCATTTCCGATATATAACTCGACTCCTGGCTGCGTTCAGCCAACTTTCCTAACCTTTGGCCCATTCCGTCCACGTGGTGTTATTGATCTTGGATTTGCCAATGCGGGATTGCTTACTCCAAGGTCACATGGATGACAGTCTTGAAAATCTACAGCACCTGATCTGAGGGCCGTGTCACAAAGCGATAATTCTATTTCGAATCAACCGCTAGGCAAGCGAAAACTCAGAGTTACTGCGGGAATTCGCCGCTGGCACTCAAAACCAAAAAAGAACGCGACTTGGTCGCCGAGAAGCCAAACCGTCCACAGGGAGGATCCTTTGTCACGACCTTCTCCACTAATACATGATACAATAGACTCCGAAGCCAAGAAAGGTCAGTGGACCGAGGAATGACCGACAAGGCCGCTCGACTCTATCGTAGGAGTTCCAATTGATTTCGAGGATTGCGTTGGTGCTTAGCCATAGAAACAGGAGGAGTGATGGTAAGGCTTGGGAACGCGTCCCTAACATTCTTCTCTAAAATCGAATCCTCTCTCAACACGCAGCATAAGAAAGTCAGCCTTGGGGCGCTTCCATGACTTGCCACTGTCCTCAGAATTTGGGCACAGACATCTCTTTGACCTGATGCTTGCAATCACCCCACAAGAGGGTGCAGAGCAAGCGTTCCATCGCCTTTCTACGGTCTTTAGAGAGAGGGTGTACCGACAACCGGCAAAAGATGAGGGGAAAGACGTAAGTGGCATATGCCTCAGCCCTACCTTTCACAGACAAACGCCGTTGAAGCCTAGTTCCGACCGCCGCCCCGAATTTTTCCAGTACACCCGACTAATGATTCTCCATCTGGAGTAACACACTCCAAGAACCACACTTCAAGAATATAGACGGATCCGTGAGTTTAACTGAAGGGCTCTGGAAGCGTGACCTCTTCTAGGTGCGTAACCGCAAACATGGTTATACATATCACTTAACCTAGGCCTAATTACCTGACGCCGATAGAGCTTGCTAGCCTCACGTTGAAGAGCCTGCCTAATTAAGGTTAACCCTAGGGAATACCCCTAGCTTACGCCCGGGAAAGACTATCCTTAAGAATCTTCACATTGTTAGCCTTAGCTAGAGAGAGAGTCGTTGGCTATAGTCGGTGGTGAAAGAGCTAATTTTATTCTTCAGCCTCTCCCGCAACCTACTCTAAATAACCACTATACTAGTTCCCACTGCATTACTTTAATTAGATGTTGCCAAAATCCTTCTTGTCCAGTAAAGGCAGATTGAACTTTCTGCGTCTAGCCATTCTATGCCTAAAACCTAACGCCATCCAGGAAGAGACGAGTCTAATGTCTGAATAGCCTAACCAGTAGAATGTGAGACAATCTAGCAAAGATAGATCGACCTTTACCACTAACATTCTATCCAGGGTAGACGGCCACTTAACTGCTCACATCCACATTTCCTCCCAGGGTGATCGACCCGGTATCTATCGACAAGACAAAACTAGCCAATCAGATTAATCAGGCTACTGTCTCCCGACCTCCCACTAGCGCCCCTTTATATTTTGGGGTCCAGGATAGCATTCCAGTCTCCCAGTAAGACTAAGCGCGAAGCATCTACCAGAAACAGCTCTAACTGACGGGAAAAAGGGACACGCTCTGTCTGGTCGTTGGGCGCATAAATTGCAACGGTCCCAAACAAACTACTGTTCACAACAATATCAGCCACGATCAACCGGCACGCATCGACCTGGACAAGATTCACCCTCGCACCATGTTACGCTTAACCAGCATTAGAATGCCTCGAGGTAAAGGGCGAGTTTCCTCCTTGCATGTGTGCACACTTCTTAGGAACTGGAAGTTGTTACGGTCGCCTTTCTTCCAGAATTCTCCATTACTGTCCACTTGTGTAGACATTCGTTCTAGTGACGCGATGTTAAGCCTATGTTGACAAATCTCAACGCTAGCCAGACCGCCTTCAGAAGAGTGGAGGTAACAGACTGGTCGACACACCTTGGGAGGCTTGCCTCTCTCAAGAAGAACAAAACCCTAACTAATGTCATTAGTATGTTGCACCGGAGTGGAAGTACGGAGAGCCGATAAAGAACAATTGGGTAGATGTGCAAAACACACACTTTCTCCTTGCATTTTAAGGGAAGATCCATCCGAGACCATAGACGAACTGAGCCCTCGGCCTTCTCCCTCACCTCAAACTAATTCATTTCCAATTGGAGATGAGGATCGAATTAGACGCCGAGTATTTTCATCGGTCCGTTTGTCCAGAGGTAAGACCTGGGAATAGAAACTCCCTTCCACGCGCCCAGCTGCAAGCCAATAGACTTATTGCGGTTGGTCTTGGCTCCTGTCACCGTCTCGTACTCTCTGATGTCTTTGCCGACTTCATCAATTTCAGCTCTGCTCGATATAAGAACCGAAACGTCGTCATCATAGGCGGAGTAGCTGGCCGAGAGGGTAGAACCAGGTAAGGAGATTCCGCGTAGGACAGGCTATGCCTTTAACTTGCGAAGGAAAAGTTCCAATGCAAGAACGTAAAGCAGAGGAAAAAGCGGACACCCTTGAAGAATGGCGCGGGACAGTAATAAAAGCTCCGAATGTACTCTACGTCCACTAGCGCACCGGAAAACGCGTACAGAAGTCGAATCCAGCGGCAAAAGTATGGCCTAAAATCGTCGGTTAAAACGACAGCCAGAAAACGATGGTTAACCCTATCAAATAACTTGAACTGATCTAAATTGATTAGTGCGGATTCACTGTCGGCTTCCTCGACGATCAAGCGTATTAAATGAAGGTTGTTCTGAATAATCCTATCCTTCAAAGTACATGTCTGCTCAGGACCAGTCAAACTAGAGAGGGCAGCCTGCAAACGGTTGGCTAAGATCTTGGATAAAATCTTAAACACTGTATTTGACATCGTCAAAGGCCGGAAGTTACCTATCCCATCCTCAACGTCCTTAATCACACCATAGACGAAATGCGCCCTCGGCCTTCTCCCGCACCTCAAACTAATTCATTTCCAATTGGAGATGAGGATCGAATCAGACGCCGAGTATCTATATTGAAGTATAGATTCCTGCCTCATCCAGTTGTTGAAAATTAGCGTTAGCAAGGAAACAAGCACGGACGACTGCCTAAAGTACAGTTCGTCAGGAAGACGATCTAATCCCGGTGTTTTGTCACAGTCAACCAGCTTCAGTAATTCCCAGATCTCAAACTCCGTAAGGAGACCCCCGAACCCAGCCGGTTCAACAGCCTCGAGACAAGGAGGTCGGCCAAATAAGCAGAGAAAGCAGCGGTCAAACCGTGCTACCTCGTGAACAGTTCTTGAAAGTAGTCACAAAAAGCTTCACATATGTCCACACTAGCAGTATAGCCCGGCGTTGCTCGGGTGTAATGAAAGCTTTAAAACTAATTCATGGTCCTGGAGCTCAGACTCTTTGGACGTTCGCACGAAAGACTAAAAAGCAATAGTTGTTTCCAGTTAAAGCGAAACCGTAGACTGAAAGAAAAATGAATGGATGTAAGTCAAATTTTGATTTTCTGGTATCGATATCAAATAAGTTTTTTCGTCGTAAACTGAATTTTAAAGGCTAAATAAGTCCTCTGAGTAAATGGTATCATGGCTGGGACTAAGAACTACAATTATACCTACTTGGAGCCAAACCCGAAGCAAAAACTAAAGTAAAAGGGCTGAAAAAAAAAAACAGACATACAGGCAGATAAACACACACACACACAAACATATTGCTTTTATATATATATATATTATTTATTCATAAATTATAACATGGATATGTTACAATATCACTACAAAAGTAGCCATTTTGTTTCAACATTTTTGTGTCTTTTCAAGTGATGTGATGGTTCTTAAATGAATGGTTTAAAAGTCTGAAAACGAGCGTGGCCCCTTTAATCAGGGAGGTATTATTGTATATGTAATGTGGACCATTGCTTATATATATATATAATCAATTTTCTGCACTATTGTAAGATCTGCAACCTTGAAACTTCTGAATATCGTTTTTTATGTCTTTGTCTATGAGTGTATCAAATTTGATTAAAATCGGACCACTCCTTCTATAACCCGATTTTTTCGATTATCGATTTTCGATATTTATCGGGGGTACCTCAACACAAAACTTTGCTAAGAACACTCGCAGACGTTTATAGTACAACTGTGTAAATTTTCAAGAAAATCGGTTCAGCCGTTTCGGAGTCTATAAGTAACGGACACACACATACACAGACACACACACTCGCAGACAAAGTTCCATTAATAAATAAGTTTAGATTTAGATTTGTAGACCGGCTCGATTGTCCGGCAATGCAGCACACGCAGTATGCCTATTGGTAGCATTTCTCCTCCCTGCACGCAGTTCAGAGGCTATATTCGTTGCTCCCTGATTCGTTAATTTTATCCTAGCCCGACTACAAGAGCTTGATCCTTCTTGATAAGCTAGGAAGACAGCTCCAACCTAGCTATGGTTATGTCTCCACTAACACGGGATTTAATCGCCCGATCAATTTTCGCTTCGCATACCATTTGTACTGCTAAAATATTTAGAATGAGTCGATGACTAAACTCCGCAGCAAACGACCTAATTTTAGATTTCAAGAATCGCACCACTTATTCATCACCACAGCCCCCGTCAATTCCAGCAGTAGCATTAGTAGCAGCTGGTCCTGGAAGTCTTGCTCATAAAACAATGATGCGTTCAATTTCCTGTAGCCACCGAAACTTAGATAAGCATTAAGTTTACATGAACGCGGACGAGCCTATGATCTGAGTAAATTTGGACAACCTAAAAGACCTACATCGACTCTCTTACCTAGAACTCGGCCAATGTAGCAAGAACGCACCACCGAATCTGAGTCGCCCCTATTAGTCTAATTCCAAAATTGTCCGCTAAAACGAGATGTTATTAAAAAAGGCTTGATCAGACCATTATATATATATATCATATTATGAGAGCGCATAAATTCACATGAAACGAAAAGACTTATCCGTTATGGTAACATTCAGCACGCAAAGTCAAGAAACACATTATTCGGAGTGTATTTACATTATTCGGACTATTGTCCTCATACGACGTTTCGGTCGTTGTACGCTCCGGCCTTCTTCAGGTGCTAGGAATTTCGAACCGAACCGTTTATTAAAATCAGTAGGGTATATGAACTCCATTCCTTGCGTAAAGCCTCGGTTAGAAGTCACGAGTTATCTCTCTCTAACCCTGCAAGTTACTTGTTCACCACTGCTGTAGGCTGGTATTGAACTCACAACTGTAAGAGTCAAGTCAACGTCTATATCAACTGAGCCATGTGTCCTTAAAAACAACCTAATATTGGACTTATAAACCTAATGTCCAGTAACCCATTTTTTTTTACCAGAGTTCATATTACAATTTTTTAATGTTAATGTTTTTTTCTAGTATTTCTGATGCTAAAGTTTTTCTGTAATATTTTTTCCAGAGCTCATATTGCAATTTTTGACCCTAATGATTTTCTCTGGCACTCCGTATTACTGGTTCCCATATTGTGTACATCTCTATGCTTGGACGGCTAAGGAGATTATTGTAGCCTAGCGTATGTGCTGATCCCTTAAGTTTACGTAATTTCCAGTGGCGTTCTCTGTCTATTATTTCAGCTTCATCCCATAGGGAGCGGTGATCCTCTTTCTCCCTCCATATGTGGTCAGCTACGCCTGATTTTTCTATCTTCCCTCGTGTTACGGCCTTGCAATGTTCCTGTAGCCTTCCCTTAAGGGCGCAGCCTGTCTCTTCTTTATATTTCTTTTCACAACTACATGGAATGGCGTATATACAGTCCTTAGTCTATCTACCCTATGTGAAGGGGTTATCGGGGAAAATAAAAAAAGATCTGTGGTCCATATAACATTAGGACGACCTTCAAATGTGGTTCTTCATTTCGCAGGTACCTCTCCGGAGTAAAACTCCCAACAGAGGAGAGTGAAAAGAAAGCATAACAAGATACAGTGGGTGACGGGGAAAGGATAAGAGAAGGATGGGAATCAAGAAGATAAAAGATGACAATTGACGTTTCTCTTAAACTTTTGGGGATTGTAGCTATCAGAAAAGCAAGTATACGGAAGGGAGTGCCACGAGCGGGAAGTGCGAGAAAAGAAACTACTAAAGTAGAAGTGGTGGTTAGAAGTGCATTAGTCCGATTAGGGTTGGGAATCTGCATTAAACATGTCTCGCGATAGGACACTGACGGCTTGTGTCTGTGAGCCTTGGCCCATCTCACTTTTGATAGTGCCATCAGGAGACAGGCCACCAATGTCCGAGCGAAACGTTAATTTTAAAGCTCTTTACAGGGATGGGTGGCCAAAAGTGGGATCCTGTCTGAACAGAACTGATATAATTTTTCATTATCATCTACATTAAAGTAGGAAGGAAGAGGGAATATTGAAAAGGCATCATTCAGCTTCTGTAACATGGTCCATATCTGTTAGGACCTTGGTACACATTTCGAATTCGGGAAATTTCTCGGGTGCTCAACGTCTATTGCATAGACTTAAAAAAGTTTTGCATTATTTTCAGACTTGTTTTTCCGGCATTGGGATAAGGTTATTTTGCCTTGTTCATTGGACACTTGGCACACGTCTTCTAAAGTGTATATAGACTTCGTTTTGTTTTTGTTTTTCATTAGTTTTCACGAAGGACTGCCCTGCCTTTTGGAAGATGCTGCATCTCACTTTTTAGGGAAAGTACATTTTGTGTTGGCAAGGGACTGGTTTGGTGTAGTTGCGTGAGTCTTCTTTAAATTGGTCTTTTTAGCTGGAGTAGCTGTTTGAGATTTAGTAAGTGGAGGCGGGACCATGATATGTCTTTTAGAGGAAAACGGTGCTAAGGAAGATGAGTACGCTGCTGTTGATTTCTTGGATTTTTAAAATCAGCTTGGAATTGCTTCAATATTTTTTTTCGAAACTGGGTTCATATTTTAAGTTATGTTCCCTCATCTTACCAATGACCAGCCATTCCCCCTCTTCCTTTTCCGGTAGTAAAATGGGGGTCAACTTGGGGTTTAACACTGACGGTTCCCGTCATTGACATGCTCATTACAGTCTGTTAGGGACAGAGATGAAGGCTTTGTAATCAAAGTAACCTTTCTTTTTGATGATAAAGTTTTGATAACTGTGTTGGAGCGATAAATCTTGCGCGTGTGCTTGTCAACAAAAAGACGGACACAATTCTTTTTTCATCCCTGTGAAATTCCTAGGGGTCTACCAAAAGCCAACCTTTTTTGATAAGATGTGCGTAGTTTTTGGCTATCTCCAGGAACTCTGAGATATTGATAATACATTTCAGATGGTGAGGGAAATCCAGAAAAAGGGCGATTCCAGGGCCGCTACATCAACTTTGCTGCTGTTATTTGTCTCGCTACCCTTGATCTTTTGTGTAGTTGGGTTTTTTTTTGGTTTCCGAGATCTTGGCAGTTTGCGGCCACCATACTTATGTCTTTATTTTCGTCGTCTTTTTTCTCAGTTTTTAAAAATCAAAGAGGTTTCTGCGAACCGGCCAACTTTTTGTCGCCTATTTTAAAAAAGAATTTGCCCCTTTTTGAATATATTTTTTAGGCAAAAAAGAAGGACAGTGATAAAAAAAAAAAAAAAGTAATTGATTTAAGGGAAAAAGAAACGGGGCAAAATAAATAAAAAGTGTGGAAAAAATTTAAAAACTTGTTACCATAGAAACGTTAAGAAGGAAACAAATACAATACGAAAAATTAAGTCTGCCATTAAACAAGAAAAATTAAGTCTGCCATTAAACAAGAAAAAATTAACAAACAAAAGAATAAAATTAAAAGACACGAAAAATAAAACAACGCAAAGAAAATATGAAGTTTGAAATGAATAGAAAAATAATAAAATCAATTCACAATAAGTTTTTAACGTGTAAACGTTAAGAAAACAAAATATAACACGAAAAAATGGTTTTGCCAGCAAACGGAAAATATTTAAAGAAGAAAAATAAACCAAAAGATACGAGCACAAATAAAATTGTGTTTTTTTAAAAAATTAAACAAATAAAATCAAACCACAATAATTCACAAAACAAATAGTGAAAAATAAGAAGCACGTGTAGAAAAAAGGCTTGACTATAAAGAAAAACAATATGGCTGAATTAATAAAAAACAATATGGCTGAATTAATAAAAAATAAGCGTAATGGTCTAGAAAAAAGAATAAACTAAAAGAAAAAAGAAGAAAGGCGTTTAATACGTTGTTTTAAATACAAGTAAAAATTTTAAAAAGCAAGAAAAAATGAAAACAAAAACACTAGTGCAACAAATATAACAACGTTACACTATAAAGAATCAGTCAAGTGCCATACGTGATACACGCTTTGGTCGATCATGTCTCGAAAGAGACATGACTGACTGGGCAGAAGATTATCCCGCATTAGGTTGCCATTACTTTCTGCGCTAGACTGATTGCGGACCAAGGCTACAGAACAACAATCTGGTTGCCAGCCAAGGCTATAGAACCCAATCTGTCCTGTTATTTGACTCATATCTAGAAGGGGAAGAGATGTATTATATTACTAAGTAGTAATCAGTGAGGGATCAGTTTAGTACTCATAACAATATAAAACTGATCCCCCACTTTATGACCAGTAGAAGTTTTAATCATGTTTTCAACTATTATATTCAGTCAGTCAGTTAAGTGCCATTCATGATACACGCGTTGGGCGATCATGTCTCGAAAGAGACATGACTGACTAGGCAGGGGATTATCCTGCAGTAGGTTGTCATTGCTTTCTGCGGTAGATTGGTTGCTAGCCAAGGCTATAGAACTCAATCTGTCCTGCTATTTAATTCATAGCCAGAGGGAAGAGACGGATTAATACCTTTCCCAAGGGTACTTGTGCGTAAGTGAATGCAAGGAATTTAAGTAGAATTTAAACTAGAAGAATACGAAACTAAAAAGAGACCAAAGAAAAGGATTAAAGAAAAACTGAAAAAGTATAAAAAAGAAAATAGCAAAATGTCAAACTTGAAATAAATGTAAAAATAACTTTACTTAAATTTGATTCTTAAACAAGAAAGCAAAATATATCCTCTAACAAATGTGTAAAATCAAAACTGGTCTTGATTCAGAAGTGTTTCAGAATACTAGCAGAGTTCTCCTAAATATATGTATTCAGGACAGATCCATTAATGGATGAAATAGATCATACCACCTTCTTCCCTATCTTATTCTCACAGCGGAAAGAATTCCTTCAACCGAGCAGATATTCTGCGAGGCCATGGCGGATTGACAGAAGCATGATGAGGTTCTTCCTCGTTCTCGCTCGAATTGGATTTAATCCTGCTTCATTATTGTCGGCAACGAGTGACTTGCCCGTCCTCAGAAGTATCGGTAGGTGGGTGTGCTCTATTCTGAAAAATACGTTCCTCGCCAAATGAGGAATCAGAGCTCAGGTGTTCCTCATAATCTTCAGAAAGAGACCATGTCTCTGTCTTCTCAAAATCCGTCGGTATGTCTTGAGGACAGCTCTCCCTTACGATGTGGGTCTCGATTTATTCACTGCTGGAGCCAAGTCTCTTAATGAAACTGTCTTCTCGTCCATCCGGGTGACAGACACGCGTATACTGAGGATTGGCATCTAGTAGCTCCACTTGACCCACAAGTGATTTGTTCTTCTTTAGTTGCGTGTATCTTTTTAGTAATATGATTCCCAATTTTGAAAGCCAAGAAGTTAGAAACGCTCTAGGCGAACTCCTCGTAAACGGGATGAATCATTCATGTGGCGGTGTATAGCAGCGTTCTAAAAGCATGCAGGGCCTCTGGGAATAATTGTTCCAAATTCTCTAAAACTACCCCCCTTTATCAGCAGCTGTTAATTCAGCATTTTTCCAGATTATTCCATTATACCTCTGCACTGACCATTTCGTTGAGGGCCATATGGTGTTATTCTACTCTTTTCTCTCGTAGGAATCGCCGTACGCATTCGGACATAAATGAAGCCCCTCTGTTCGAAGGAATATACGCGAGTAGCCCGAAGACGACAAAAATTGAGTAAAGTGTTTGTATGATCGTTGAGGAGGATACACCTGAGCAGGGTATCGCAAGAGGAAACCGCGAATAGTCGTCAATTATTGTGAACCTGTTTTTGTCGAGTTTTTGACATTTAAAATCCAATGCGATTCTTTCTTACGATTCCGTGGCCTTTATGACCTTATTGGTGCAAGGCAGTAGAACCTGGGTTTAATTTCAGGGCAAATCTTGCATGAGTTGGTAATCTCTTTCCCATCCTCTGCTGAGTAAGGAATATGTTGTGGGATCTTCCCTTTTTCTCGGATAATGGACTCGACTTGAGTATACATATACTCCTGCCATAGTCAGTTACCGTAAGAGTCCAACAGATACCGAAGTTTCACAGAGAATACCTCGTCAGTAGTTCATAGTAGCTCTGAGATCCACTCAGTCAGAATAGTATTACACAGCACCCATCAGTTCCGATGTGGACATACTAATTCTAGCACGGCTTCACTTCAAAGACTTATATATATATATATATATATATATATATATATATATATATATTCCTTTCTAATCGTATTCCTGGATTACTAACCTAACCTGCGTTCAAGTTTGTATCTTTATGTTTAATATACTTATTTTTCTCTCTCAAATATCTGGTTTGTTGTTCATTATTTTGTGCAGTTCCTCACCTGGAATCCACAACAGAAGGTTTCTGATTTTTTCACGTGCATAACACCAACACCTGCGTGACACAACTCTCTCTATAATTTCTCCAATTCTTCTTGGTTAGCACCACGAGGGAGAACGTCCACATCTCCGTTTTCTTTACCGTGGCGGTATTTTACGTCAAACGAATAACACGAGAGTTCCATCTTCCACCTGGTTATCTTTTTATTTTTGATTTTGATGGTCGTTTTTGCGTTAAACATGAATGCAATTAATTTAAAGCGTTGCCTGATCCAACAATGCCTCCATCTTTATTCGGCAATAAGATAAGCTTCTTTCTGTATTGTAGAATACTTACGTTCTGATTTAGACACGATTCCGGAGAAAATGCTATGGGTCTTCCCAAATGTCTTAAAAAGGCGGCTATGGCGCATTCTGAGATGTCAGTCTCTACTATAGATACATCTACTAAATCATTGAAAAAGCTGCATAGTATGTTTAAAAATGGTCCTAAACTTTATAAAAACGAACTTTTTCTATCAAAATGTTTATATTATTATTAAGAGGAAAGATCAAAGTATTTTTTAATTATTTAAAAGAAAATTTGAATCCCTTCTAACACGTTCGAAATTTTGGTAAAACATCTTGTTAGCGGGTAACCAAATCATTACGAGAGTTTACAATGAAAAGCGTAATATGTAATATTACATAATTCGTTTTTTCTTTTTCGGTGACAAACACATTAATTTGGAAATTCTTGCAAAAATCAAACAATTGTCGGATTTTAACGAAACTGTCAGGACTTATTCATAAATGAGAGAAATTAATTTTGAAATTAGTATTATTAAAATTTTTGCTATAAATATATTTTTACATCTGTTACCCCACTTCACGTAAATTTAAGAAATTAAATTTTGTTGCGATAATTGGTTTTATTACTTAAACGCAGGACTCATTAGGGAATATCAATAATCTATTATATTTTGAAAATTTGTTGCCTCTATTTCCGAAAATCTGCTCTTTATAATAAAATAAAAAAATGCAATATAACTATGGCATTATTTAATTTGATGACCTTGTAATTGCTTGAATAAATAATTTAAATTAAAGACATTATAGTCTGAATTTTTTTTTCGATTAATAATGAAATTTTAAAAGAACTGTTTTCATTTTGTTTAATTATGATAATTTATAAAGTTTCAAAAATATTTTTAAAATACTTCAAAGATTTGTTGGGGTTAGTTTAAAAACTTATTAAGCGAAGATTATACTTACTAATCGAAAATTCTACTTACTAATCGAAAATTAAAAAGTTTAATACAAATCGTTGTGTATTCCTATTTTTAACGCCATTTATTATTTTTTTTGTGTATTTGAATTTTTTTTTTGTATGGTAATTTCTATGTGCAAGTTAAAAGATCATGTGTTTCAGAGTTTCTTCACTTTATAAGGAAAAATTGTACCATTATGTCACTTGTGATCACCATACACTTATCTTATCTCTAATCTGACAACCTGTCAACACATTTAGTATGCGGCGGACAAGTCAAAAAGCTCAACCCTGTGATTAAGAAATAGTTTTATTCTAAATTTCATCCTATAAATAAGCAATACTTGTGTAAATCAGATTAATTAACATAAAATTTGATAATTTTCCAAAAATAATGTGTCATATCTATATTTTATTTTTGCAAGATTTTTAAAATCAAAAATTAACTTTTGTTTACAAATCTGTTGATCGGTCAAAAATAGCGGAAAAATTGAAAAATAAAATCTTAAAATTTTATATTCCAATCAATATAATTTTTGTTTGAAATACACCGTGTGTTTTGCTTACTGGAAATATTAACTCATTTAGCTTTCAATTAATACTAAAATAAAAGTTTCAAGAAAACATTTTTATTTTTAAAAATTCAATTTAAAATTTAGATATTGAAAATGAGTGGAGGTATCTACTCTACTACCAGAGGTAGTGTATCATTATAGTAATAGTAATAGTTGCTTTCGCTGTGCTTATTTTCAACATGTTTACCACTTTCTCTGCTATGGGAGATAATGGGACTTTCGATGAAGTTGTTAGAGAGTGATTTTTTTTTCTGGAAACGATGGTATCCAATGAGCATAGTGTGCAAACATCCCTAATTCACAGCTAGAGCATGTAATTTTGGGGACCGGTAGGCACTTTTGTGGTCCAGAGCGTTAAATAGGCTGTTTTTGGCTATTTTATCAACCATCTCGTCTGTTCCCGACAGGGGATAGACATCCAGATAAGTAAACCGGTTCATCGTTTGGGAATGGTCGATTATCATTTACTTTTTCCTGTTCTTTTAAAAAGGACTACTAATCAAAGTGCGACTAGCTTCGGTTTGGATAAATAATTTATCCACCTCCGGGTTCGCTTAGATTTAGTAGCTACCGGTTTACAATCGGCTGTTTGATTCTTAAAAAGTGCTGGGTACGGCATTCTCATGGATGCTAAGCCACATATTTTAAAGGGTGGTTTAGAACCTTCGAAAAGTATTTCTGCTAATGAATGTTGACACTAATATTATGTCACAACCTAAATCCATTATTGGTAGACATTTTAATCCTTGGAATAAAATAGTCTTTATTTTTAGGTCAACCAAACCGTATCACACTACTTTTTTTTTATATATGAGCTAGCCATTTACACTTTGTTTAGACACGGGTAGGTTATTCATGAATTTTCTTTCGCAATGTTTGCGTTAAGAAAGTTTTTTGTGCTACTCGTGTCAATCAATGCTTTCAGTGGCTGCTCGTAAGCCGTGATCTCTAGTGTTGTGTTTGATAGACAGCCAAGTGTATTCACTGATTCTGAAAAAGTTACCGTTTTGCTTTTCTTTTTACTTCTACAAACTTTAGCCCAATGTTTCTTCTCGCATGTATAGCACTTGTCTCTTTTAACGGGCATAATGACCTTGCATGTCTCTTGCCTTCACAAAAAGAAAACATGTGCATTTAACTTTTGGAGAGCCTAGATTTTCATACGATGTGTGGGGGAGGAATAAGCGAAGACATCTCTGATGTTACTGCATTTGTATTGTACTTTTTAACATTTAGTTTTACTAAATCTAGTATCCTTGTCTTGTCATAGGCCTGCTGTAACTAACGTTTTACTAAAACTTGTTAGAATGCGTCAATTGAATTTCAGAGCATTTACCATCTCGGAACCATTGTAGTGTCGAGAGACAATTTCTCTTTTCTTATGTAGATCCTGTCCAGGATTGTTAAAGCCCCTTCGCAGGAAGTGCATCTGCGAAATATTCGAAAACATAGACATATTTGAGACTCGAGACATATTTCATTTTCAGTGCAGTTTATTAGAACTTTCGTTGCAGTAGGTCCTTAAGAAGGTTCTGAAAGTTCTCCTCCCTTTGACGATATACTAGTTGGACGTCAGATGCGTTGGGGGTCAATAATAAGTTTCTCTGTAGATTAGCCATCATCAAATTGGTTAACAACAAGAGTTCATTAAATTGTAGTAGTTATTAGAGGCTTCTCGTGTTGGCTTGTAAGCTTTAATGTACTAGTTAGTCACCCGCCTTCCCACTGAAGCTGGATGTGGCACAAGGCCAAATCTGTACACCCTGCTTAAACGAGACTCTATGCTTCGGTGGAGCCTTGTCTATGTTCCTCTCTGCCCAGAGGCAGAGAGTCGACAAAGAGAGAGCTTTAATGAACTAATATTCACCTACCTCCCCACTAAAGCTGGATGCGGCAGAAAGTCAAATTTTACGTGGGAGACCCAAGCCTTTAAGCACAGGCAAAAATTTTCCATAGACTCTGCATAAGGCAGGGTCGGACTTTTGTCTATTTTCCCCAGACATGACTCTGCCTCTCGGCGAAGCCTCGTCTGGATTCCTCTCTACCAGAAAAGTCCAATGAAGAGAGAGCTTTGATGGACTCTAAATACAAGCAAAGTCCTCCTTAATGGGGGAAATAGATCATAGCACACAGGATTTTCTTAAAAGTTGACATCATTTGGAAAGTTGAATAACTACATGTTTCAGGAAAACAAAATTAAATAGGCTACATGTTGAACAACAGCTATTTTTTTTATTATCAAAATTCGAGGTTATTCAAAATGATGTAGATTTTATAACCGATTTCACAAAGCTTCACAAGTATTCAATATGCACATTATCACAATACACGCCAAGTCTTTAGTCCAACTCCTGCCAAAAACGCAATCGCACGTCTTGCGTAACATTTTCCAGTGCTTCAGTGATTTTCTGCTTAAACTTGGCTAGGCTTGTAGGAAAATTCCCATGGAAAAAAATCAAAAGGTTTCAAGTCAGGTGAACGTGGTGGACATTTTAATAGCACGTCGTCATTATCATTGACATGCCTGGTTCATTTTTTGGTAGATTCTCATTGAAATAAGTCAGCAGAGTCAATTTAGTCAGTTTGTACACACTTTGTTAAAATTTAAGATGATATGGGCAAAAGTTGTCTATTGTATTAGATTACAAAATTATTACAGTTTTATTTGGTGGGAGGCACTGTGTACAACTGAATCACGAAAAAAAACATGTTCCGAAAAATTATAAATGAAATTGAACTTTGAAAATGATTTTTATTCAGATTACTAATTTGCAAATTTTGACCAACCAATCAGAATATGAACTTGTTAAGGTATTGAAGAAGCATGAAAATATTTTCGAATTGAAAAGTACTAAACTCATTATTGTAAGTATTTGTTTTATATCATTTAATTTGTTAAAGAAAATTCTCCTTATGAAACTTCGAAGCTAAGTAACAAACTCTTCCACATTAATTCTATTGACACTCTATCTTTATATTGATATTTAGCACTTTATGACAAAAAATCAGCTTGCCTGAAATGCTTTCTTACCAGTAAACTAGTGAAAAACAGCAATTTTTGCATTAAACATCATTACAATTTAACACACATGCACACATTCACTTACACACACACGTATATATAGATAAGGAGGTATATATATATATATAAGAAAAATTAAGACAGACACGTTATTTCATGGTAAATCGGAAGTATAGGCCTATTTCATGCGAACCATCATCAGCTTCCGTCTTTATTGTACAGAAGATTTTACACGAATCTTCTGTACAATAAAGACGGAAGCTGATGATGGTTCGCCTGAAATAGGCCCATACTTTATAGTTAATATTGATCAACATCAATTATGGTTATTAACCTTACTTTATTAGTTAAAACTAATAATTTTAACTAATAAAGTAAGGTTAATAACCAAAATTAGGAAGGCCAATAACCATAACCATAATTAGATCTAGGTAAATAACCATAATTAGAGTAAGGTTAATAACCATAACCATAACCATAATAAAACCAATCATATATTGACTAGACACGAGAATAGAATTTTTTATAAGAATAGAAAATTAAAACTTACAAATTTAATAGTGAAAAGGATTTCCAAAAAATGATCTAATTAAAAATCAAAGATTTAAAATTAAACATTTAATAGAGTAAACGATTTCCAAATAATGATCTAAATAAAAAAATCAATAATTTAAAATGTAAGACAAAAAAACACATTCCCTAAACCCAAAGTTAAGATTAAACATACAAACTTACACCGATTGTAAAGACTCCGCTAAAATAAAAATAAACCAAAAATATCCACGCCAGCCATTATCGGCACATCTAATGAAACCCATTAAGATATAGGCCAACAAACTGAAAATTACAAGCTACAAGGGCCTTGAACCAAAGGCTACTATCAATCACTTTAGAAACACTCCAAATAAATTCCTACGGTCACAGACTGACTCCACTATCTCGCTAGCACCCACCAACACCCATAACCACAAAGAAATTACAACCGTCAACGAAATATCACAATATCAACAAACCCAACCAACACCCATAACAAAAATAAATAAATATAAAGGAAAAGGATTTCCGCTAACTTCCACATCGCCTGACGAAGTACTGCTACTCCAGTGCTGAAACGATTGCGCCCTCGTAGCGATTATATATAGAGAAGTTATGTACATGTTCTAAAATATAATTTATAATATATATATATATATATATATATATATATATATATATATATATTAGTCAGGTGCGAATGGTACAGTGCTCAATGTTGTATAACAGAGCAAAAAATATTTTTTGAGTATATATTAATCACCTGATCATTGCTCACAGTCGTGAGTATAATATAATATAATATAATATATATGGGGGTCAGTGATAAGGGAATAAGTCTCGTGTATTTTTCTACAAAATTCTAACGGTCAATACACGAGACTTGTTCCCTTATCACTAACCCCCACCAACATCTCACACACAACTGACCAAATATAACAAAAGAGGCTTTCCATTCCTGTCCACACTGCCTGATGAGACATTGAAGTTTCAATGTCGAAACGAATGTACGATTTGTAGTGGATATATATAAAAAAAATTATGTACATGTTCTAAAATATAATTTATATTAAATATTCACAGCACTATATATTATATATTGAGCACTGTTTTAAATTAATGTTTTGGACGTTGTAAAAATTCTTTCTTCGTTCTGTATTCACTCGGATATATATATATATATATATATATATATCCAACACTCAATAAAATCAACTTTAAATCCAGAAATAACATATTACATAGCCACTAATAAGTGCCCTAATATGAAGCCATTAAATCGAACTCACATCAGTAGAAATATTATTCGAGACTTACTGACCATTGCTGTGTGATAAGAAGAAACTGTGGTGATACCGAGCAAAAGCGATGGACCGGATGTTTGCGCTTTCACGACCAAAAAGAAAATGACCAAAAATGGTCGCTGCGCCGCCGGCTCCGCGCAAATGTTCCGGTTGAAAACTAAATTTTAATTAAATATTAAATTTCTAGTTCGCGAGCCTACGCGAATTTTATTTATCAGCCAATGGGAAGCCCAGAACCAAATACAAGTGTGAAATCCCAAATGAGCTTCTGTGATGCAAAAAGAAGATATAAAAAGCGGATACAGAAAGCATCGACAAGCAGACCGACTCGAGGAGAAGAGAGTAATTAGTATCTCCCTTTACCAAAGTCAAGCGGCTTACTTCACTCGCCTCCCTTACCTCTTTCCTTCTTCCCTGTCTCAAAAACGACTTACTGACCTGAGGAGCGAATACATCAAAGACATTCCATACTTACACGCTCCCAAATTCCTAAGCATTAATTCTCTTTCAGCATTTTATTGCCATGAACATTTTAACCTCCGTTGGACCTATACTTCATGTATTACTTCAATTGTAAAAACATTAATTGATATGTGTATATATAAAATGTTATTTTTCTACTCAAATTGCCTTTCTTGATTTGTAATCATTTTATGACTTATAGTGTACTATCTACAACAAGGCCAAATTCCCTTAACCTGCAACAGTATACAATTACACTTCACTAGAACGGACTCTCTACTACTAACAGAAAAGAATAGATAAGCAACCCACTAGAAGGTTGCGTTGTGCGTGTTCATATCATGTCGCGGTAAACCACTTTATAGTGGCAATAGAAGGCTGAAAGAGAATTAATGCTTAGGAATTTGGGAGCGTGTAAGTAAGGAATGTCTTTGATGTATTCGCTCTTTAGGTCAGTAAGTAGTTTTTGAGACAGGGAAAAAGGAAAGAGGTAAGGGAGGCGAGTGTAGTAAGCCACTTGACTTGGGTCAAGGTAGATACTAATTACTCTCTTCTCCTCGAGTCGGTCTGCCAGTCGATGCTTTCTGTATCCGCTTTTTATATCTTCTTTTTGCATCACAGAAGCTCATTTGGGATTTCACACTTGTATTTGGTTCTGGGCTTCCCATTGGCTGATAAATAAATTTCGCGTAGGCTCGCGAACTAGAAATTTAATATTTAATTAAAATTTAGTTTTCAACCGGAACATCTGCGCGGAGCCGGCGGCGCAGCGACGATTTTTGGTCATTTTCTTTTTGGTCGTAAAAGCGCAAACATCCGGTCCATCGCTTTTGCTCGGTATCACCACAGTTTCTTCTTATCACACAGCAATGGTCAGTAAGTCACGAATAATATTTCTACTGATGTGAGTTCGATTTAATGGCTTCATATTAGGGCGCTTATTAGTGGCTATGAAACTAATATTGCTAATTATTAACATCGTTGTGAGTATGGTCCTTACTAGGTGCCACAGAGTGATTGTAATTGTGCGGTAGACGAAGTTAACCTTAGTCAATATTTATAACAATGTAGGAGGAAGAAGAGAAAAGTAGAGAAAGTTGATGAAAGAATATTTCAGGTTAAGGAACAAACAGAAATGAGAGAGGAAGAGAGAATGTGTGAGAGAGAAAAATTTAGAGAAATAGAATAAAAGAAAGAAAAATTTAGAATGTTGTAGAAGCTGGAACAAAACTGAGTACAAAAAATTTAGTGTCAGACATGGAAACAGATATCAAAATATATCTCAGAACTGTTTCCGGTGAATTGTAATTTTGGTGTTTCCTCTTCCTTTTGAGCGAATATTTTTCAGATAAACAATTGCATTTTGCACTCACCATAAGTGTCGACAAATTGTTAAGACATTTTTTTTTTGTGAAATTTACGTTTTTATGTTTCTTTTTTAAGGGTTTGTAAGTATTTTTGTGGTCTTTGTTTTCATATTTTTTTTAAACGGGATTCTAAATCTTTTTTTTACGGTTTCCATTTCCCTGCTATTACAAGGTTCAAAGTTTTTTTTTTACGGCCTTTGCAGGTTTCTTTATTAATCATTTCCAAGTCTTTTGCATGGTTTCGTTTTCCTGTTTCTTCTTTAATTATCTTCTAAATCATTCTCGCGGCTTGTTTACTTTTTAGCAGTCTCTTAAGTTTCTCTCGCGCTCTGTTTCTGTTTCTTTGACCAAATCTTTAATTTCTTTTATTCTCATACTAGCAGTATAGTCCGGCGTTGCTCGGGTGTAATGAAAGCTTTAAAACTAATCCATGGTCCTGGAGCTCAGACTCTTTGGACGTTCGCACGAAAGACTAAAAAGCAATAGTTGTTTCCAGTTAAAGCGAAACCGTAGACTGAAAGAAAAAGGAAGTCAAATTTTGATTTCCTGGTATCGATATCAAATAAGTTTTTTTCGTCGTAAACTGAATTTTGAAGGCTAAATAAGTCATCTGAGTAAATGTTATCATGGCTGAGACTAAGAACTACAATTATACCTATTTAGAGCCAAGCCCGAAGCAAAAACTAAAATAAAAGGGCCGAAAAAAAATACAGACATACAGGCAGATAAACAGATACACACACACAAACATCTTGCCTTTTATATATATATATATATATATATATATATATATATATTATCGATTTTCTGCACTATTGTAAGAACTGCAACCTTGAAACGTCTGAATATAGTTTCTTATGTCTTTGTCTATGAGTGTATCAAATTTGATTAAAATCGGACCACTCCTTTTATAACCCGATTTTTTCGAATATCGATTTTCGATATTTATCAGTGGTACCTCGGCACAAAACCTAGCTAATAACACTCGCAGACGCTTATAGTACAACTGTGTAAATTTTCAAGAAAATTGATTCAGCCGTTTCGGAGTCTATAGGTAACGGACACACACACACACAGAGACAAAGTTTCATTTATAAATAAGTTTAGATGATATGTGGCGGAAATTGGATATATATGTTATTCGAAGTAGCTTTTGGCAATTTTACCGGGTATGAAAATCTAGTAAAGAGCCGTAATTGGACCGGTATTCGTCATAGTCGTATGTAGTATGCTTAGGTGCAGGCTTATGCAATAGGCGTAGTCAATATGCGTTCCAATAGGCGTAGTCCTAGGTGTTCCCGCCTTAGTCTGTATTTACGGCTGACACCAGCCAATCATATTACTGTGAGGGGGAGCCCAGGTATATGCATATTCAATACATCACTTTACTATTCCGCGTTCATTCTTTAAACCACTATTTACTCCCGTCACAATAAGAAATCTGCCAAGGTTGATAAAGTAAACGTCGCTGCTGATCTTGATAAAGACCTCCAATCTGTGGTGGACTGGAGCAAAAAATGGCTAGTAAATTTTAATGCTTTCAAAACAAAGCTAATTTCTTTAAATCGCCATATACAAACTCTCCTACCTTCCATCAGTATAAGTGACGCTAGTCTCCAATAAAACAACACACTGCGTCTCCTCGGCCTCGCTCTCACAGCCGACCTCAAGTGGAACGACTACATCAGATCAACAGCTACAGTTACTACTAGGAAGTTTGGGTCATTGTGTTAGGCCCGGATATTTTTCTCATCAGGAGCCATCTTGTACTAATACAAATCTACCATTTGTTCATACATTGAATACTGTTTCCATATCTGGTCGGGTGTTCTTGCTATTCACCTCGGAGTCTTCGACAATATTCAAAGGAAGGTCTGCATTGTAATCGATTCTGATTTGGCAGATCGACTTCAGCCACTTTCTCACCGTCGGGATGTGGCTTCCCTCTGTCTTTTTTACAAATATTTTCATGGTTTCTACTGTGATGAAATGATCTCTTTGGGTGCCCCCTCTACACAAATTTTATTAGACTACAAAACTAGCAACTAGGTCCCACCCTTTTACAGTAAAAACAGACAAATGTACATGCCACTTCTACTCAGTCAGTTTCTCAATCAGTGAAGCTTGTGTGGAGTAGGGGACAGCTGGAGAAAGTCATGCACTCAAAGGACCCGTCGGGAGTCGGAAAACAGCGGGGATCTCTGTTCCTTCAGCCAAAAATTCTGAACTTTTATATAGTCTTAAAAACTCCCACGTAAAGGAATGATATTATTTTATTGGACTTAAGGCAGTACATTTCTTCTGATATGAACTTACTATATTTATTTACAAACATTATTTTATTCGCCCATTTTGTTTGATTAAGCGACCACAATCGGGTTCACAGTCATTATAGACTCCATGATTCTTTTGTTAGCTGCATAGTATGTACTTCAAACCAGGGCTACATACCTATTTGATTTCCTTCTCCTAAAATGGTTACCAGTCTGTCTTACTACTTAATCTATAAATGGAGGAGAGAAAAAATGGATTCATAACATTCCGAAGATTTTTCGACCGGAATTCGAACTCGGTTCGAATTTCTCGCCTCGAAATGCTAAACATTACACCGGCGTCACATCCTCTTTTGTAATGATTTCATTAGTTGAAAGATGAACATCAAAGTGGAAATTGATCTGAAATTTAAATTTTCTTTAATTAAAGTGAATATCATCGATATTTGAACTTTGGCGTAACAGGTGTGAAAATAACTTGTTTATAATAATTGTTTTATATCAAGAGATTTTGTTTCCAACTTGGATATTTTATGACGAAAATGTCACAGACGAATGAAATAACGAAGGAAAAAGATGAATCCGGTTATCACTGCGGGTTAAACAATCGACAGCCTGCTGGTTACATCCAGAAAAAATGGATTTTATCTGGATTACAGTTCCGTATTGAAATCAACAGACGCATTTTCTTATCGACAGTTAAGGTACTGGTTATTTAGTAAATGTATTGGTTATTTAGTAAAAAACATTTGATCTAGTTTGACATATTTTTGCTTATTTTTCAGCGTTAGTATAGGATTATTGTAAATGTTACATTTTTAATTGATTACAAAAGATGAAAAAAAAAGATTTATTTATTTAAATTTCATCTAAATTTAAATCTAAACTTTTTTATAAATGGAATTTTGTCTGTGTGTGTGTGTGTGTGTGTGTGTGTGTGTGTGTCTGTGTGTGTGTGTGTGTGGGTCCGTTACCTATAGACTTTGAAACGGCTGAACTGATTTTCTTGAAAATTTACACAGTTGTACTATAAGCGTCTGCGAGTGTTATTAGCTAGGTTTTGCGTCGACGTACCCCCGAAAAATATCGAAAATCGATAATCAAAAAATCGTGTTATAGAAGGAGTGATCCGATTTTAATAAAATTTGATACACTCATAGACAAAGACATAAGTAACGATATTCAGAATTTTCAAGGTTGCAGTTCTTACAGTAGTGCAGAAAATCGATAATATACATATATATATATATAAAAGGCAAGATGTTTGTGTGTGTGTCTGTTTATCTGCCTGTATGTCTGTTTTTTTTTCAGCCCTTTTATTTTAGTTTTTGCTTCGGGTTTGGCTCTAAGTAGGTATAAATGTAGTTCTTAGTCTCAGCCATGATACCATTTACTCAGAGGACTTATTTAGCCTTCAAAATTCAGTTTACGATGAAAAATACTTATTTGATATCGATACCAGGAAATCAAAATTTGACTTACATCCATTCATTTTTCTTTCAGTCTACAGTTTCGCTTTAACTGGAAACAACTATTGCTTTTTAGTCTTTCGTGCCAACGTCCAAAGAGTCTGAGCTCCAGGACCATAAATTAGTTTTAAAGCTTTCATTACACCCGAGCAACGCTGGGCTATACTGCTAGTTCATTTATAAAACTGATTTTTCTTTCACTTGTGAAAAAGTGTAAAACAAACTCCTAGTTCTTCTTTATGTGATCTCTCCTAAACCTTGTTTCACCATCCATTTACATAAGTTCATTCTTCTTTTTCTATGAGTTTTGTTCGTTCAGGACGTAAGCGACCATAGCTTTTCACGGGTTCCTCTCCTTTTTAGCTCTTAATAAATTTTGCGTTTATCTTATCTCTCCTAAACCTTAACCTCCACATCCATTTAATCAAGTTTGCTAGGTAGGCTATGCATTGGTTTCCTCTGTCTCGCTTACCTTCAATTTTTCCTGTGAGTTTCACATTTGCCAAGCCCTCTTTCCTCATTATGTGTCCTAGAAATTTCAACTGCCTCTTTCTAATAAGTGTCTTTTTTGTTACCATTTTCTCTAAAACCTCATCGCTTCTCACATGTTTGATCGATGGTATCCTCAGCTTCCTTCTGTGGAACCATATTTCTTTTGCTTAAAATCTCTTCATCTGTGAAGAGATTGTCTAGCATTCACTACTATACAAGGGAACTGATATTACATAACAATTCAGTAATTTACTTCTTTGTTTCTGTTACTTCAAGGACCTTCTTCATCTGTGAGGAGACTGTACAGTATTTACTGCCATGTGGTATTTACTGCCATGTGGTATATCGGCTCGGAACGAGAAACCGGGGAACCGAGTTCGAATTCCAGTTGAATCCATTGTATTCACTTACGCGCAAATACTCTTGGGAAAGCTATTAATCCGTCTCTTCCTTCCAGTTATGGGTTAAATAGCAGGACAGATTGGGTTCTATAGCCTTGGTCAGCAACCAGTCTACCGCAGAAAGCAATGGCAACCTATATATAATCTTCTGCCCAGTCAGTCATGTCTTTTTCAAGACATGATCGCCCAAGCGTGTATCACGTATGGCACTTAACTGACTGAGAAGGACTAATATTACACAACTGTTCACTACTGTTGACTTATATTTTAAATTTTCTGGTATCCGATGTATCCAAACGCACAGCTCAACTAACATTTCTTTACAGATTTTCAACTTCTATTCCATCAGCTTCTATTCTCGCACTTCCCGCATGTGGAATTCCCTTCCGTTTACTTGCTTCCCGAACAGCTACAGTCTCCAGGAATTTAAAAGTAAGGTCAATAGTCATCTCCTATCTCACTGACTCGCATCCTTTCTCCCATGCTCCTTTCTCTGTCCACTCCCCTCTCGTCACACCAGTATTCTCATCCTTCTCATACCCACTTCCTGACACCCTTTATAACCTGTCCCTCTTTCTCATCTCTTTCTTTCTATGTAACCCTCCTGCGCATTAGAAGCAGTTAAATGATAAAAAAAAAAAAAATTAAAAAAAAAAAGAGAAAAGATCTTCATCATCTACTTCTAAAATATTTATATATGATTGTATCATGCCAACCATTGTATACACGGGATACTAGAAGATATGATGAAAGAATACAATGGAAGAGGCTGACACGGATGAAGAAAAAAAATCAAGAAAGATATAGAGTTTTCTTTATTCTTTTGTTTCATTTTATTTTCCTTATAATCTTCCCGCCGCACATCTATGAAATTAAACCTTTAGTCATTTGGCGCGTAGGAAATTAAGAATTAAAATCAACCTTCTTCACTTTGACAAAAATTCACAATGACATGTGAAATCCTGGTTTTTCTCAAATAGAAAAAGGATTGACCATGTGCTTAAAGAAAAAGTTGAAACCGGATTTTGCAAGTAGATGCTAAATTGATTTTCTGACCAATGGAAGCGATTTGCAAGACCATAAAGACTTCGCGATCCAGTGCGAAAAATCTAAATGACTATAAATGCTTCGATCGGTGTCAGTCAGACACTCAGATGGGAGCAGCTAGAGAAACAGCTAAAATGCAACGGGAGAAACTTCAAGCACGACCCGAACGGAAGGTCGCGCTGCACTTTGTCCTCTTTCTCCTTCTTTCTCGTGTACTGATTCCTTTTACTTTTTCTTCTCCATACAAAGACACTTCTACCGAACAAACGCTAATACATACATACGTACGTACGCATAAATTCTTTTCAACAAATTACTACTACGAACATTTTCTACAACTCTTGATAAACTTAACTCATTACTTGTTTCTCATCGAACATTATTCTTACACATTTATGTTTATGTTCAGCAAACAAAATTCCACTTATTTTTCAACAACCTGATGATATCTTTAAATGCGGGGATTGTTAGCTCTGTTTGGAAGTGGCCTCTTACCAGGCATGACTGGTGCACAAGTCTTTTACAGTTACTTTAAATGTTTACTACTTTTAATGCCTGCTACAGTTTTACCTCTAGTTGTATCAAGACACTAAACAGAATGTTTTATTTGCTAAATCTTAATATGTTGACTGTAAGAAAAAAAAATTGTACATCGGTATGAATTGCAAAACGGACAAGAAATGCGGAACCGACTTTAAATGGCAAACATTTGTTAAAGATTTCCTTTCTTTTAAAAACAAATATATGGCTTTGTTTTCTTTTAATTCTTTAATCGGAAACGCCAACACAGGGAGTTCTTAGATTTTTTTCCCATAACAGGGAGAACTTAGAGATATTTTTATATGTGCTCACACGCCGATCACAAGACTAGTATAAAGCGAAAGCAAAGAACATACTTGTGTAATAATAATAATAATAATAATAATAATAATAATAATAATAATAATAATACCCGCCAAACATATGCCATTTGAAAAGAAAATGTTGGACAAATAATTAGAAAGTACATTGACAAAAATAAACTAGCCAACGTAAGAATGTACACTATCGGCCAGAATTATTAGGCCACCCCAGTGTTTTAAAAAATGATGTATTTAATACTATTTTTTCACTATTTTTTGCCAAGTGAATAATCGCAGAAAGCAATGGCAACCTACTGCGGAATAATCTTCTGCCCAGTCAGTCATGTTTCTTTCGAGACATGATCGCCCAAGTGTGTATAACGTATGGCACTTAACTGACTGACTGAATAATTGTAAATGAAAATAGAATGATTCTTTTGTTAATACTGCACAATAACATGTGCATCAACTGAATTTATAAATATTTAATAATTACCTATATTGCAGTTTCATCAATGAAAGAATGAATAAAATTTAGGGCGATTCGGACGAGTTCATCTTTGCTTCCTTGTAAAATTTTGCAAAGTAATAATAACAAAAGAACCATTCTATTTTTTTCATTTGGCAATAGATACTAAAAATAGTATGAAATACATAATTTCTTTTAAAAAACTGGGGTGGTTTAATAATTATGGCCGGCAGTGTACATCATGATAAATGATCGATAGACAGAAGCTGAAATTAAAGAAATAAAAAGAATTGCCACCAGAATAGACGGATCAACAGAACATGCAATGGAACCAGAAATGGGCATAAAAATTACTAACATCACACAGGGTGCAGATCATAATGAGGAAATTGAGATAAACACCAATCACTGAAGCTAATAGTGAAACTTTAAAAGAGTTAGAAAGGCGTGACAAAAATATTAAAATGGAGGAACGAGAAATTATAACTGTTATGAATCCCAGGAAATAAAGGAACAACAACCAGAATTTGATAGAGAAAAATAAGTATATTAAACGTAAAGATAAAAACTTGAATGCAGGTTAGTAATCCAGGAATACGAGTTAGTACAAAGTATATATACAAGTTTATGAAGTGAAGCCGTAGTATGTTTAGTATGTCCAAGTCGGATGCTGACGGATGCTGAGTGGAGCTCAGAGCTACTATGAACTACTGATGCTGTATTCTCCGTGAAACCTCGGTATCGTTCGGTATCTCACGTATCTCAAGGTATCTCTCTATAACAGGAGTATGTGTATACTCAAGTCGAGTTCATTATCACGGAAAAAGGGGAGACCCCACAATCATAACCAACTCCCAAAATTATAACCAACAAATCATAACCTCAAGACTATTAAACAATGCGGCACTCAAATTGATTCTGGATAAATTAGACCCAACAAAGCAATAAATTAGTCTCAACAAAGCAATATATACATCAGCAATAGTAGCAACTAAAACATTAAACATCAAAGTAAAAAAAGGCAATCTGGCAGATATTAAAACCATCTTCGAAAAGAAAAATAGAGAAAAAATTGAAACACTTAGAAGTGAATTATCAGTACTTGATGAACTGGCAAGAGAAATAAATGTAAGAACTAGAAACGACAGTAGAGTCAAAAGAAAATACAAAATTAGAAATGAAAATGAAATCCTATCAGCTAAAGAAAAATTAAAGTAAAAATAAAACAAAGAATACGACGCTATGAAAAAAAGATGAAGATTCTACAGACAGAGTAAAGATATTTCAAACAGATGTGAAGGAATTTATAGAGAAATAGGCAAACAAGAATTTGAAGTGACTTCCCTTCCCCAACAATGGAAGAGTTTATACAGTTCTGTAAAAACATATGGGCTTGCCATAAAGAATATAACAAAGAAGCAGATTAGATTACGTATTTAAAAAAAAAACACAGAACAAAAATGGGCGGGAATCACAGAAGAAGATGCTGAATATTCACTGAAAAATATATACGATTGGAAATCTCCAGGAATAGATAAAATCTAACTTTTGGCTCTATTATCTAAATACAGCACGCAAAGAACTGGTCAAAATACAAGGTATTACCGGTCATCATCATTTCATCAATGTATATTGATATCGAAAACAACACTTCACCTCAATCATATAAATGGAATCTATAAGTCTGGTGAAATAAGCACCAACAAAAAATATTTCAACGTGACTCACTTATTATTTTGTATATCACTAATATCATTATTCAGTGAACATAACAGGACGGAATATGACTATTATATATCTCAAAAGAAAATAAGCCACATCTTTTACGTGGATGACTTAAAGTTGTCTGCTAAGAATGATATGAGCTGAAAGGTCTGAAAACAGTTAACATAGCAACCAAGGAATTTGAAAAAACTACTGAAGTATAAAGACCTGAAAATTGTAATAGGAAAAAAAGTTGGAAAATGAAAACAAGAATTGTTCTAGTCACAGTAGGTGCGCTTGGAATGACAAAAAAAAAAAACAAACAAAAAAAAACGAAGACAACAACACATTGAAAAAATTGCCTACTAAGTGATATGGCTTGCCTAGAAAACTGCATCATAGCAACCACAAAATTAAAAACAAATCAAAAAACTATCGAAATATCAAAGCTAAATAGAAAAATATGTGCAAGTTGAAAACAAGTCACAGTAGGTGGCATTGGAATGACAAAAGACTGGCCTACTAATGGAATGGTTTGCGCCGAGGTCTGTAACATGGTATGCAAGGAACTTGAAAAGACTATCGAAGCATTAAGACCTGGAAAGCGAAATAGAAAAAAATATAACAATTGAAAACAAGAATAGCACCAATCACAGTAGGTGCGCTTGGAATGGCAAAAAAAAAAAAAAATAAAAATAAAAAAAAAAAATAAAAATAAAGACAACACATTGAAAAAATTGATATGTCTTGCCTAGAGAACCTTAACGCAGTAACGAAAAAATTTGAAAAAATATCGAACTAAAACGTTCAGAAAATTGTGAAAAAAAAAAAAAGAAAAAGAAAAAAAAGAATGTCGAAATTGAAAACAAGAATAGTTCCACTCACAGTAAGTGCGCTTGGAATGACAAAAAATAGCCTACTAATTGATATGGCTTGCCTAGAGAACCTTAACGAAATAACCAAAATTTGAAAAACTATCGAATTAAAAGGCTCTGGAAATTGTAAAAAAAAACAAAAAACAAAAAAACAAAAACAAAAAAACAAAAGTAGATCCATTCACAGTAGGTGCGCTTGGAATGGCAAAAAAAAAAAAAAAAATGAAAACAATAACACGTTGAAAAAATCCCTGGAAATCCCAGTTTAAGTAAAAATACAAAATTGTCTCGATAAGTACAGCCCACACACTAAGAAAAATTGTGTCCATGTAATACTAGTGATGTATGAAGGAAAAACAGATAATAAAATGTGGCAATAACAACACACCACCAACTGCTTTTATCCTGCTGACTTTGTAAGCATTGTGATCATAAAAGGAATCAAAATATAATAATGTTGTAAGTAAAAGTAATCATTATATTACTAATAATAATGTGCCAGTTCGGCCTATTTTTTTTTCACGATCATTCTTTCAGTGAGAATTTTACTTTCTAGCGTTCCGTATTATGACGATGAGAAATGAACCACAAATATAAATGATGGTGAAAAATGACCCTCAAATATAAATAATGGTGAGAAATGACCCCCAAATATAAATGATGGTAAGAGATGACCCCCAAATATAAATGATGGTAAGAAATGACCCCCAAATATAAATAATGGTGAGAAATGAACCCCAAATATAAATGATGATGAGAAATGACCAGCAAATATAAATGATGATGAGAAATGAACCCCAAATATAAATGATGATGGGAAATGACCCCCAAATATAAATGATGGTAAGAAATGACCCCCAAATATAAATGATAGTGAGAAATGACCAGCAAATATAAATAATGATGAGAAATAACTCCCAAATATAAATGATGATGAAAAATGACCCTCAAATATAAATGATGATGAGAAATGACCCCCAAATATAAATGATGATGGGAAATGACCCCCAAATATAAATAATGGTGAGAAATGAACCCCAAATATAAATGATGATGAGAAATGACCAGCAAATATAAATGATGATGAGAAATGACCCCCAAATATAAATGATGGTGAGAAATGACCCTCAAATATAAATAATGATGAGAAATAACTCCCAAATATAAATGATGATGAAAAATGACCCTCAAATATAAATAATGATGAGAAATGACCCCCAAATATAAATGATGATGGGAAATGACCCCCAAATATAAATGATGATGAGAAATGACCCCCAAATATGAATGATGATGAGAAATGACCAGCAAATATAAATGATGATGGGAAATGACCCCCAAATATAAATGATGGTAAGAAATGACCCCCAAATATAAATGATAGTGAGAAATGACCAGCAAATATAAATAATGGTGAGAAATGAACCCCAAATATAAATGATGATGGGAAATGACCCTCAAATATAAATGATGATGAGAAATGACCCCCAAATATAAATGATGGTGAGAAATGACGCCCAAATATAAATGATGATGAGAAATGTCCCCCAAATATAAATGATGGTGAGAAATGACCCTCAAATATAAATGATGATGAGAAATGACCCTCAAATATAAATGATGATGAGAAATGACCAGCAAATATAAATGATGATGAGAAATGACCCCCAAATATAAATGATGATGGGAAATGACCCCCAAATATAAATGATGGTAAGAAATGACCCCCAAATATAAATGATAGTGAGAAATGACCAGCAAATATAAATAATGGTGAGAAATGAACCCCAAATATAAATGATGATGAGAAATGACTCCCAAATATAAATGATGATGGGAAATGACCCCCAAATATAAATGATGGTGAGAAATGACCCTCAAATATAAATAATGATGAGAAATGACCCTCAAATATAAATGATGATGGGAAATGACCCCCAAATATAAATGATGATGACAAATGACCCCCAAATATAAATGATGATGAGAAATGACCCCCAAATATAAATGATGATGAGAAATGACCCCCAAATATAAATGATGATGAGAAATGACCAGCAAATATAAATAATGGTGAGAAATGAACCCCAAATATAAATGATGATGAGAAATGTCCCCCAAATATAAACGATGATGAGAAATGACCCCCAAATATAAATGATGGTGAGAAATGACCAGCAAATATAAATAATGGTGAGAAATGACCCCCAAATAAAAATGATGGTAAGAAATGACCCCCAAATATAAATGATAGTGAGAAATGACCAGCAAATATAAATAATGGTGAGAAATGAACCCCAAATATAAATGATGATGGGAAATGACCCCCAAATATAAATGATGATGAGAAATGACCCCCAAATATAAATGATGGTGAGAAATGAGCAGCAAATATAAATAATGGTGAGAAATGACCCCCAAATATAAATGATGATGAGAAATGACCAGCAAATATAAATGATGATGGGAAATGACCCCCAAATATAAATGATGATGAGAAATGACCCCCAAATATAAATGATGATGAGAAATGACCAGCAAATATAAATGATGATGGGAAATGACCCCCAAATATAAATGATGATGAGAAATGACCCCCAAATATAAATGATGATGAGAAATGACCAGCAAATATAAATGAATGATGAGAAATGACCCCCAAATATAAATGATGATGGGAAATGACCCCCAAATATAAATGATGGTGAGAAATGACCCTCAAATATAAATAATGATGAGAAATAACTCCCAAATATAAATGATGATGAAAAATGACCCTCAAATATAAATGATGATGAGAAATGACCCCCAAATATAAATGATGATGGGAAATGACCCCCAAATATAAATGATGATGAGAAATGACCCCCAAATATAAATGATGATGAAAAATGACCCTCAAATATAAATGATGGTGAAAAATCACCCTCAAATATAAATAATGATGAGAAATGACCCCCAAATATAAATGATGATGAAAAATGACCCTCAAATATAAATGATAGTGAGAAATGACCCTCAAATATAAATAATGTTGAGAAATGACCCCCAAATATAAATGATGATGAGAAATGACCCCCAAATATAAATGATGATGAGAAATGACCCCCAAATATAAATGATGATGAGAAATGACCAGCAAATATAAATAATGGTGAGAAATGAACCCCAAATATAAATGATGATGAGAAATGACCCCTAAATATAAATGATGATGAGAAATGACCAGCAAATATAAATGATAGTGAGAAATGACCAGCAAATATAAATAATGGTGAGAAATGACCAGCAAATATGAAATGATGATGAGAAATGACCCCCAAATATAAATGATGGTGAGAAATGACCCTCAAATATAAATAATGATGAGAAATAACTCCCAAATATAAATGATGATGAAAAATGACCCTCAAATATAAATGATGATGAGAAATGACCCCCAAATATAAATGATGATGGGAAATGACCCCCAAATATAAATGATGATGAGAAATGACCCCCAAATATAAATGATGATGAAAAATGACCCTCAAATATAAATGATGGTGAAAAATCACCCTCAAACATAAACGATGGTGAGAAAGACCCCAAATATATAATCTGTTGTTTTATTTTGTACTTATTTTCTTTGTTTTCTATTTGTTTTTTGTTTTTTTGTTTAAAGAAATCCATAGTGAACCTCCCGCTAACCAGTAGTTCAGTGGTACTTGGGTGTGATCTACCCTATAATATTTGATTATTTTTACTCATATTGGCTTCACCAATTGAACATTTAAATCTTTGGCTGACGCCACTCTGGATTCGCTTGTCTTTTATATTTAAGATGTGTGAACTTTTATACAATTAATTTGAAATAACATTTTTCTTTTCTATTTGATTTTATTTAAGTCTGTTTGAGTATATTTTACTTCAATGTTTAAAAATATTTTTCTTCGTGATAACTACCATCTGTGGTCATTGTGTCTTATACTAAATTAAATCTTATAGTCAATACCATTTCCATATCTCGATGCTACCTTCCTTTATACAGATAACAAATGAAGACCTCCCGAAATATGGGCATATGTATATAACTAGCCTATTTTATGGGTAGGACTAGATCATTAGTCTTGATCAACAATCGTCCTTGAGCTGGTATCTTGAACAGAAGTACCCCTCGGTGGTCAAGGATAAAATAGCAAAAAAAAAACAAAACTAAACAAAAAAAAAAAGAAAAAAAAAAGAAGAAAAAGGATTAAAACTCAACAATATTAATGCTTCATAGGGAGTCTCTTTGAAAGATTTCTTGGCTGTTAGAAGTGGCGGCGCCTCTGCTGTTATTTAGGTATAATGTGGTTTTCCACACTTACATGATGTCTTTAAGGATCTTTATAAGTTGTGGAGCAGTGGATATCGACTCAGAACGAAAACTCAGGGAGCCGAGTTCGAATAACTGTTGAATTCCTTGCATTCACTTACGCGCAAATACCCTTGGAAAAAGTATTAATCCGTCTCTTCCCTCCAGCTATGGGTTAAATAACACGACAGATTGGGTTCTATAGCCTTGGCTAGCAACCAGTCTAACCGCAGAAAGCAATGGTAACCTACTACAGGATAATCTTCTGCCCAGTCAGCCATGTCTCTTTGGAGACATGATCGCCCAAAGTGTGTATCACGTAGGACACTTAACTGACTGACTGATTAAAAACATGATTAAGGCTTCTACTGGGCATAAAGTGGGGGGTCAGTTTTATATTGTTATTAAGTACTAAACTGATCCCCCACAAATTACTACTTAATAATATAATACATCTCTTCCGCCTCTAGTTATGAGTCAAATAACAGGACAGAAAGCAATGGTAACCTACTGCGGGATAATAATCTGCCCAGTCAGTCATGTTTCTTCCGAGACATGATCGCTCAAAGCGTGTATCACGTATGGCACTTAACTGACTGACTGATAATCACCGAGGAGACTTTATACTCTTCAAAAGCCCTAAGGATCCAAGAATGTGGCACACTATCAAAGGCTTTACGTTAGTCTATTCATAATGTGTTGAGGTTTCTACCTTTTTTTTTTTTACAATTTTCCAGGATGATCTTGTTTCCCAATAGTTTATCTTTGCAACCATATGAATCTCTCCGATATCCATTTTATTCCATGAGAAGAATAATGTTTTTGTCGAGAAAACAAAGGATGAGGCAAAAACTAAAAGACATAAGATACGAAGTAATCTTTCATGAAATAAAAGTGAAGAATCTAACTGCGACATAAACTGCAGTTACTCAGAATATGTCACTGAAGATGAGTCAGATAACGTTAGGGTAGAATTTCTTGAAAACAACAGCGGTGAAATAACCGAAGCAAAATACCACATCATTCATGTACTCAGTACACACAGCTCAGGCAGAGATCATCTGCCAAAGATTCAAATGACAAAATCCAATAAACATATTTTCCAAATATACTGTAGCAGTGACTTACTTCGGCGACCCAAAAGGGCCAGAGTCGGGTGTATGTTCTGCAGGGAAGTGCGGAGAATTGACGAGCTTTGATCGGATGGAGAGTCGGACAGCACTTCGTAATTGTAGAATTAGTTTATATTGACTGTTTCTGGGCGTTTATTGGCTGAGTGGTAGACAGGTCGAGTGCATAAAATATGGTATGCTCATTTGAGGGGGAGATCTTCTTTTGAGCTGTCGTTCGTGCGAGAATAACGAGACGTGAATTGAGAATTTTCTTTGTTGGTGGAGCTGTTTGGAATACTTTCTTGTGGTTGCTTCCCATAAATATATATATATATATATATATCTCTATCTCTCTCTCTCTCTCTCTCTCTCTCTCTCTCTCTCTTTATATATATATATATATATATATCTTCTTTTTGTGACATATACAATGCTGCGCCGCAAACACTATTTACGGACAAACCGCTGGAAAACATCACAGAAGTGAATGATGTCATCTACGCAACAGATTTAGCAGATACCGGGAAGATTGGTGTCAAGATAATGAAAAGATCAAACAACAGGCAAAAATAGCCATCTTGGAAGGCTAAACTGATGCGGGAAATAGAGAAAATCAAAGGAGAGTTATCGATACAAGACGAGAAAATCTCAAGAAACCCAAATGTCTTTTTCTGACCGTACGGTTGAGAAATATGGCTTGTTAGGTGATGGACACTGAGTAGGGTAGTACGCCCTTCAGAGAGCACACACATGGAGGTTGAGGTGACGGGAGGAATGAAGTCATTGTAAAGCGAAGAAATATGCTCTTCCATTTATTGAATGATATTTTGATAACTTCGAATACGGTGGAAGACCACTTAAAGCATATAGACACAGTCTTGGGTATTTTACGTAATCTCGTTGAAATCAGCTAAGAGTGAATTATTTAAAAAAGATACTCAATACTTGGATTTCAAAATTAGTGAAAAGGGAATACAGTCAGATTTTGATAAAGTCAGTGCTATAAAATCAGTTTCGACTCCAACCACTGTTAGGCAAGTGAGGGCTTTCATTGTAATGACCATATACTATCGCCGGTTTATTAGGAATAGCATAAAAAAAACCAGATGGGTAAGTCCCTTACTAAGACTAAGGATATAGAGTTTGAGATTGGTGATTTGGGAAGTGCGTTGTGGTAGTCGATAGCGACTCGGAACGATAAATCGGCAAGCTAGACAGGACCGCCACTGGTGCGCATAGGGTTACACAGAGATAGATAGATAGATAGATAGATAGAGAGAGAGAGAGAGAGAGAGAGATATGCAGGGACGTCAGATAAGAGGAAAATGGGAATCGAGGAGATGGAAGATGGCTATTGACGTCGTTGCATTTAAACTTTTGGAGATTGTCTTTGTGCGTTGTGGTGCTGTAGATATCGACTCGGAACGACAAATCAGGGAGCCGAGTTCGAATTCCAGTTGAATTCCTTGCATTCACTTACGCGCAAATACCCTTGGGAAAGGTATTAATCCGTCTCTTTCCTCCAGTTATGGGTTAAATAATAATACTGATTGGGTTCTATAGCATTGGCTGGCAACCGGTGTACTGTAGAAAGCAATGGCAACCTACTGCGGGATAATCTTCTGCCCAGTCAGTCATGTCTCGAAAGATGGCATGTAACTGACTGACTTATCAGAGAAGCAAGTATACAGAAAGAAGTTCCACAGGCGGGAAGTGCGAGAAAAGAAACCGAGGCAGTAGAAGTTACGGTTACAATTGACCGTTTTGAAGGACCTAAAAGCCAGTCTAGTAGCACAAGTAAAATGATTTTATGTAACAAGATGGCAGAGCAGTAACTGAGAAAGACAGTTAAGAGATTAGCCTTACTAAGTGTTAGAAATGATATAGGAAGATGTAGAAAGGATTTTTACCTTTTTTTTTTTTACCCACATTCTAAAGGACACGTTGTACATAGAAAAAAAAAAGATTTATTAATGTATTTGGGCAAATTCCAGTTGAATTCGTTGCATTCACTTACGCGTAAATATCCCTGGGAAACGTATTTGTCCATCTCTTCTCCCTCCAGCTGTGAGTTAAATAGCAAGATTGATTGGGTTCTGTAGCCTTGTTTGGCAACCAATCTACCGCAGAAAGTAATGGATCTTCTGCTCAATCAGTCATGTTCTTTTTGAGACAAGATCATCCACGCGTGTATCACGTATGGCACTTAACTGAATGTATTATTATAGATAGAAAGTCAATCGTCCAACTCTCAACTCATAAACCTCGGGTTTGGGATTAATTTACACATTCAAATCTGTCTTGGATATCTGTTGCATAAAATGATCTGTATTTTTGGGAGAGTTAACATTAGAAATTGCTATGTAAGACGATTTACGCTTTTATTTTAGTAAATAAAGTAAAATTTTTGAACATATTCACTGCTAATTTAGATATTTGATCCTTACGTCTATATTTTCATAATTTTAGAAAACTATACAAGAATATGACACTAATATGACTTTATAGTCCCCCTGGATTTGTTTATTTCTCTATAATCCACGCTTGTGTGCGTCATGATTTTTTAAAACTCTGTATTCGTGAATACTTAAAAGTTTACTGAAAAGAGAAAAGTGAGTAAAGCTTAAGAAACTCCTGAATGAGAAATGAAACTTGTTTTCAACAAAAGAATCGGTTTGTGCTGACACTATTTAAAAGTGTGCTATGGAAAAGGCGAAGAAACAACATCTGTTTCAAAGATATACAGAATTTCAGAAAATGCCAGAATAATATCACAATCAACAGATCTAAAGAATGAATGTAACCCCGAAAAATATATTTGCGTCTAATCGATTGATCTCGCTAATCATCCTCTGAGCAACACTAGCGCAAGGGATTGATGTTAATGATTTACAAGAAGTGTATAAAATAAATAAATGTTCACATGGAATAAAATTGGTTAGATGCAATTAGAAGTTAAGAACAAAATGAAAGCAAAAAGAACAAGTTAATAATGAACGCGAGTATCTATCTATCTATCTATCTATCTATCTATCTATCTATCTATCTATCTATCTATCTATCTATCGCAGTCTATTCATATCTATCTATCTATCTATCTATCTATCTATCTATCTATCTATCTATCTATCGCAGTCTATTCATATCTATCTATCTATCTATCTATCTATCTATCTATCTATCTATCGCATCTATTCATATCTATCTATCTATCTATCTATCTATCTATCTATCTATCTATCTATCTATCTCAGTCTATTCATATCTATCTATCTATCTATCTATCTATCTATCTATCTATCAGTCTATTCTATCTATCTATCTATCTATCTATCTATCTATCTATCTATCTGTCTCAGTCTATTCATATCTATCTATCTATCTATCTATCTATCTATCTATCTATCTATCTATCTATCTATCTCAGTCTATTCATATCTATCTATCTATCTATCTATCTATCTATCTATCTATCTCAGTCTATTCATATCTATCTATCTATCTATCTATCTATCGCAGTCATTCATATCTATCTATCTATCTATCTATCTATCTATCTATCTATCTATCTATCTATCTATCGCAGTCTATTCATATCTATCTATCTATCTATCTATCTATCTATCTATCTATCTATCTATCTATCTATCTATCTGTCTGTCTGTCTCAGTCTATTCATATCTATCTATCTATCTATCTATCTATCTATCTATCTATCTATCTCAGTCTATTCATATCTATCTATCTATCTATCTATCTATCTCAGTCTATTCATATCTATCTATCTATCTATCTATCTATCTCAGTCTATTCATATCTATCTATCTATCTATCTATCTATCTATCTATCTATCTATCTATCTATCTATCGCAGTCTATTCACATCTATCTATCTATCTATCTATCTATCTATCTATCTATCGCAGTCTATTCATATCTATCTATCTATCTATCTATCTATCTCTCTATCTATCTATCTATCTATCTATCTATCTATTCATATCTATCTATCTATCTATCTATCTATCTATCTATCTATCTATCTATCTATCTATCTATCTATCTATCTATCTATCTATCTCAGTCTATTGCTATCTATCTATCTATCTATCTATCTATCTATCTATCTATCTTCAAGCGGAAATGATAACGTTCAAAGAAGAAACTCAAGCCTCGAAGGATTTACATTGAAACTCTTGATCAAATGTAGCTATTGCGATTTTGTTATATAAAAAAGATTTGAAATGTAACCAATATTATTAAAGAAACCTAAAAGGATTTCTGTGTCTATCTCAGTCTGTTCATATCTATCTATCTATCTATCTATCTATCTATCTATCTATCTATCTATCTATCTATCTATCTAAATTTCTTCATATATATCTATTTGTTAATATCTATCTATCTATCTATCTATCTATCTATCTATCTATCTATCTATCTATCTATCTCAGTCTGTCCATGTCTATCTATCTATCTATCTATCTATCTATCTATCTATCTATCTATCTATCTATCTATCTATCTATCTATCTCAGTCTATTCATATCTATCTATCTGGGTATGACCGTAAACTGCATTCGGCAACCAGGCCTCTGATTGGGAGTTTGTAATTGCTGTTGTTCCCACGTCCATCCTGACCCGGGGTGGTAGCATCTGTTAGGGTCCCAGCTATGGGCAAATAGTTAAACCCCGAAACTGGGGTCAAAACATTATGGAAGCATTAAAATCGACATTTATAGAAAAATATACATTTTTGAAAAAAAAAAAAAAAATTACCAAATATACAGTTTTGAAGATAAAAATTATTCCCCTAATACATTTGAAGGAAGAAATATTGCCAGCAATACATTTTTGAATACAAAACTGGAAGACATTTTCAGTTTTCTAAAATAAAAAAAAATCTGACTATGTCAACCTTCTTACTATAACTGAACATTAAAGAATACATTAAATCCCTACCTTTGGGGTATTAGATTACCCACAGAGCTTGATATGCCATTAACAAAACTCAAACTCAAACTCATTGCATTTTTTAAAAATCATGTCACCCTAAGCAAGGCGATAATGCCACTGATGCGCAGGGGGCTACGTAAGGGTAAAAAGCTGTCGTTTCCTGATGCTCAACATTAATTTCCTTTTCGTTGCAATGCTTTCCAAAACCCGTGTCTCGCATATGCTATTTACGGCTCATCCGCTGTTTAATGATGCGAACTGATTCCTTCAACCAACTTACCTTCCAATATTTTATAATGTTCTACATTCAAACAAGAAATACCTAAAAGAAATATTCAGCATAAATGCTTTCATCAGAACTAAAATATTTCGATATGCGAAGAGATTGTAGCATAGAATCGAGATCAACAGAGAATAGCCGTCATCGAATAATGGTTATAAAATTGGCACCATTGATTGTAAACTGATTTATCACAGGGTACTAATAAAGGTTTGCTAAAGATGTCCGATGAATAAACTTGAGTTGTCGATCAAAGAGAATTCTTATAAAGTCTTTAAGCTAGATAATAATAATAATAATAATAATAATAATAATAATAATAATAATAATAATAAAAAATTACATTGGACAATGTGCAAACATTATGGAAAAGCTGTAAACAAACACTGGCATGAACATCACCCAGCACCGGTTACAGAAATAGAAGATGTAACCATTCTATGGGATTACACCATCTACACAGACAGAAAAATTGAAGCAAACAGGCCAGACATTATTGTTAAAAACCAGAAAGAAAAAACTTGTCTATTAATTGATATGGCTTGTCCAGCGGATTGTAACATAGCAATCAAGGAATTTGAAAAACTGTCAAAATATAAAGACCTGGAAATTGAAATAGAAAAAATGTGGAAATTGAAAACAAGAGTTGTGCCAGTGATAGTAGGTGCACTTGGAATGATAAAAAATGGAACAAAACAACACATTGAAAGAATCCCTGGAAACCCCAGCTTAAGAGATATACAAAAAATTGTCTTATTAAGTACAGCCCACACACTAAGGAAAACTTTATCTATGTAATGCTGGGGATGATAGGGAAAATAGAAAAACATGAAATGGAGCCATAACAACACGCCACTACCTGCCTTAGGTCTCCCCGCAGACTTGGTTGGTAGTGAGACCAAAGCAGAAATCGAAATATGATGAAAAATGACATAATAATAATAATAATAATAATAATAATAATAATAATAAGAAGAAGAAGAAGAAGAAGAATTAAATGTAAGAACTAGGAAAAGCAGAAGAGCCGAAAGAAAATATAATATTAGGAATGAAAATGAAGTCTTATCAAATAAAGAAAAAATAAAGCAAAAAATCCAACTGAAGACTCAAAGAATAAGACGCTATGAAAAAAGAGCAAGATTTTACGGACAAAACAAGATTTTTCAGACTGATACAAAGAGATTTTACAGGGAAATAGGTAAAAAAAGAATTGAAGTGACAGTACCCCCCAGAATGGAAGAAGTCACACAGTTCTGGGAAAAGATATGGGCTTGCCCTAAAGAACATAGCAAGGAAGTACATTGGATTGCGCAAGAGATAGAACGAATGAAAAATAAACCAGAACAGACATGGTCTGGAATTACAGAAGATGATGTTAAATTTGCACTAAAAAAAGCACACAATTGGAAATTCCCAGGTATAGATAAAATTCCTAACTTTTGGCTATATTATTTAAATGCAGCACATAAAAAACTAGCCAAAGAACTTCAAGAAATGGTTGACGATCCCACTAAAATTCCTGCATGGATGACCAAAGGAATTACATTTCTTCTACCCAAGAATGATGACACAAACAACCCGAAAAACTACAGACCAATTACATGTCTTCCGACAACATATAAACTATTAACATCTATTTTAACAAAACAGACATATTTATTCTTAGAAAGAAAGGACATGATACCGCTTGAACAAAAAGGGTGCAAACGTGGCTGTTATGGTTATAAAGACCAATTGCTAATTAACAAAATGATCCTGGAAAACTGCTACAGTACAAAGAAAAATCTTAGTACTGCCTGGATAGATTATCGAAAGGCATTCGATAGTGTGCCACATTCCTGGATTTTAAAGACTTTAAATATATACAAGATATCGCCCGTCATCATCAATTTCATCAAACAGTGCATGTCTATATGGAAAACAACCCTTTACCTCAATCATATAAATGGAACCTATAAGTCTGATGAAATAAACATCAAAAGAGGTATATTTCAAGGTGATTCTTTATCTCCCTTACTATTCTGCATATCATTAATAGCACTAACCAGTCAACTTAATAAGACAGAATGTGGTTATAAAATAGGCCAAAAGAAAATAAGCCATCTATTTTACATGGATGACTTAAAGTTATATGCTAAGAATGATAATGAGCTGGAAGGTCTTCTGCAAACTGTAAAATGCTTCAGCGAAGACATTGGAATGAAATTTAATTTGAATAAATGTGCTAAAGCTACAGTTTTACGTGGATCAATACAAGAAACATCCTCAATTAGCTTAGACCCTGCTGTAACAATAAAAGAATTGAAACCAGAAGAAGCTTATAAATACCTAGGTGTAAATGAGAGCGGAAACATTCACCATAAAAAAATGAAAGAAATAGTGCGTAAAGAGTACTATAGAAGGCTACGAATGATATTAAAAACTGAATTAAATTCACAGAACAGAGTTATGGCCATTAATAGCCTTGCAATCCCAGTTGTCCAATATAGCTTTAACATCTTAAACTGGACTCTAAACGACATCAGGCGAATGGATGCTAAAACAAGAAAGCTTCTTTCTAAGCATAAGATGCATCATCCAAAGGCTGATGTAGACTGTCTATACATACTCCGTAAAGAAGGTGGAAGAGGTTTTATTCAGCTGGAATTGTCATACAAGACAACAACTATTGGCTTACTAACATACATAGAAACAACAAAGGATTGGATGATACAATTAGTAAGGCAACATGAAGAAAGAAAGAAAAAATATTCAATAATAAAAGAAGGCAGTAAATACAAACAAGATTTACAGTTAGTAGATTCTGTAGAAAAGCAAAACAGAAGCCAAGAACCAACTATTGCGGCAAAAAATATGAAAATGAAAGCCAAAGATAAAGCTCTTGAACAGATGAAACAGCGCTGGCAAGACAAACCTCTGCATGGCCAATATCCAGAACGTGCCAATAAATCCAATGTTGACAAAGTTAATACTCATCGATGGTTACGTGCATCTGGATTAAAGTCTGAAACTGAAGGCTTTATTCTTGCAGCACAAGACCAAAGTCTTTTCACGAGAAACTTTCAGGCAAATATTATGCATAATAATATGGATCCAAAATGCAGGTTTTGTGATAAACACCAAGAAACAATAGACCACCTAATCTCAGGCTGTTCTGTGCTTGCCCCAAATGAATATAAAAATCGCCACGATAGAGTTGGGCAATATTTACATTGGGCAATGTGCAAACATTATGGAAAAACTGTAAACAAACACTGGTATGAACATCACTCAGCACCGGTTACAGAAATAGAAGATGTAACCATTCTATGGGATTACACCATCTACACAGACAGAAAAATTGAAGCAAACAGGCCAGACATTATTGTTAAAAACCAGAAGGAGAAAACTTGTCTATTAATTGATATGGCTTGTCCAGCGGATTGTAACATAGCAATCAAGGAATTTGAAAAACTGTCAAAATATAAAGACCTGGAAATTGAAATAGAAAACATGTGGAAATTGAAAACAAGAGTTGTGCCAGTGATAGTAGGTGCACTTGGAATGATAAAAAATGGAACAAAACAACACATTGAAAGAATCCCTGGAAACCCCAGCTTAAGAGATATACAAAAAATTGTCTTATTAAGTACAGCCCACACACTAAGGAAAACTTTATCTATGTAATGCTGGGGATGATAGGGAAGATAGAAAAACATGAAATGGAGCCATAACAACACGTCACTACCTGCCTTAGGTCTCCCCGCAGACTTGGTTGGTAGTGAGACCAAAGCAGAAATCGAAATATGATGAAAAATGACATAATAATAATAATAATAATACATTTGACAATGTGCAAACACTATGGAAAATCTGTAAACAAACACTGGTATGAACATCACCCAGCATCGGTTACAGAAATAGAAGATGTCACCATTCTATGCGATTACACCATCTTCACAGAAAAATTGAAGCAAATAGGCCAGACATTATTGTTAAAAACCAGAAAGAAAAAACTTGCCTATTAATTGATATGGCTTGTCCAGCGGATTGTAACATAGCAACCAAGGAATTATAAAAACTGTCAAAATATAAAGACCTGGAAATTGAAATAGAAAAAAATGTGGAAATTGAAAACAAGAGTCGTGCCAGTGATAGTAGGTGCACTTGGAATGATAAAAAATGGAATAAAACAACACATTGGAAGAATCCCTGGAAACCCCATCTTAAGAGATATACAAAAAATTGTCTTATTAAGCACAGCCCACATACGAAGGAGAACTTTGTTGATGTAATGCTAGGGATGTTAGGGGAGATAGAAAAAACATGAAATGGAGCCATAACAACACGCCACGATCTGCCTTAGGTCTTTCCGCAGACTTGGTTGGTAGTGCCACCATAGCAGAAATCGAAATATGATGAAAAATGAGATAATAATAATAATAAAAACGAATAAGATTTCACTGAGACATGAAAAGACGAATGTTCTCAGTGCAGTTTTGAATTTCTTTTTATTTATCATTTTTCCGCTTTATATTAAATTTTCTCCATTACAAACACTGCAAAACTCGTAACCCGTCACACCCGTATGTCATAAACATTTCAGATATTACGACCAGACATAAAGACAAGCAAGACAAAGAAGTAGAATTACATAGTTTTAGTTTTTGTATTTACTAATTCACAGATGCAGATTTAAAATATGATGTAGGGACAAAAGTTACTGGAACACTTAAAAAAACAAAAAAAAAACTTGGAATTGCTTTTCGAGATTTGTATGGATTGATCAAGGGTGGGGATATGCGTTGTGGTGCAGTGGATATCGGCTCAGAACGAGAAATCGGGGAGCTGAGTTCAAATTCCAGTTGAATTCCTTGCATTCACTTACGCACAAGTACCTTTGGGAAAGGTATTAATCTGTCTCTTCCATCCAGTTATGGGTTAAATGGTAGGACAGATTGGGTTCTATAGCCTTGGCTGGCAAACAGTCTACCGCAGAAATCAATGGCAACCTACTGCGGGATAATCTGTCCAGTCAGTCATGTCTCTTTCGAGACATAATCGCCCAAGAGTTTTTCAAGCGTATGGCACAACTGACTGACTGATCTACGGTGTGTGTCTGTGTGGAGAGGGAGAACATACATATACGCACATTATCTTAGTGTGTCTGTCTGTGTGCGATAAGAGAATACACATGCACACATTATCTAGTGTATGTGTCTCTGTGCGAGTGTCAGAATACAGGTATACTCACATTATTTAGTGTGTGTGTGTCTATGTGTGACACGGAAAATATACATATAAACACATTATCTTAATGTGTATCTGTGTGTGAGAGGGGAATACAAACACTACCGGCTATAATTATTAGGCCACCCCAATTTTAAAAAATGATGTATTTCATACTATTTTTAGTATCTATTACCAAGTGGATAATTCTAAATGAAAATAGAATGTTTTTTTTTGTTATTATTACCTTACAAAATTTACAAGGCAGCTGGAAGCCTTTGCTTCGGCCAGCCAATCCTAGCATGTGGAAGAGAGCACAAAACCTGGACATCAGAACTGTTCATTTGATGCACATACTATTGTGCAGTATTAACAAAAAAAAAAAAAGAAATATTTTCATGTACAATTATCCACTTAGCAATAAATATTAAAAATAGTATGAAATACATAATTTCTTTTAAAAAAACTAAAAGGGGTTGCCTAATAATTATGGCTGGTAGTGTGTTTATCCAGATTATCTAACGTGTCTTTGTGCGTGAGAAGAAAATACACATATTTACACAACATCTAATGTGTGTCTATGTGTGACACGGAAAATAGACATATACACACATTATCTTAGTTTGTGTCTGTGTGTGAGAAGGGAATACATATATATCCACATTATCTGTTGTGTCGGTGTGTGTGCGAGAGGGGGAATACACATGTAAGCACAATACCTTAGTGTGTGTGTCTGTATGTGAGGGGGAGAATACAAATCTACGCACATTACCTAAAGTGTGTCTTTATGTGTGCGAGAAATGAATACATATACGCACATGATCTAGTGTATGTGTCTATGTGTAAAAGGAAAATACACATATACACGCATTATTGTTGTGTGTGTGTCTGTGTGTAAGAGGTAGGATGCACATATGCGCACATTATCTTATTGTATGTATCTGTGTGAGAGGGAGGCTATACATATACACACATCATCTTCTTGTGTGTCTCTGTCTGTGAGAGGTGGAATACACATATAGTCACATTATCTTAGTTTGTGTGTCTGTGTGTGAGAGGGGGGATACACATATACGCACATATTTTTGTGCGTGTGTGCCTGTGTTTGAGAAGTAGGATACACATATTCACACATTATCTTATTGTGTGTCTGTGTGAGAGGGAGAATACACATATACACACATTATCTTCTTGTGTGTCTATGTATGAGAGGGGTATATATATATATATACGCAAATTATCTTAGTGCGTGTGTGTCTGTGTGTGAGAGCAAAAATACACATATGCGCACATTATCTTATTGTGTGTGTCTGTGTGAGAGGGAAGCTATACATATACACACATCATCTTCTTGTGTGTCTCTGTCTGTGAGAGGTGGAATACACATATACTCACATCATCTTAGTTTGTGTGTGCTTGAGAAGAAGTATACACACATTATCTGGTGTTTCTGTCTGTGTGTGAGAGGGAGAATACGCATATACGCACATTATCTTATTAACTGAAATACTTACCATATTCAGTTATATCAAAATGCAACTCATTTTCAAAATGTTCCCTTCGAATGATATAAGAGATTCGGGAAATTAATCGACATTCCATTTTCAACGGCGCATTAAATTAATTGGGACATTTTTCCCCTCACTAAGCACTTTTACTAACAATAAATTGTTGAATTTTCAAAGCTCAAAGGAAATCAATGTTTTTCGGACAAGAGGAAAGCATAAAAATATATGGCGTTTCTGTGAGACTTTAATCTCATTCAAGAAATTTCTCATGCTGTAAACTACTTGTTCTCGAGATAATTTAAAGATTTTTGCGCCCAAAACAAACATTGGGAACACAATCCTTCATGAAGATCCTGTAACTATTATTTCAGTTTTGAGGTTGGCTGATTGTTAACAAATTTCTCTGAAATTGAGCACTTCCCTACAAGTTTCAGATGTCTGCTGCTGTTCATATATACATTAGAATGTAGAAAAGAAATTCCCATTCAAAATTCTGATATTTGTTCATTTAGACAGATTTTTTGACGTGGTTCAGATGGAGTCCATTTCAGCGTCCCCTCATATATATATCTAAACTTATTTATAAATAGAACTTTGTGTGTGTGTCCGTTACCTATAGACTCCAAAACGGCTGAACCGATTTTCTTGAAAATTTACACAGTCGTACTATAAGCGTCTGCGAGTGTTCTTAGCTAGGTTTTGTGTCGAGGTACCCCCGATAAACATTGAAAATCGATAATCGAAAAAATCAGATTATAAAAGGAGTGGTCCGATTTTAATCAAATTTGAGACACTCATAGTTTCAAGGTTGCAGTTCTTGCAATAGTGCAGAAAATCGATATATATATATATATATATATATATATATATATATATAAGGCAAGATGTTTGTGTGTGTGTCTGTTTATCTGCCTGTATGTCTGTATTTTTTCAACCCTTTTATTTTAGTTTTTGCTTTGGGTTTGGCTATAAGTAGGTATAATTGTAGTTCTTAGTCTCAGCCATGATACCATTTACTCAGAGGACTTATTTAACCTTCAAAATTCAGTTTACGACGAAAAACTTATTTGATATCTATACCAGGAAATCAAAATTTGACTTACATGCATTTTTCTTTCAGTCTACGGTTTCGCTTGAACTGGAAACAACTATTGCTTTTTAGTCTTTCGTGCCAACGTCCAAAGAGTCTGAGCTCCAGGACCATGGATTAGTTTTAAAGCTTTCATTACCGGGCTATACTGCTAGTATATATATATATATATATATATATATATATATATATATATATATATATAAAGGTCGGTCAAACAACAAACAATAGTTCCATTTCTAATTTAATTTTAGAAGTATTAGTAATAATTCCTAAGATGATTCTTATTTAGCAGTAACCTTTATACGAATTTCCTCGAGCCACAAGATTAGCAACTAGGTCCAACCCTTTTATTGTGAAACGAATAAATTGTAAACACAAATTCTACTTCATCAGCTTCTTTTCTCGCACTTCCCGCCTGTGGAATTCCTATCCGTTTACTTGCTTTGCTGACAGCTACAATCTTCAAGAATTTAAATGTAAAGTCAATAGTCATCTCCTGTCTCACTAACTTACATTCTCTCTCATATGCTTTTTCTTCGTCCACCCCACTCTCATCAGTAATCTCTTCCTTCTCCTACTCTCTTCCTGACACTCCCTGCAACCTCTCACTCCTCGTAACTTTCCTCCTATGCAACCCCCTGCACAACAGTGGCAGTAAAATGTCTTGCTTGGGGCGACACGAAAAAAAACAAAACAAAGCAAAAAAAAAAAAACATAAAGTGTCAAAACTCCCTGGAGAATATGCAGGAAGCAAGGAAGGAGAATGTGCTTCGGCGAATATTTATTGAAAGGCTGTACTCCATGTAAAAAAAAAAAAGAAAAGAATATTGGTCAAAAGAGTTAATGATAAGGACCTAGCATGGGATCATAAAATAATGAGCCAGCACGGTGATAGGTCAAGAACATATATTACGTCAACAAGAGATACAGACAGATACAAAGAGATACAAAGAGAAAAAGTAATAATAACTTGGCTACAAGTGGCCGACAGACAGACAGACAGACAGATTAGGCTGAGCTGAACTGAAGTCGTACTGTAAACCAGTGTCTCTGTCATCCCGGCTCTGACCTCGAGAGTAATTAACTCTCGGTTAATATAGGCAAAGAATGGTCCAAATAAGCGGGTAACTCCCCACAACACCCCACTTTCAAGAACTTTTCCCCCCGAAAAGCTGTTTAATATTTTTTCCGTTTAGGGTCGAATTATTGCCTTTCTCAAGGGCATTAGTGTAAAGTGAATATAAGCAGCATTGGCTAAAATGCACACTAATTTCTCTATTTTTCTTTTGTCTATACTGTTAAAAATAGATTCAAATGAGGAAAATTAGTATTAATCAAATTTGATGGTCCCGCTCTCTGGGTCTTTCTTCTGGTGAAGACAACTCTAAGAATTAACTGATGCATGAAAAGTGAATTCATTTCTATCTCTATAAACACCGTGAAGTACTGAAAGAAAAACCAAAGGCTTCATGTTGCTGATATGGACACGGGATGGGACCATAAATTAATGAGTCAACATGGTGGTAGGTCAAGAACAGATATTACGTCAACAAGAGATACAAACAGATACAAAGAGAAAAAGTAATAATAGCTAGGCTACAAGTGACCGACCAACAGACTAGGCTGAGCTGAACTGAAGTCGTACTAAAAACCAGTGTCTCTGTTGCCCTCGCTCTGACCTCAAGAGTAATTATCTCTCGGTTAATATAGGCAAAGAAGAGTCCATTATTAAGTGGGTAACTCCCCACAACAGTTGCATATGTTAATATAAAAAATATTTTGAATAACATGAAAGTTCAAAGGTTACTGATGTGTTCCAACCTACCTTGTGTGCAGCCTAACGAGAAATCAAGAGTAGATCTGAGTTCTGCTAAGTTTTTTTTAAGCAAGGTACAGAAACTCTGGTTTTGTTTTTCCCTCCAAAATATGTTGGTTGCCACGTGACTGGCAGAGATTGAATTGTGGTGTTCCTATCAGTACTTAATCCCCTTGCACCGCAACTACATTAGAGCTGATTTCAAGTATTTGAAGTGTAAATTAGTATTAATCAAATTTGATGGTCCCGCTCTCTGGGTCTTTCTTCTGGTGAAGACAACTCTAAGAATTAACTGATGCATGAAAAGTGAATTCATTTCTATCTCTATAAACACCGTGAAGTTCTGAAAAAAAAACCCAAAGGCTTCATATTGCTGATATGAACCCGGTATGGGACCATAAATTAATGAGTCAACATGGTGATAGGTCAAGAACCTATATTACGTCAACAAGAGATACAAAGAGACACAAAGAGAAAGAGTAATAATAACTTGGCTACAAGTGACCGACAGACTAGGCTGAGCTGAACTGAAGTCATACTGGAAACTAGTGTCTCTGTCGCCCCAGCTCTGTCCTTGAGAGTAATTAACTCTCGGTTAATATAGGCAAAGAAGAGTCCATTATTAAGTGGGTAACTCCACACAACAGTTAATGATAAATCTAGAGAGAAAATAGAAGTTGAACTTTGAGACAACCTTCGCAGTGGCAAGTCAGCTGATGCTATGAATGAGTATAAAGCCAAACTAATAAATTCCCTCATTACATTATTGTGACAATCTTTTGTTGCTGGCAATTATTAATAAATTTTAAATTGAATATAAGGAGAAATATACTGATAAACTTCTCATGTAAAGGGTTAAACTATAGAAAGAACTATTCACAGATATTGAAAATTATGAAAACAAGCCAGATATCTGCCAGGGACAAAATCTAATTTAGTTGACAGACGATAAAAAACCGTAAAACTGTTGTAACGTAGCTCGAACACGTGACATACGGTTCACAATATATTAAGGACTAATATCGAGTAGCGACAGTGGAGTCGGCAGCTTACGGCTAGCACGGTTGTTGTCTACTCAGCTCACTAGTTGTTGCCACCCTACTCGGACGTGTACTACTGTATCTACCAAGAATAAACGTATCACTAACTGTGTATTGTCATTTATCCACGATACAACAAAACCCCAGTTAAGTCGTGAAAGGGATACTCAATGAAAAATCTTTTCTGTGTCTGCAGCCACACGAAGAGAATTTAACTGATAAAGTTGTCTTGGTCAAAACAAATTACGAGTGTTGAATAATATCGAATTGAGAGACCCGGCTAATGCACTAAAATTTCAGGTCAAAGGAAAAGTGTGTGTGAACGATAGTTGTTTTGTTTTTTAAGGAAATCAATACAGACGAGATGAAAGGACTTGCCAGTATCCAATAGGAAGTCATAGGCATAGGCAGCGTTGTCTGCAACCATTATCAGAGAGAGAGAGAGAGAGAGAGAGAGAGAGAGAGAGAGAGGGAGAGATAGAGATAGAGAGGACTCTATCGGAAGCGCATTATTTGACATTAACTCTTTTCGGTCGGTCGGCGGCAGCCTTCTCTACGTTTCTTTACATCTTCAGCCAGGACTCTATAGGAGGCGACCGTCTCTCGGTTAGCCTCTTCGGCGTGGCAACCGTCACTGTCTTTATGGTTGGCACCCAGATCTGACTCTGTACATCTTTAGTTAGGAACTCTATCGGAGGCGACCGTCTCTGTCTCTACGGTCGTGGCTTCCGGTCTCTCCCTCTGTCGTTACACCTCGACTGGTCCCAAGACTCAGCTTCAACTGACTTCCTCTACGACTGAGTGCTGACTCCGCTTCCAGTGATCTTGGCCCTCTGAGGCTCTATTTTTATGCCTGCCCCAAAGAGGGAGGCATGACGGACACGGAGTGTCCATGCAAATCAAGTCTTTAACCAATTAAATTACTCCCGCCTTCGGACGTTGAGGCGGAGCTACATCTTTCTCTTACTTTAACTTAGTTTAACCAACGAAGTCAAAATATTTCTTAATGACATCATTTCTTTTCGTCTTCTTCCCTTTTGATTACATCATTTATTTTTTGGCCTTTAAAATCTGTTCTCAGCGAATTCAATAATTTTGAAGATTTAACCTTATTTGACCTCATCAAAAGCTTGTGACAATCCCGAAACAATATTTTGGTTTCAGTTTATTACCAGCAGTAAGGCCTCCGCTTTTTCACACAATGGCTGACAATGTGATGACCCCATGTGACCTGTCGCTTACACCTGCAAAATGTTTTTCTCAATTCACTTCCCAGCCAGTTTCCAAGATTCTAAAAATTGTAATATATGTTTTTCACAATTCATTAGCTGCGTTCATATTGCAACCAACAATAAACAGTTTTATTATCTAATAGACTTATTTTCCTCTCTACTCATATTGGAACAAATAATTTGCACAATTAATAATACCACTAATAATAATTTTTTCGCTCCGTCGTACTAAACTAGGGTTATATTTTTCCACACGCAAAAATAGTGCTATAACGAAGTATTTGGGCTTTTATAATAAGCGGAGAGAGGATGATTTAGACAAAGTCGAAGGGATCAGGGAAATGCCCGAGCCCGAAACGAGACAGGTGAAAGGATTTATAGGAGCCATAAGATACTATAGACGATTTACACTGGCCTTCTCTAGAATAGCCTCCCTTGAATATGAAATACGCCAGATTAAAATAGACAGAGAACTGCCAGAGGGCATTCGATACATTGAAGGAACAGCTGACCACTGTGCTCTTGCTGACCTATCCAGATATCAGCATATCCATAGTCCAGTACACGGACGCTAGTGAGCGGTGTATAGGGGCTTTTTCACTTCACCATATCCTGAAAAGGATGTCCCAGTGCCAGGTATACCAGAGGAACTATCGATATAATTTCTGTCACACAAACTCTCAGAGAACCAGCAGAACTGACCTGTAATAGAATAGAGATATAGAAGAAGATGCACATGCGGTCAATGACCACTACTGGAAGGAATGAATTGGGAAGAAACAAGTGAACATCGAGATAAACGCTCTTAGAGTAACAGTAGAGGCGGGATGCAAGACAGGAAGTGAGGCTATAGTATCTCTCAGAAAGAGATGACAAGGTTAGATCTAGGCTGTATGTGCCAAAGGATTTGAGGTTGAAGATATTAGAGCAATGGGCCATATGGGGGATCGATAAAACCTATGACATGATAGGAAGGACATTACTGGTCCAACTTGTACCGAGAGGGCATGTATGGTGTGATGTGTGGCGTGTCAGGCACAAACTAGGAGGGATAGAATAGCGCCATTAGAAGGGGCTGACGTTCCAAGTTTTTTTTTCTAAAAGTAAGTATGAATGTGTCGTGACCATATGGGCAGACCCTTAGAGGTAACAATTACATTGTAAGCTTTGTGAATTGGTTGACGAATTGGCCGGAGGCTTTTGCTGTGCCGGATAAAAGAGGTAGAATAGTAGGCGATCTGGTGGTGGGTGAAATTTTCCCTAGTTATGGTGCCACTATGCATTTAGTTACAGACAATGGACCGAAAAATATGAATAATATAATGAAAGAGGTACTGACTAGTCTAAATGTGAAACACATAATGGCATCTCTCTATAACCCCCAAATTAACACTAAGTTGGAAAGGTTCCATAAAACTTAAGGAGACGTATTGGCTAAATCTGGCAGCCGTTAGGTTTCAATCAATGAAATCTGGCAGCCGTGAGGTTTCAATCAATGAAATCTGGCAGCCGTGAGGTTTCAGTCAATGAAATCTGGCAGCCGTGAGGTTTCAACCAATGAAATCTGACAGCCGTTAGGTTTCAATCAATGAAATCTGGCAGCCGTTAGGTTTCAATCAATGAAATCTGGCAGCCGTGAGGTTTCAATCAATGAAATCTGGCAGCCGTTAGGTTTCAATCAATGAAACCTCCAAATTCTCACCATATTACATGCTGTTTGGCAGAGATGTGGTCCTGTCGATGGAGAATTTGTTGAAGTCCCGTAGGATGTATATGAAGGAGGACCATGATCATCTGATAATAGAACAGCAACATAGATTTATTCGTCCAACCCAAAAGAAGACTATAGAGGGCGCAAAAGAAGAGAAATAAGAAAAAGGTGAAGAATGGCAGAAAGAAGGTAAAACCTTTGGTTGGGGATCCTGTGTACTACAAGATTCACCTGAGGGAAGGAAAGTTGGGCCAGAGGAGAGAACCATTTTATAGGATAGTAGAACAGACGGGACTTGTGTCATTTGGGATCTGGAATCAGATGGCGGGACGAACAAGAACTCATGCCAATGACCTAAAATTAGCCGAAGTAACTGACTGGAGAATAAATGGGCCTAAGAAAAAAAAAAGGCCAAAACGAGAGACGGCTACCTTTGTGGAGCCAGAAGATATGGAGACAGACGAGTACACTGGGGAGGAAGAAAATAGAGAAATAAGACAACAGCCAGTAGAATCTGACCGTAGCCAACTGGGTAGGGCAATTCGGGTGCAACCACGGGGCTCATTAGCGGCGACCAGCGACGTTCATTCATGGTCTGCGTCGTTACTTAAATGGCCAGTGGGTGACACCATTAAACCCCACAACCCCATAAAGCAATATATAGAAAACAAAGAGCCCTACTGATGAAGTCCATAGTTTTTGTTTGAAACTCCTCGATCCGAAAGTGGAGTCAAGTAAGTGGGAGACTGAATATGAAATGCCTTTTTCCCAACTCTGAGAAAGGTGGAGGAATGAAGAAAAGTCAGAGATTTATCTAAAGTTATCCCTTAAGAAGAGGTTGAAATGAGCGAAGAACCCTGAACCCTAACAAAAAAAAAAAACAAAAAACAAAAAAAAACTGGGCTGTGAACGACGGGATGGATGAGTTAAAGCGCCACGCACCTGTCTGAACCATAGAAGATTATACCGTAGTTGGTTGCCATTGCTTTCTGCGGTAGACCGGTTGCCAGCCAAGGCTATAGAACCCAATCTATCCTATTATTTAACCCATAACTGGAAGGAAGAGACGGATTAATTCCTTTCCTAAATGTATTTGTGAGTAAGTGAATGCAAGGATTCAGGTTAAAATTCTATCCCCTCAAGCAGAGCAGGTCCTGAGGACGGTGGTGTGATACCAGATTGAGACAGAATATATACCTTTGAATTTAGCCAGGACAAAATTTATGATGTTGACAACAGAGAAAGCTTGGAAGTGCAGTAAGGATTCACTAAGAACAATTACCTCGCTGGTTCTTATATATATATATATATATATATATATATATATATATATATATATATATGACAAGTAAGCACAGGTTGTGTATAAAACAATAGAGAATGTGGTTGAGTGGAATGGACAAATAGAGATATTGACAAACACTCTATTTGTTATGCATATTAATTCATGCGGCACTAATAAAGAAAAATGGTTTTCATACAGTATTTAAAAAATGTCCTTTCTCTTTTTATCTTTACATGCAATATCTTTCTTCTTTTCATTCGTTTTCCTTCTATTTTGACATGCAATGTTTTTCCTATTTTTTTTTAATATCCATAAAAGTCTTTTCCCCTTTTCATTTTTATATGCAATATTTTTTCTCTTTTTATTATATTTTCATTCTATATTTCTAATGTTATTATTTTTCCCAATTTGTTGTATTCCTGGACTCTTCCAGTTTCCTGGACTCTTCCAGTTTCCTGGACTCTTCCAGTTTCCTGGACTCTTCCAGTTTTTTTCTTCTATTTTTATTGTTTTCGGAGCGTGACACGCGTTAAATTTCAGTTCATCTTTAAACATACTGCTTGACACTGTCTCTACAAATCATTTAAATTTTTTTTTTTAATCATTTCACCCTGAGCAAGGCGGAAATGCCACTGATGTGCAGGGGGTTACATAAATGTAAAAAGATTAATTAGAAAAGAGTGAGGAGTACAAAATAGTTAGAAAGGAACAATAGAAAGCAGGTGCGATGACAGATACATAGGTGGAGAGAAAGGGGAAGTTATACAGGGGTGGGGGGAGAGCTAGAGTCCAGTGGTTAGTAGATGAGTATTGACTTTGCATTTAAATTTCTGGAGGTTGTAGCCGTCAGGAAAGCAAGAATACGGGAGCGAGTTCCACAGGCGGGAAGTGCGAGAGAAGAAGATGCAGGAGTAGAATTGTCGTCTGCATTTGGCTAACCTGACTGTGAATGGGTGGGACCCAGTTGCGAGTCTGGTTGCACGAGTAAACACCTGTTGAGGAGGCATCAGTGACTTAAGCTCGTCCGAGCAGAAGCCATGAAAGTATTTATAGAACAGACAAAGGGAGGCCACATTTCGACGATGGGGAAGTGGCTGCAGTCGAGTCGCCAGATCAGTACCTATCACATAACAGACTCTCCTTTGGAGCTTGTCAAGAACACTGAGGAGAACGGCAGGGGCACCTGACCATAAATGGCAGCAGTACTCCATGAACGGACGGATGGTTGACTTGTATATATGCAGGATGGATTCAGGTGGAAAAAACATCCTGGATCGACATAGTGACCCAAACTTCTTAGCAGTAGATTTTGCTATGGATTCAATATAGCGGTTCCATTTGAGGTCTGAGGACAGGGTAAGTCCGAGGAGGCGTAGTGTATTACTCTCCGGGAGAATCACCTGGTCCATGCTTATGGGAGGCAGAAGAGGTTGCCTGTAATGGTTGACAGACAACAGCTTGGTCTTAGATGAATTGAAGTTGACAAGCCTCTTCTTGCCCCAGTTCACCACAGAGTGTAGATCCCGCTCAAGGTCAGCAGCGAGATTATGTCTGTCCGCCACGACAGGTTTCTTACTGGAGCGGGAGTATATTGTAGTGTCATCTGCGTAGATGCCTACTTGGGACTTGATCTCATCTGGGAGGTCGTTGATGAAAATAAGGAAGAGCGTCGGGCCTAGGATAGAGCCCTGTGGGACACCAGCATTCGTGCTGTAGGACGAAGAGGCACGCCCATTCAGAACGACCTTCATTTTGCGGTTATTTAAGAAAGATTGGATTAGGTCAAGCTGGCGACCGGTAATACCATAACCGCGTAGTTTGCAATAGGAGGCCAGAGTGCCAAACCCTGTCGAAAGCCTTGGAGATGTCCAGAGCAACCGCGCTAGCCTCGTCAGACACATCAAGGGCCTGTAGCATGTACTCCGTTACGGTTGTTAGCAGGTGGGCCGTGGACCTGGCAAAGCGGAATCCATATTGCCTGTCGGAGAACAGTTTGTGGGCGGTGAGATGATGAACTATTTCAGCATTGATTATAGCCTCGAATACTTTCCCGAATATCGGTAGAAGACTGATAGGGCGATAGTTGGATGGGTCCGAGGGTTCACCACAATTCTTAAATACAGGAACGACTGAAGAGAATTTCCAGCATGCAGGAAAGCAGGAAGCAGAAAGGCAGTAGTTAAATAGTTTAGAAAGGACAGGGGAAAGTTCAGGAGCACACCTCTTAAGGACTATCACCGGGATTCCATCGTCTCCACACGCCTTATGGGGGTCGAGTTTTGAAATTACTCTGGATACTACTCTCGGGGTAATATATACGTCGTGCAGTTTGGCCTCAGTTCTAATAGGGAAGTCGGGTGGGTGTACTCCGGACGAGTCGAATGTGGAGTTGGATGAGAATCTGTGGGCAAAGCACTCAGCTTTGTCCGCAGATGACGTGAGAACCTCAAATCCATGGATTAAAGGAGGTATTGAGGATTTCCTATTGTTGAGCACTCGTTTACAAATCCTCCAATAGTCCTTGGAGCCGAACTTGCGATCAGCTATGTGCTGTCGCATTCTTTCAGCAAACAACTGTTTGGCGTCATTTAGGGTTCTCTTGCACTCATTGCGAGCAGATGTGAACAGGCGCCTATTATCGTAGCTCATCCAATAATTCTAGTATTAATAGATCAGAAATAAATAAATGAACCTTTTTTTCGTTGTTATAGGTGCGTTCGTTTTATTTCATTTTCTGTTTTTGTTAATGCGTATATATATATATATATATATATATATATATATACTGTAATGGTTGTTACAATGTTTTTATAAATTCATAGTATCACTACACAAAAATTTTCATGTTTCGAAGCCAGCCCATTATGTTGTTGGCTTCATCCTCAGGTGATTTTTTAGAAATGAGAATTATCTAGTTGAAAAGCCAGTTTATTTGTGCTGGATTTGTTTTTTTTGGGGGGGTGTTAGAGGGGTTGATCTGTATTTTGACTTCTGTTGATCTTTTTAAGGTCTTAGGGTTAAGTGTCTGTTTGTGGCGGAGTTCAGGATAGGTTAATCTATTAATCGTGTGAGGGCTGAGGCTACTGGCGCCTTGCGTGTTGTTATTTGGTTTAGGGGTTGGTAGGTGTTGTTTTGTTTTGGGGTTGGTTTCTTCTTAATTTAATTTATGTTATTTTGTATTGGGGTGTGTGCTTTTTTTGTTTTTTTATTTTTTTGTTTTTTATAAAATATATTTTTTATAAAATATACCTTTCATAAAAAATATTTTATAATATTCTATAATATTTAAACTATTTTATAATATTATAAAATATAATATTTTATAATATTTAAGAAATATATTTCTTTTATAAAATCTATCCTTTATAAAACATATTTTTTGAATATAAAATATATTTTTTTATTTATTTATCTACTATTCTGCTGCAACTGCATTATTTTTTGTTGGGATTGTATAGGGTTTGTTTTCTTTTTCTGTTTATTTATAGGGTTGGTTGTGTGTATTTTTTTGTGTTTTTTTTGGGGGGGGGTTTCTGGCTCCACACTAAGGAAGCATACATCACATTAAAAGACCACAAAACAGACTTCTAAATAAACCTACCCACGAGAATAATAAACCCAACAAGACCAGAAATTGGAAAAATCAGCAAAAAGATCCTCGAACGAATTAATGAACAGATAAAACAAAAACACGGATTACTCCAATGGTCAAACACTACTGACGTCATAAATTGGTTCAACAACATCAAAGAAAAAAACAACTGTCCTTTGATCCAATTTGACATAGTGGATCACTACCCGTCAATCACTAAGGACCTCTTTACCTTAGCACTAGAATTTGTCACACACTACACAGACCTAACAAAGGAGGAATATAATATCATAATGGCGGCCAAGACATCTGTTCTTATCGACAACCAAGAGCAATGGATAAAAAAAACGCTGTAAACCAATTTGACATCACAATGGGTGCGCTGGACTCCGCAGAGTCCTCTGATCTCATCGGGTTATTTACTCTGTACAATCTCACCGCTCACTAAGACATTAACACACAGGACATAGGGTTATATAGAGACGACGGTCTAATCATAGTAAAAAACTCCACACACTTTAAAACAGACAAAATCAGAAAACTAATACATAGAGAATTCAAAGTTTTAAACCTAAAAGTTGTAGTGAACACAAATTTAAAAGTAGCAAACTTCCTCGATATCACACTAGATTTAGTCAACAACAATTACAAACCATACATAAAACCCAATGAATGTCCACTATACATCCACCCAAAGTCAAACCACCCCCTAGTATTATCAAACATATACCCTCTTCCATAGAACATAGAATCAGCCAAAACTCGTCCAACAAAGAAATATTCAACAAACACAAAGCTCTCTACAACAAGTCCTTAAAAAAAGCGGCTACATAAACCAAGACATCCAATACATAACAAACAACAACCCCATCAAGAAAAGTAGAAACAGAAAAATCATTTGGTACACACCTCCTTTCAAGCAAATGATCAACACCAAACTAGGACAGAAGTTCCTAAACTTAATTAAAAAACATTTCCCAACAAATAAACCCCTCAGTAAAATCTTCAACAAAAATACACTTAAACTTAGCTACAGCTGCACAAACAACCTAGAAAAAATCATAACTAACCATAACAAATATATCCTAAAGCAACACGTAAACCAAAATAAAACCGGCAACCAAAACACAACAACGAAAACATGTGTAATTGTAGAAACCCTAGCAACTGCCCACTACAAAATAAATGCAAAACAAACTCAATAATCTATCAATGCAATCGATCCCGGCCAGAAGCAAGTGGATGTGTCAAGCCACACTGATGAGCTGTCATACAGCAAAACAGCTTTGTATGTGGATGACTAACATATATATATATATATATATATATATATATATATATAATAACAAGACCGACTCTGTAAGTATCTAAATCCTAAAATTATACGAAAATAAACTTTGAGTACAACAAATAACAGACAGAATCTAACTCCGTTATTGTCCGTCGCTATAAGGCGTTGGACAAGAGGGGGAAAAAAAAGAAAACTGCGGAATACAGACAATACATACAATACCCCGCAGTAAAGAAAAAAAAAAACAAACGGAACCAACCACAAATATATATATATATATATATATATATATATATATATATATTAAAATCCCAAATTTTGTATATATATATATATATATATATATATATATATATATATGAGATTATAACTATAGTCGTGTCGAAAAACCTTCCACGAATCTACGAAGAAGGAAGAAACGGTTTTAAAAAAGAAAGAGCTAAGTACTTGAACATCAGTCAAAAGGGTTCGGACCGAGTCAGCACGTAGCCCAAAGAAAAAACTCCGATACGAGTAATCAACTAACAAAAAGCGCTCAATACTTAGGTAGAGCGAAATAAGTAAATAATACCTAGTGAGCCAGACAGACCTACCTAGGTTTCACCTAAACGGACTTTCCCTGACGATAGGTGAAACATAGGTAGGTCTGTCTGACTCACTAGGTATTTTTTTACTTATATATATATATATATATATATATATATATATTTGGATAGCAATCTTTCATTTAAACATGTTTCGTTAAAATCGACAATAAGGAAGATTTTGTTGATTTTTTATTTAATTTTTCCAGTAGTCTTACACGTTTCCTTTCTTGCTGGAGATAAGGAATGTAAACATGTTCCGTAATAGGCTCGTCCATCTACTGGTAAACTTAGAAACGTCTAAACCTAGGATGACTGGTTGGTGGAAATTCAACACATCTCTGCTGGATTTGAAAGATTTCTGTGACCAGATGTTACTAACCCTACAGAGGGAACTGATGGGGACTGTGATGGTGAACAAGTGATGAATCCCACTTAAGTCAGTTATCGGGTCGTTTGAAGCTGACTTTAGTCGACGACTCAACCGAGATAGATTAGCAGCTAAATCTAGTCCAACTAGGAGATATTGGATCTGTATTTGTAGCTAGGGCTAGACTGGTCTCCTCGCTTATCAAGACGGACTAAGCTCTGGTAGCTAGGGATAGGTTAAAGAGAATGTCTTCTGAGGCGACGAACATGGCCGCTGAACTGCGGCATGAGGAATTGCGCAGCGCGTCTGACCCATACATTCCTAGCGTTACACCGGACGGACGACGAGTGACCACAAACGAAGGCATTTGCGAGGCCTTTCGGACTTACTTCTGCGAGCTTTTCCCCGAAGAACCTTAACTAAGCACCGGAAATTTCGAAATCTCCTTAGCCAACTTCGGCTGGGGACGAAGGAGGTCTTGGGCGCGCTAAAGCAAGCTGACCGGGACAAAACTCCTGGTCTGGCTGGTTTTTCCGACGAGATGTACTTGGAGCTGTGGCTCATTTTCATCCCTCTGCTGGCACTGATGATCAACCACTTGTTGAGGATGAGGAATATACCCCAACGCTTCACCAGAGGAGTCATCAAATTGCTACGCAAGGACAAAAGCGGAGGAGATGGTTTAGACAATTTTCGCCCTTTCACTATGCTAAACGCAGACTTGGCGATTTTGACGAAGGTCTTGGCCAACCGTTTTCAGCTTGTCTTGCCTAATCTGATTGGCACCGAACAGAAAAAGTTGACGATGAAGCCGCACTGATCAATTTGGATCAGTCCAAGGCATTCGATAGAGCGGGCTATCGCTTTCTCGGAACTGTCCTTGCCTTCACTGGCTTCGGGCCGCAATTTTCTTTCTAGATCCGCTTCATCTACAAGTCCTCGGGGGCCTTAGTGGAGGTAAACAGTGTGAGGTCGGGGCCTTTCACCTTGTCTCGCTCCATTCGTTAGAGTTGTCCGCTTTTGTCTATGCCGTATGTTCTTGCGCTGAAGCCATTCCTATGCAAGTTGAATGCAAATCCGGTGCTTTGTGGGATCACGTTGCCTAGTGTCACAAAACCGGCCATTCCTATGCAAGTTGAAAACATATCAGGTGCTTTGTGGGATTACGTAGCCTAGTGTCTCAAAACCGGCCATTCCTATGCAAGTTGAAAGCAAATCCGATGCTTTGTGGTATCACGTAGCCTAGTGTCTCAAAACCGGCCAAATGTTGCGCCTATGCTGACTACGTGTTCGTAAAGATCACCCCTGAGATACACGAAGTCGGCAAAGAAATTTGCAGGTATGATAAAGGAAGCGGAGACCAAGTTCAACTGTGGCAAGTCTATCGGTTTGTGGTTAGTTGAGGGGGTAGTGAATTTTTCCACGGGCCCCTCGCCTTTCCGTTTCTTGGAAAGTGTGCATAAGGGCGAAATGGAGACCAAGAGATCTCCGTCAGACGAATACGCTTTCTACAAGGAGTGTCGTGACGCGTTAAGTTGCCTCTTAAAGGTGAAGAGTTGTCTCTTTGACACCCAGTCGTTGTCTTCTAAGGGATTGTATCATGTGATAGTGAGGGAGTCTTCCAAAGACAAACTCCCTAACAGGCTCGGCCTTACGAACGAGGAGTTTCGCTCTGCTTCGCCGTGGGCACTCGGGTTGAAATGTATTAACAACAACGAGGCATCACTCACCTGGATGGTGATGATAGAAGCTCTCTAGGTCGCCAAGAAGCTTTGCTCAGCGGGGCTGGGAATTTCCGAGTGCGTGCGCTGCAGTGAGGAATCCGTAGGACATGTTTTCTTTCACTGCGGTGTTATACGCCCGTTGTGGAGGCTGATTGAAGGCTAGATTGTTTGCGCCTTGGATAGAAAGTTCTTTGCCCTAGAAGCCAGTACCGTCTGTTCCAATGTGGTTCCGTCAATGAAAAAGGATCAGCACTACGTGATCTAAGATCATGTCTGCTCGGCCTTATACGACTCGTGGCGTAAACAGTACGACAGAAAGTTTTTCATAGAAGCTAGAAGTTCTCTTCTCAACTGATCGCTTGCTTTAAGCACCAGATTAAAGTGAAAATCAGAGCGGAAAGGGTGCGACTCTCTTCTTCGGAATTCGGTTGAATCTTTTCAAATTGTGCAATTTTGATCTTCCTGGGAACTTAGCAAAATGTCTGAATGCTTAGGCTACTTTTGTCCTCGCATATTTTTACTTTCTCCTTCCTCTTCCCCGTTTCACTGACAGATGGTTTTGTTATCCGGTAGTACTAGATACCTTTTGGGTCTGGAATTTCACCCAGTTAACCGAGATCTTCTGCCACACACTGATCATTATTGTGGGGTTTAATTAATAACACACTGTCGTCTTCATGTACATATATATATATATATATATATATATATATATATATATATATTGTACAAATCATCATTAAGTTTTCTTATATATCCCTCCCACACTTTTGTGTTAATAAAATTTAATGCTAGGGTCTTGACTGTATAAGAGTTTTTTTTGTGATTGTCGTGTGACAGCCACGTGTGTATGCGTTATAGGGAAATAGATATTGTCAGTATGAATGGGCCAGAGGAAGAGACTAGCGGTTTAGATTAAGACTAGAGACAACCAAATCTTTCTCCGTCTCTCATTTAGCCCCAGTGGCACATTTGCAACTTTTATGCAATAAATAATAGAATCATAGTGTAGTATCTGTTCTCAGAAACCCTCTTTTCCGTTCCCGGCCACCTCCGGTTAGGCGCACGCTTCGTTAATGACCCCTGCTACACGCGGTTGATTACTAAAGCGCATTACGTTTTAGCTGGCAACCAGTCGCGATTTAGGTTTGATTCTGTTTCGGAGATGGAGCTGTCTTGTCCGCTTGAGATTCCGTTACCCGCGGTCGATCCTGCAAAGAAGAAGACGACTGTTCAAGTCCAATTGCCGTGGCTTTCGCACGTGCTAGCTCCCCAGCAATCCCGTTTAACCGCGGTCATATCCTGCAAGGGAAGCAAAATACGAGCCTGCCCACGGACTCAGAGCACATGTGCTATCTCGCCCATCTGCCTGGAAGTATGCACGTGCTAGATCGAAGCCAAACCCGTCCACCTTGGATTACGTTCAATTGCAGCCAAGACTCGACCTCAACATTCCATCCTGAGCCGTTCATGCAAGACGCTAACTACGTTCCTGTCGACCGGCGACGACGTTTCAGCTTGCGCCATTCTTGCTGACCAATGAGGATTTTCCAGTTTCAGCCGCACGCGCGACGTTTCTGTCGGTCAACTACATTCGAGCGTATGCCGTTCTTGCCAGACGCTCACAACATTCCAGCTTGCGTCATTCCTGCAATACGCTGACGACATACCAGCCTGAGCCGTTCATGCCAGACACTGACGACGTTCCAGCCTGTGCTACTTATAACAGACGCTAACGACATTACTGCCGACCGACGAAGACGTTCCAGATTGTGTCGATCATGCCAGACACTGTGCCTTTAATATCAGACGCTGACGATTTTCCCGCCGACCGACGACAGCGTTCCTGCTTGAACTGATCCTTCCAATCGCTGTCAACGTCCCATCCCTTTCCGACTACCTACTGTTCGCGCGTAGATTTTATCACAAGAAAAATTGACGTCGAAATCCTACTTCGTCCCCGTCTCCGCTGTTCTCACACATACAAAAAGTTAGCGGGGTTGATACCCTCTTAACTCGGTTCTGCAACGTTTTCTTCAAAGATGCGTCTTATACACCGATATTTATGTTGGTTATATGCTGACGAGCGGATAACAAGATGAAAAAAGAAAAATAGTGAGCATATTGATCAGTTGGATGAAATATATGAGTAATTTAAATTCGATGGGCTTATAAAAAGTCCTGGTCTCTGCTAATGTGTTAGTAAACACGCCTATCTATGAAAGGGAAATAGTTTAGTTATCAAGAAAATTCCATGATGTTTTTCTTTGTTTGGTTCGATGTACAGAAACCAGGAAAACATCTGCTTAATACCTTCACCAAACAAAATCCAAAGACGAGACGTTTCTCCTGACAGCCTTTTGACTCAAAGACACTGCAGGCACTCATGTTGCCTGAGTTGACGTGTTTGTTTACATTTTATTGCAAAGTTGTTTATTTACATGAATATAATCACATTTATAATTATGTATACGCGTAGGAGATTAAATAGATAGGCATGCACATAATACATTATATATATATATATATATATATATATAATTGTTTATATAATAAATATATCATGTATGTATTTATAGTAGTTTTTTTGCAATGCGTTAACTCTTTATATACGATGTCTATGCAGAAAGTTACTAGACGGTTGTTTTTGTTGGCTCGTATTTCCATCGACAAACAGATACTTGATGATTTAGAATAACAAAAAACAAATTCGTGATCACATGTTAAATATCAGTCAGTTAAGTGCCATACGTGATACACACTTTGGGAGATCATGTCTTGAAAGAGACTGACTGGGCAAAAGATTATCCCGCAGTAGGCTGCCAATGCTTTCTGTGGTAGACTGGTTGCCAGCCACGGCTATAGAAAAATCTGTACTATTATTTAACCCTTAACTGGAAGGAAGGGACGGATTAATGCCATTTCCAAGGGTATTTGTGCGTAAGTGAATGCGAGGAATTCAACTGGAATTCGAACTCTGCACCACGATTTGTCGTTTCGAGTCGATATCCGCTGCACCACAACGCAAATCAAGCTATGACTGATAACTGACTGTCTGAGTGACTGACTGTCTGAGTGACTGTCTGAGTGACTGACTGATTGTCTGAGCGAGTGACTGACTGACTGTCTGAGTGACTATGTTAAATGACATTGCTAAAAAACCAACGCGTCTTGAATTCAGGTTTAAATGAAGCTAGTGTTTATTTATTAAAAAAAAAACAGCATTTTGACTTTCAGTTTACTTGTTCAATGTCAATCCCTTGTAAAATTTACTGATCTGTCATCGAGTAACCACGGTGGCAAACGTACGCACGGATTTCATCTATTCTACTAGATTTAGTCATAAGTAATTTCGGTTTAGAGGTACCAATTGTAGTGACCAATGTATCGCCCTAACTACCGGCCATAAGCGGCATAAACAAAAGATTTGAAATACACTAACCCTACCTTAGTTTTTCTACGCTAATGGCAGCGTCGACTGTGATTTAAAGGAAAATATTTTTCTCTTCCATGATAACGCAAGGCTGCACGCAGCAAGAATAAGGGTGGAACTCGTTTTATCTGTCTTACTCTACCCACAAAGTTCGCCTCTGACCTTTTACTAACCAATTATCACATTTTTTCGATCGGTGCAAAATGCTTTGAGGAGGAAAAACTTTCTCGAATGAAAACGAGATTCAAAACTTTATCGAAAACTTTTTCACATTCAAAACCTGCGGAATTTTACTCGAAATAAGCCATTGCAAATAATAGTAAATTTAGAATTGAATAACATAATTGTACATCATTCTTTTTAATAATAAAGTTGATAAACAAAAAATTAAATTTTGACCCAGCATAATAGATTAAATTGTAATTTGATGGTTAATTTTTTTTACTGAATATGGAAAAACAGAAGAAAAATATCGTTCGGTTTTTAAAATTTTAAATTTAAGAACGTTCATTATTCTTCAGGCTAACTGTGAAAGGCAAGGTAAACTTTATAATAATTAAGGTTTTTAGGTCGCATCCACAAATATAACACAAGCACACACACACACATCACTTATGCCACAACACTTTTTACCTACGCCACTCACTAGTTCTGCGAAACTCATTATCTATCTGTACCTACCCTGATGATGACTTAAGATAGTCCTGTTTCGCAGTATCACTGTTCATCAGTACGGTTAGACATTCGATTGCCATATATATATATATATATATATATAGGGTAGGTATGGAAGGAATAATATTCCGTATCCAAAGAAGCACTATTCTTAAAAATGTGCTCAATACAAAGTAGAGCTAATAATATTTATCCGGGAATTATAACATGAATATGTTATAATATCACTATAAAAGTAGCTATTTTGTTCCGACACTACTTGTGTCTTATCAAGTGATGAGGTTTATTTCAAGTTGAAGAGTTTTAAAAGGTTAAAAATAAGCCAAACCCCCTTAATTAGGGAGATATTGTTGCATAGACCGTGTGGAGCAATCAGAATAAAGTAACTTCTAATCTGGAGAATATGTAAGCAATCCACAAAGACAATTTTGGGGGGCATTAATATTAATATTAGATTAAATAGGGATCAGCATTGTTAATCGACTATTAGATTCACTATTTTTATTGCGAATTTTAAATTCTAAGTTTTAAAATAACTTATTAGATTTAGACAGTTATTCATATATTAAACGAGGAAAAATCAAATAATTTTTTGTTAAACTTAGAATTCAAAATCATTTTCACAACTAACATCGAACATTGCCTGATGACGAGATAGGAATCTGGAAACATAGAAATTTCCGTTTCGCAATGTATTTTTAATTTTTAATTGTATAACAAATTGAATTATATATATATATATATATATATATATATATATATATATGAAAATAAATAAAGAAGACAAGAGTGAAGAGTGAAACTATATTTTTATCGAGTTTTTTCCTGTGACGGACTTTATCAAGGCAAAGAGTTGAAATTAATTTTATTTTAAATAAGGAATATTGTTGACTATTAAAAGAAAACGAAATAGAAATAAATTTGACCACAATTTCAACCTCAAAAACGCCATATTCATTAAAAGAAAAAAACAATTTACTCAGAAGGCCGCAATCAAATATTATCAAAATATTAATCTACGCCCTGTTTTTTCACCTTTCCTAATGGAAACAATACTTTCCCAGAGAACATACACAACGAAAATATAAAAAAAATCCAAAGAATACTGTTGTCATCTTTTTTTTCACATCTCATAACATAACATAACATTATACTGCACAAAAAAGCAAAACAAAACAAAACGAATCTCTTCAAACACGACGTTTTTAAATGTTTGACATTTTTAGTTAAGCTTATGAATATTCATGGGCGTTTTTTCTAATATTCAATAAGCAATTTCTTTTCATCCACCCTGCAAAGAAATCTACCCAATCTATATTTTCATGTCACTTTATGAAAATATAGAAACTGTACATATGGATATTGATATCTGTATAATTTTTCCTATAATTATACATATGTATGTCTTGATAAGGAAAACAGTGATTGTATGTAATCCGTAGCCCACTCATCTGGTTGAATAGAAAAACAGATCCCATATGGAGAGAAATGAACCACTCCCAAAGAATTCGTCTTACCTCTCGATATATGATATTATAATATATATCAAATGAGTAATTCTTTCTTATCTATGTTTAAGGGATAGAATCACATGATAGGCGTCAATCACAAACGGTATACACTATTTAACAAAAGATCAAACTGAAAGCTTTTTTTTATGTGTCGTGACCCTTCAGGACGTTAACGATCATCGCTCGCCACCACTTCATATCTTTTGTAGCACTAAATAATCTCTATTTTATTATCATCCTTCCCACTTCATTTACAAAAGCTTGTTAGATAAATTATTCGTTGTTTTTCTCTTGCTTTGAATTTGGCATGTGAGTATCAAATTCCCCAAGCCGCCTTTCCTGATTGCGCGTTCATAAAATTTCTTTCTGACTCAAAGTATAATCATCCTTTTTGCTTCCATTTTCTTTAAAGCTTCCTTTTTACTTACATACGCCATTCATGGTATTTTCAGCATTCTTCCGTAAAACCGCATCTGTGTTGCTCTCAAACTCCTTCATCTGAAAGAAAATTTACTGGCATTCTTTGTTCTATAAGGGAAATGATATTATGTAACAGCTCAACACTTTTCTCTTTCTTCCTAATGACATTTTTCTGTTTCTTAAGACTTCGGATTTTGGTGTAATATTTTCAGAAATCTTTTAAAATAATTCCCTGATATTTAAATTTATGCGATTGCTTGATTTTGATTCAGTTCATATCTCAGATTTGTAACTGATCTCTTTGTTAATAAGTTTTGACCATGTAGTAGCCCCTTACTAGAGGTCAGAAATAATACTACCTAAACATATTAACTTTGTCTTCTTCTCCCTCCTTATCTCCAGGTGCTTCCACCTAGGTCACGAACTACTATTCCAGAAATCCTTTCATCTCTCACTCCCTCCCTTTCTCTCTCTCTGGCCCATCTCTACTGACCAACAACTAGTAGCAGTTCAGTTTTTTTAGTTCCTCGAAAGATTTCACACCAGCCACACGTGCTACTCCCGCCAGCGGACATTTTAGCCAGCCACGAGGGACTCACACAAGAATGTAGACGAAGTTAAATAATGTTTGTTTTAACAGGTTAATATTTGTATCTCTTAATTATTATACAAAACATACTAGGTGCAATTACTACAACCATGTCCACCATAGTTTATGAATATAGAATACAGCGCAGGACGTAATCTGTTCAATGAAACAACGTCAAAGATTAACACTCACGAGTCAGACACTCTACTGAATCGGATTAGATCAACAATACTACGGAAAATATGGTCGCCTTTTATACACGTCGCATTGAATGAGTGACTTCTGATTGGTTAACCCTTCTATTGGTGAACTATCAAATAAGTCAGTTCATGGCTGACTCACTAGTATACAAGGATACCCAAAATCTCCAACAATAACCATGCGTTCTGTCTTCTTACAATTGACGGTGAGTCCTTTCTTCCCGCTTTTCTTTCTCAATTCTAAATCAAGATGCTCAATAATTGGAAAGACGTTGCCACTCAATCATTTGTGGCAACCACCCGGAAGTTGGCACCATCCTGCAAATAAGCTATTTCTGTTACTACTAATACTAATACCACTAACGTTTATACTACTACTACTACTACTATTAATAATACAAATATTAGTATCACTTATACTACTAATAATATTAATACCACTACCACTACTACTATTAATAATACTAATAATTATACTAATGTTAATGCCACTAATCATAATATGAATCCCATTACTACTTCTAATTCTAATACCACTAATAATTATAATAATCATACTAAAATTACTAATGCTAATACTACTGATAATACTACTACTAATACTAATAGCCCTACTACTACTACTATTAACACTAATTTAATACCACTAATAAAAAAGTACAAGTAAGAAATCAGATTAAGAATGCTCAGAAGGAATATAAAAACTAGAATGTACGTGGGAACATAATTCCCTGGGAATGATGCAAACGGTTTACGTTCGGCACCCCCCCCCCCCCAAACAAAAATCAAATGGCATATACACCATCCAGTAGTTGCCCGTGTGAATAGAGAAAGTAAATTGTTTGTGTGTGTGTGTGTGTGTGTGTGAGAGAGAGAGTGAGAGAGAAAGAAAGAGAGAGAGAGAGAGAATGGTAGAAACAACAGTTAAATAGCGTATTTGATCGCACATAAAACACATTAAACATTTTATATTGCACTATTACCGAGATGTAAGCAATGTACAAGTACTGGGTTGTCTATGGACTCTGGATAAACATTAACCAGCCACACATTTCAACTTCTCAAGGTTCGACTGAAAATTCTTTTAGCTATTTTTTGTGGAATAATTAAAATAACTTATGGCAAATTATGCAGACTGCAACGTATTTCTTTATGCGTCACGGATCACTTGATCAGCGCTAAGATACAAAGTGACAGATTTCGTTTAGTAAAAGTTTAGAAAGACCAAAGTTATGTTGCAATTGAGTAATTCGGTTTAAATACCGAAATTATCAACTAAAACAAAAAGAACTGTAGATTCGATGTTGTCATTCTAATTAAGGTCGGTTGAAAAAGTGAGGCTAAGGGGGCTCAGTGTGTTGGTCTTAAAGAGCCCCGCATCAGCCATGCTGATGGCTGGCATAAAAGTTTCTCTATTCTGTTGTTGAGATGTACACACCTCTCTAGAGTGTGACTTGTATTCTTCTAAATGGTATAATATTGACGCCGAGAATTGCAAGGGTGGACATTTGTACTTCGACTTTTGATGCCGGTAATCGGTATCAAGATATTAGGAACGCTGTATTGGCAATCCGGCCCAAAATAGGTTAGTTAGGATTTGTTTTGCTTTTAGTTTTTACGCCAAGACAACTTCGCTAGGATGTGTATCGGAGCAGAAGCCATGAAAGTATTTGAAGAAGAGGGAAGCCACATTACGTCGGTGAGAAAATGACTGGAGTTGAGCTACCAGGTCGGAATCAATTACATTACAGATTCTTTGTTGGATTTTGTCAAGAAGCCCGAAATGAATAGCAGGGTCATCCGACCAGATGTGAAAACAGTATTCAATGCACGGCCGGTTGGTATATATATATATATATATATATATATAATTATGTCACCCCAAGCAAGGTATTCCACTGCCACTATAGCACAGGGGGTTACACAGGGCGATAGACGAGTTAGGATGTACATAGGGGGAGAGTTGGAGAGAATGGGAGGGTTAGTGTGTTAGGAGGTGTCTATTGACCTTACATTTAAACTCCTGGAGGTTATAGCCGTCGGGGAAGCAAGCATGCGAAAGGGAATTCCACAGGCGGGAAGTGCGAGAAAAGAAGCTGTTGGAGTTGAAATTGCTGTTACATGTGTGTTAGATAGATTTAGACGAGAAAAACTTCTTAGTCCTACAAAGGGAACCAACCTTCTGAGCAGCAGATTTAGCTATGGATTCAATGTAGTCATTCCACTTGAGGTCGGCTGATAGATTTAGACCGAGGAGGCGCGGTGTTTTGCTTTCAGAAAGACTAGCCTAATTCATTCTGATGGGGAGTGGGTAGAAGCCGTTGTCTATGGTGGTTAAATGATAGCAGCTTCGTTTTTGAAGCATTAAAATTTACCAGCTATTTCTTACACCAGTCCACCACAGATTGAAGGTCCAGATTCAAGTTCAGCAGCTAAATTTGCTTTGTCAGCATCGGCAGATTTCTTATCGAGGAGGGAGTAAATTGTTGTGTCGTCAGTCAATGCTGAACTGGGATCTGATTACATCAGGGAGATCGTTGATGAAGACCAGAAAATGCGTAGGACCAAGAATAGAGCTTTGAGTGTCACCCGTTTGTTTAGTTCCTTATAAATAGTATTATTTTATGCATTGTGCAAATATTCATCGTGGTTTTCATATTTAAAAGTTGTCAATTTATTCTCCACTCCCCACAAACAAATTTTACATATGGGACGAGTTAGAACTTCACAGAGTCTTTGAGGTATTATGGTGTTTGTAGTTAGAATGGTAAGCGAGAATGTGATGGTTTGGTAAAAGGAAATTGCTTAGTTTGTTTGGGTCAGTGATTGCGGCTTCTTCTTCTTCTTCTTCTTCTTCTTCTTCTTCTTCTTCTTCTTCTATGTGCCCTGTCCCTTCAGGACGTAGGCGATCATGGATCTCCACTTCTCCTGGCTCTTAGTATGTTTGCTCCTGTTGCTCCTGGCAACCCCCGTTCCGTCATCCACCTGATCAGACCCTGCAAATATGTTATCCGCTGCCTTCCTCTGTCTCTCCTTCCTTCTATCTGTCCAGTCAGTATCAGGTTCTCCAGGCTCTCCTTCCTCATTGCATGTCCCAGGAACTTCAGTTGTCTCTTCCTGATGCTCAGCATCAATTTCCTTTTTGTTGCCATTCTTTCTAACACTTCGTCGTTGCTTGTATGCTCAGTCCACGATATCCGTAGCATCCTTCTGTAGAACCACATTTCGGCCGCTTCCAGTTTTGTCCTCATTTTCGATGATATTGTCCAGCATTCACAGCCGTATTGAAGAACTGATATCACGTAGCAGTCTAGCACTCTTTTCTTCGTTTCTATTGAGATTTTCCTGTGTGTTAGTATTTTGCTCATTTTCTGGAACGCGTCCTTTGCCATGCCAATTCGCCTTCGGATCTCCGTGTCGCACTTTCCATCTCCTGTTAGAACACTTCCTAGGTACTTAAATTCTTGGACTTGTTTGATTCTGTTATCCCCCACCTGTATTTGGCATTTTGGGTTGTATCTTTTGCTGATGACCATGCACTCAGTTTTCTTAAAGTTTATTTGTAGTCCCTTCTTGTCACTCTCCACTGCTACTTTCTGTATGAGATCTTGCAGTTTCCTTTCCGTGTCCGCAATCAGTACTGTATCGTCCGCGTATCTTATGTTGTTCAGGTTGTGGCCTCCAATAACAAATCCTGGTGTGTCATCTAGGGTCCTCAAAATATTCTCGCTGTATAGGTTGAACAAATCCGGTAAAAAGACACATCCTTGTCTTACGCCTTTTTCTATCTTTGTGTATCTACTGAGGTCGTTACCTGTCCGTATGCAGGCCGTTTGCTGCCAGTAGAGATTCTTGATTATTCTTATGTCTTTGCCGAAAATGTCGAGGTTGCCTAGCATTTCCATCAATTCTTTGTGTCGTATTTTGTCGAATGCTTTCGCGTAATCAATGAAGCATAGGTACAAGTCTTTCTTCATTTGTAATGCCCTTTCAGAGAGCATCCTAATCATGAATATGGCGTTCCTTGTTCCAGTGTCTTTGACGAACCGGCACTGTTCCTGCCCTATCTCTGGCCTGATTCTGCTTCTCGCTCTATTCATCAGGATTCTGACAATCAGTTTTGTAATGTGACTCATTAAGCTGATAGTTCTGTGTAGTTCGCACTCGTTTGCACCAGGTTTCTTCGGCAGCGCTATAAATATCGACTTGCATAGGTCGTCTGGTATTATTCCGCTGCTATAAATTTCGTTTATTATGTCGGTAATCTTTTCTATGCCATATTCTTCTAAGGCTGTCAGCAGCTCTATTACTATGCCATCTGGACCAGGTGCTTTGTTTCTGTTCATTTTGGCCATTGCAGCTTCCACTTCGGATTTTAGTATTTCCGGTCCATCCATTTCCTTGTGTATTCTCGGTTGTTCTCTCTTGTCGCAAAAGAGATCCTTTATGTATACTTCCCATCGCTGGAGTATTTCCTCTTTCTCTAATATGATTGTCCCTTCCTTGGATTTTATGCATCCTGTTGAGGAACAGGTTTTTTGTCCTGTCAGTTCTCTTATCTCTTTATGCATCTCTGCTTTGTTGTTCCTGCTCAGTCTCTCTACTTCTGCACATTTGTTGTTGAGCCATTCCTCTTTGGCTTGTCTGCATTTGTTCCTTATCTCCCTGTGAAGTTTTTTGTACTCTGCTCCGTGTCTTGGCGTTATTTTTTGTCTCTTTTGCATCATGTGGAGGATCTCTTCGGTCATCCACTCATTTTTTCTTCTGCGTCTGATTTCCTTTGGGGCTATGTTGTTCGCTGAGGTCACCATTGCTTCTTTTAGTGAATCCCATTTTGAGTATCCTTTTCCAATTTGTTCTTCATATTTCTTTCTCACGCTGTTATTATATTCTTTCTGCAGGGTGAGATCGTCCTCTAGTGTGTCGTATTGCAGTCTTGGTGATATGCTGGGCTTCTTCAGTCTTCGGAGTTTCACTTTTAGTTTGCAGATGACTGGGACGTGGTCACTTCCGCAGTCAGCACCTGGGTATGTTTTGCATTGGACTACTGCGTTCCTGAATCTCTTGTTTATAGTTATATAATCTATTTGGTTCTTCGTGTCCCCTCCTGGGCCTCTCCATGTCCATAAACGTCGTGGATGTTCTTGGAACCAGGTGTTAGTAATGACCTGGTCATTGGCTGAGCACCATTGGATCCATTTTTCTCCTCTTTCGTTGCGCTCTCCTAGTCCGAAGTTGCCGTTCGTGTCTCTTTCTCTATCTTTACCTACCTTTGCATTTAAGTCCCCCATTATTATCCTAACTTCTTGGCTTTTGCACTGAGCCTTAGCACTGTCCAGTATTTGCGGCTAGTTAAGTTTTAAGATAAGACAGATGAAGACCAGCCTTCCCCATCCCCATACTTGACTGTGGGCCATATGTTTTGTATTATACAAAAATAAATATCACAGTTGCACTTCGACGTGGTATAATGGTTAGCAAAATTGTATTGCTCGATCAATTACGATGAATAGTGAGTTCGATTCTCACTGGGTGCTCAACACTTTCGACCCTATGTCACATTTAAACTAAAATCTAAAATCATTTTCCGCTCGAACTCGAGTTTGTCGGACTCTCTGTCTTCAGGCGGAGAGGAATTTAGGCGAGACTGTCTACTGACAGAGGCTTGGCTGGGGAAAATAGACAAGAACCCGATCCCGCGTATGCGGGTTCTGGGTTATCTTTTACCAAGTGTACACGCTCAGAAGACCTATATTATCCGACCTTGTGCCACAACCTGCCTTAGTGCGGAGAACTTGGGTAGATACCCAGTAACGACGGTCCGTAGACAGTTAAGACATAGTTACAGTTACGAGCCATAAGCGAACTTCATATATTACTAATAGAAATTTCAGCTAAACTACGTTGATTTCAATGACATCATATTTCTTGATTGTGTTATCTTCGTTCAGCGCAACGAAAAGACAATAGTGACGATGAGAATTCGAACTCACACGGTAAAAGGAAACATTATCTCGCCTAACATAACAGTGGTGACGGAGAATCCGAGTTCATATGAAAAAGAAAAGAAGAAATTTTTTTCCTAATTGTGCGAACCAATACACTATGGAAGAATTGAAGTTGATCATTCAGCAACAGCAAGAATTCCAGAAAATCCTATTACAACAATTGCAAGAACAGATAAAGACAATCTTCGAAATGCAAGGAAACGACAATGCGTCAAATTAATTTTCGTTGGACTCCTTCGGTAATTCAATTAGCAAATTTAAGAAAGTCACAAGAAAATGTTACATTTATATCGTTCTTTAGAAGGTACGAGTCCATTTTCAGAAAAGAATGTTACGGATGTAAAGAAATTACGTCTTTTGTTACAAAAATTATGCCCCGAAAATTGTACCCATGAAAAATATCTGAATTTCATTTTGCTGAATACTCCAGAAAAAGCCTATTTTAAAGAAACTGTGTTGTTATTAAGAAAATCTTTTGATGAAAAAATTAACTTTTTTATACATGTTAGCAGTGAATGAAACTTATTAAGGAAGAAGGTGGAGATTTTGTCACATATGTCGGTAAAGTCTCCTGTGAGTTTGAGTAATTTAAACTGGATGAACTATGTCCAGACATATTTCAATGTCTGATCTTTGATAAAGGCTTAACATAAAAGCAACGATGCGAAAATACGCTCTCAAATTATTACAAGACTTTAACAGGATTCAAAGTTAACAATGCAGAATATTGCGAAAGAGTGCCAAAAATTATCAACTTAAGGCACGATACAGCGAAAAATAAAATAAAATGGCACATCAGATGTGCAGCTAATCACAAGAAAGACAGGAAATAAGACTCTACTACCAAAAGAAAAAAATACAAAATACAAATACTGCAAAACTGAACCTTTGCTATAACTGTTCATTTAAAAAAGACTGTCCATTTAAGACCAAGAAATGTTTTAATTGTGGAAAAATAGATCACAAACGAATCTACATCAAGTCGTAACGTAGTAAAAAAAAACTCAGTTACTGAAAGTAGTCCTACCAGCTAAAAAACTGGAAAGTTCAAATAATAGAAAATTCGTGACAGTAAAAATGAATAATGTTAAAGTGAGATTTCAATTGGACACTAGTTACGGTATTACTAACTTGCATAAACTCAGCAAAATTTCAAGAGTAATGTCGAGCAAGATATTAATTTTTCGTGGGAAAATTACGTGTAAATGTGTGTGTGTGTGTGTGTGTGTGTGTGTGTGTGAGAGAGAGAGAGAGAGAGAGAGAGAGAGAGAGAGAGAGAGAGAGAGAGAGACCGACCCCCACCCCGGTGGAATTATTAATCAACAGTTCTAAAGGATTGAGATGAAGGTTGGATAGAAGGAATTCCGGAGAAATAATTCCAGAAATAAGCTTTTTTTATTATAATTATTTTGGGGTTGAGTTGTTAGTGAAGTGTAATAATTCCGGAGTGATTAGGGGATAGGTTTGTTAAGTAAAGTTTATGATAAATGGTGATTCCGTAAAAAGTATGAAAAATGGCGAATGGCAAGACTCAAGTGGAAATTGTCGCCGAAAAGACCACGGGGAACTCCAAATTCATTTTTAGTATCACTTGAGAAATAGTCTCCCGCAGAGATTCGAAGATTAGGCAAACAGGCATAGTGGTCAAGGCGATTTCCATATTAAGATTAGTGGGCGGCGCCTAAACATTGTTTAGCCCCGCCCCGCTCTATATAAGCGGTCTGCACGCTGGAGTAGAGCAGTTGAGCATAGATCAGTGGATGGGTATTGATCGGCAGTTAGGCACAAATCGGCAGAATGAGGCGAAAACGGTTGGGTGAATCGGCTGGTCTAGTCTGTGGTTGTCAGGCATCAAGAAATCCGATCCGAACTAAGAGACAGATAAAGCCCGTACGAATCTCACTAATTCTGTTAACAAAGCAGAGAAAAGAAACTGCTATGTTATCGTGAATAGACGAAGAACCACGAAATTACCTGCCTTAGATCAGTTGGAGTTATGTCTGACTGAATGCGCCTTTCTCTCTCTGTTACTTTCCGACCCAAACGTGTGAATCTCGTTCAAAAACTTTGTAGTGACATAAAAGCAATAGTCCTAAAAGACTCTTAGTACAGAAACTGGAAGTGTTGCTTATATTTCTTTTTCTTTATGTGTTTGCGGTTGCGACAGGCACTTATTCCGCACGAATAGTGATTTCTTTCAGCCTAGGGATCCAGCCATCTCATCCTTTACCATCGGACAGTTCTGAGGGACCCGGAAACTGCTGCTTGGATCAAACATTCACAACGTGGTGAATAATGGTGGTTCCTTCAGCCCACCGGAGAAGTACCGAGTGGTTCTAAATTTTAATGGCCAGAACCACCCGAGAGACTGGACATAGTTGCCGGCGGTAGGATTTCTACGTTAGATGACATCTCTCTTGGGAGTAAAAATAAAAAGGCAAATGTTTACATATTAAATGTTCCAACTCGAATTTACTAGATGTCGATTGGCTAGAATTATTTAAACTGTGAAATTGGCTGTTTAATTCATTCTGTGGAAAAGTTCATCAGAGAAAAATATTACAGCTAAAGAAACACTAAGTTAAAAAATAAATCCCCGAATGTTTTTACAGAGGAGTTGGGAAAACGTACAAAGAACAAATGCATTTCCTAAATTAAAAGAAAATGTGATACTAGTTTTAAGCCTTACATAAAGATACTTTTTGCTGTGTTGTAGTAAATTAGCACTGAACTGGATAGATTAGAAAACCGCAGAGTGTTTGAAAAATAAATTACTCTGAATGGGTCAGGCGAGTGATTTTTATTAGAAAACCCCCCCCCAAAAAAACAAGATTTGTTTATATGCAGATTTCTCGATGGATTGATTGACTGCCTCCTCCCACATGTATATCCCAACCAACCTGAGACAATATATTTGTCAAATTAAATAGTGTTCATTTTGTTTTTTCAAAAACTGACCGGTCTCAGGCATTTCTTCAAATTTAAGCAGATGGGGAGTGCCAGGAAATATTTAACTATTAATGCACATAAACGATACTACAAGTTTAAAAGATTACCCTTCGGTGTAAAAGTAGTGCCAGGTATTTTTCACCAAATAATGGATACGATGGTGGCAGGACTAGACAGTGACGTCTCTTATATAGATGACACACGTATTAAGAGTCCTACAAAAATACAGCACGTAAAACTGATTCAACAAGAATTTCAGAGACGACATGAGCATGTGTTGATTGTTGGTTGGTTTGTTTTTATGGCAAATCAACACCTCGGCGGGTCATTTATTGCCAACTACATTTTATTTATTTATTGCTGGTAATACCTTTTTCTTTTCAACAATTTATTGTTGTTTACATAAGTTTTTGTGTCTAGTAATACATTTTTCTTTTCGAGTATCAAGATTCATTGGGATTTGTTTTTAAGGGTAGGGTCCCCAAGTCCTACCCTTGTTATTTAACCGATAACTGGAGGGAAGGGACATATTAATACTTTTCCCAAGTTTACCAGTGCTTAAGTGAATGCAGGGTATTAAACTGGAATTCGAACTCGGCTCACCGATTTCTCTTTCCGAGCCGATATCCACTGCACCACAACGCACATCCGTCACTAAACGCTTACAGCACCTGGTATTCCCAAGCGGTCACCCATCTAAGTACTGACCAGGCTCAACGTTGCTTAACTTCGGTGATCGAGCGAGATTTTTTTTTTAATCATCTCACCCCAAGCAAGGCATTCCACTGCCACTATTGCGCATGGGGCTACATAGGGGAAGGTAAAGAGAAGGAGTGTTTAGACATAGGGAATGTCAGGAGGAAGGTGACAGATGAGTAAGGTTGGTCAGATGGGAAGAGTGTTTGATAGAATGGGAGCAGGTTAGTGTGTTAGGAAGTGTCTATTGACTTTACATTTAAACTCTTGGAGATTGTAGACGTCGGGGAAGCAATCATTTGGAAGAGAATTCCACAGTCGGGAAGTGCGAGGAAAGAAACTGTTGGAGTAGAAGTTGCGGTTGCATTTTATCGGTTTCACTGTAAAAGGGTGGGATCTAGTTGCTAATCTAGTATCTCGTTCAAATTCGTATTTAGGGGGCACTAGTGATCTAAGTTCATCGGAGCAGAAGCCGTGGAAGTATTTATAGAAGAGACACAGGGAAGCCACGTTGCGCCGGTGGGAGAGAGACTGCAGGCGGTCTGCCAAGTCGGTATCTATCACATTACAGACCCTCCTCTGAACCTTATCGAGAAGCCCGAGTAGAACAGCAGGGGCACCCGACCAGATATGGCAGCAGTATTCAATGCACGGGCGGATGGTAGATTTATAAATGTGCAGGATAGATTTAGACGGAAAAAACTTCCGGGCCCTACACAGAGAACCGACTTTCATAGCAGCGGATTTAGCAATGGATTCGATATAGTCATTCCACTTGAGGTCCGCTGAAAGTGTGAGACCAAGGAGGTGTAGTGTTTTACTCTCTGGGAGGCAAGCCTGGTCCATGCTAATGGGAGGTAGGTGAGATTGTCGATGATGGTTAATTGAGAGTAGCTTCGTTTTAGAAGCATTAAAATTTACTAGCCATTTCTTACCCCAGTCCAATATGGATTGGAGGTCTTTTTCAATCTCGGCTGCGATGTTAGCTTTGACGCCTACACCAGATTTTTGTAGGAGGCGAGAGTAAACTGTCGTGTCATCGGCGTACAAACCTATTTGGGCTCTTATGGAATCAGGGAGATCATTAATGTATATCAGGAAGAGTGTAGGACCTAAGATGGAGCCTTGGGGGACACCTGCGTTTGTATGGTAGTTCTGAGAGGTATGTCCGTTTAATACCACCTTCATTGTGCGGTTAGAGAGGAATTACTGGATTAGTTGAAACAAATGTCCAGTTATACCATAGCTCCGCAGTTTACATAGAAGGCCAGCATGCCAAACTCTGTCGAACGCCTTAGATATATTCAATGCAACGGTTCGGGCTTCGCCATTCCTGTCGAGTGCCTGGTATATGTACTCGGTGATGGTCGTTAGCATATCAGCAGTAGACCTGGTGAAGCGGAAACCATATTGCTTGTCCGAGAGGAGCCTGTGTGCTGTGAGATGCTGAACCACCTCGGCGTTGATAATGGCTTCGAACACTTTGCCAAAGATCGGAAGAAGGCTGATAGGGCGGTAATTTGCAGGGTCAGAGGGTTCTCCAGTGTTTTTAAATATAGGAACTACAGAGGAAGATTTCCAACAGGCAGGAAAGCAGGAAGCAGATAGGCAGAGGTTGTAGAGCTTAGAAAGGACAGAAGAGAGTTCAGGGGCACATTTCTTTAAGACTATGGTTGGGATTCCGTCACCACCGCTCGCTTTGTGAGGGTCAAGTTTTAAGATTATCTTAGAGACAAGTGAAGGTGTAATGTGGACATCATTCAATTGTGCCTCGGTTCTAGGTGAGAAGTCGGGTGTAAAAACTCCAGATGAGTCCAGACTCGAATTGTTCGAGAATCTGCGGGCAAAGCATTCAGCCTTATCTGCTGGGGAGGTGAGGACCCCAAATTTGTTGATTAGCGGGGGTATTGTGGACTTGCTCTTGTTAAGTACTCTTTTACAGAGTCGCCAGTAGTCTTTAGAGCCGAATTTAGAGCATGCTATGCGTTGCTTCATTCTGGCAGCAAACAACATCTTAGCTTCATTAAGTATCCTTTTACACTTATTACGAGCTGAAGTGAAAAGGCGCCTGTTTTGGTCCGACGCGTAGTTACGATAGAGTCGGAAGAAATGATTTCGGTGGGCAATGGCAGCCGAGCAAGCGGGTGAGAACCATGGAGACGAATGAGATTTAAGCTGGAATTTCCTAGCAGGGATGAAGGCATCGATGCCAGCCTTAACCCAGGAGGAGACCTCGGATGCACATTCTTTGATGGGAAGACTAAAGACGTTGTTCCAAGGGATGTCACAGAGGAAGTCTCGGAACGAATCCCAGTCTGCTCTTTCATAGCAGTAGGATATTCTACTTGTCTGGGTTTCATGGGTCGGGCGGGAGTGGAGTAAAATATTGACGGACACTACAGTGTGGTCAGAGTTTCCGAGTGGGCAGAGTTGTCTGGTAGTGCAAGAGTCTGGGATGGAAGTGAAGCAGAGGTCTAGAAGTGAGTCCCTTCCGTATTCAACGTGATAGGCCGTAAGCCCAGTATGGATTGAAAATCGGTGAACAGAAATGTCAATTCTTTATGGATAAAATTAAATACTTAATTCGGATAATCGATGAAAAATGAAGAATACCAGATCTTGCTCGAACAAGTGCTTCTCACCTCTGAACAAATTTGGTGACTCTAAAATCATTCCTCGGATTAGTAGATTATAATATTTATCTGTCAAATATGTATAAATTGTGATCACTTGTGAATAATTTACTTAAGAATGATACGAAATGGAATTGGTCGGTGAAAGATCAAACTGCTTTTGAAGAAATTACAAAAATGACTGGCTTCAGAATTATTACTGACACATTATGACCAGTAGCGAGAAACAATTGTAGCGTCGAATGTAAGAGAATACGGCATTGGAGCGGTAACATGTCAAATTCGAAGACGGTACAATGAAAGCAGTCGTCCACGCTCTAAGAAGTTTGACAAATACGGAGAATGGTACAGTCAAATTGAGAATAAAACGTTGACTATAATTTTTGCCGTAAAGAAATTTGACAGGATGATATTAGAAAGAGAATCCATATTGCAAACTGATCATCGTTCATTAAGTATATTTGTTTCTATGAAAAGGATTCCTACTGATACTGCAAACAAACTATCACGTTTTTCTACGACTTTGTTGAGCTATGATTTCAAGATTAAATTTCTATCGTTTGAAAAGATGGAACGAGCAAATGGGTTATCCAGATTGATATAAAAATTAATTTTAAAAATGATCAGTCAGTTAAGTGCCATACGTGATACACGCTTGGGCGATCATGTCTCGAAAGAGACATGACTGACTGGGCAGAAGATTATCCCGCAGTAGGTTGCCATTGGTTTCTGCGGAAGACTGGTTGCCGACCAAGGCTATAGAACCCAATCTGTCCTGTTATTTAACCCATAACTGGAAGGAATAGACGGATTAATACCTTTCCCAAGGGTATTTGTGCGTAAGTGAATGGAAGGAATTCAGCTGGAATTCGAACTCGGCTCACCCGATTTCTCGTTCCGAGCCGATATCCACTGCACCACAACGCACATCCCTTAAAAATAATAGGTTTATTAAAAAAGAAAAGACTATGAATGACGTTAAGTTGAAATGGAGTAGACCTAAAAATAATGCTGGCAATAATAATATTTTCTATTTGTGATGGATTACTTTTCTACGCGGATAGAGTAGTGATTCCGTAATCATTACAAAAAAAAAAATTTGGAAACAATTCCACGTAGGGCATCCGTGAATAGGGAAGATGAAGTTCCTGATGAGAATCTACCTTTATTGGCCAAAGTTGAACAAAAACGCTAAAAATACAGTTAAAAAATGTAATGGTTGTAATTTAGCAGCAAACCACCGTCTATAAATTATCAGGCATGATCGCGCACTGATAAATCATCGGCAAGACTACATATGGATTTTGCTGGACCACTAAATGGTTCGTAATATTTAATTGTGGTCGATACCGAAATAACAATTAAATTCTGATGCAATCTTTTTTAAAGTTTTGGAGTACTTGACTGTGTAGTATCCGATAACGGAGCTCAGTTTACTTCTAGTGAGTTTTAAAATTTCTGCATATCTATGCGGTTGAACATTTGACAACACCAGTTTATCATCCAAGATCAAATGGTCAAGCTTAGAGGTTTGTTGACACCTTCAAAAGAGCATTAAGAAAAGCTAAAGGCTTGGAAGCTGAAGATACATCACTAAAATAATTTTTGAGTGTATATAGGATGACGTCAAACGCAAAAGTCACCGCGAAAATTTCACAGAGCTCATGTTTGCTAGGAAAATAAGATGTATTTTTGAAAAATTACTGCCCGGAATTAAAGAAAATTCAAAAATTTCAAACTGCGGGATACTTTTAAATCTACGATAAAGTTTTCATAAAAACTAAGGCTGGAAAGGAAGATTAACAGGAAATTAAATAATTCAACGATGATGTACATTATCGAAGAAGGACGATTCTGTTATAGAAGACATATAAATTAATTTAGGTCTAGATATGTACAGAATAATAAATCCGTACGATTTCCTTTATCAATGGAAATACATTACGATACTTTTGAAGTACCTATTTCTAATACGGATTATGTCTAATGATTTCTAATACGGATACTACAATAGAATGCAAGAGTAAGCGATAGGATAATCTGACAGAAACTTTGGAAGTGGTCCCACGTCAGAAAAAGTATCGACTAATGAGAAAGCTACAAGATTGCTAGCCGTAAGCGAACTTCATTTACTACTACAGATTTCAGCAAGATTATGTCGGCTTCAAGCGACGTTATATTTCTTCATTGTGTTATCTTCGTTGAACGCAACGATGATATAACAGAATCATTATTATTTTTGACTCTATCTTCTTCTTCTCCTTCTTTTATGTGCCATGCCCTTTCAGGACGGTGGAGATCATGGCTTTCTACATCTCCTTATCCCCGGTGGCTCTTAGCACGCTTTCTCCTGTTGCACCATGCAACCCTCGTTCTGTCATTTACCTGCCCAGGCCCTTTAAATATGTTATCCGCTGCTTTCCCCTGTTTCTTTTTCTCTCTATCTGGCCCGTTAGTGTCAGGTTCTCCAAGCTCTCCTTCCTCATTGCATGTCCCAGGAACTTTAACTGTCTCTTTCTGATGCACAGTATTAATTTTCATTTTCGTCTCCATCCTTTCCAAAACCTCGTCATTGCTCACATGCTCGGTCCATGATATCCACAGCATCCTTCTGTAAAACCACATTTCAGCTGCTTCAAGTTTTTCCTTCATCTTCGAAGATATTGTCCAACATTTACTGCCATATTGAAGAACCGACATCACATAGCAATCTAGTACTCTCCTCTTTGTTTCTAGCGAAATTTTTCCGTTTCTTAATACTTTACTCAACTTCTGGAATGCTTCCTTCGCCATGCCAATTCGCCTCTCCAAAAAGACAGGCTTCTCGCTGATTAGACAGATTTTTGATGTCCTTGATTATATAGAAACAACTCATGGGTTTCGGCCAACACGATCCACTGCTGACAATCTAACTACTATTACACACAGATTTTGGTTTTTGAAGAGGAGAGGATCATAGCATTAAATATCTAGAAGGCCTTCAACAACAATTTCATGTCCGTTTATCCAACGTACATTTCCCCTCTTTCTTTCTTTTTCATTTCTCCTTTTTCTCACCCTTCTCTCCTATAACTTCCCCTGTCTCCCCTTCTTGCGTTTTTCTATTTTCCCCTCATTTTCCGTTTTTTTTCCTCCACTTCCGTTTCTGTGACACGTTTATTTTTGATTTCTTTAGACATATGTAATATTTAAATGTCTTTTTCAAAGATCGAGTTTGAATCCATCTCGCTATTTCTCTGTTTTCCCTCTCTCTTCCCTGCCCTTTGTAACAACGTCTAGACGCACTATCTTCTCTTTTTTAACTTCACCTCCTACTGTTGTTTCTCATTTCTTTCTTTTTCCTTTTTTTTAAGTGAACTTCCGGTGAATGAATTTCTTTTTTGAATTTTTCCAGAATAAACGGTCGCTGACGGTAGCGAATTTACTTTGCAGAAATGATCATACGACACATGTGAAGATTTATCTGAATATATATATATATATATATTTATATATTTATTATAAATTATGTTTTAGAACATGTACATGTTCTAAAACATAAATTTAACATAAATACATAAACATAAATAAAACAGAAATTATGTACATGTTCTAAAACATAATTTCTTCTATATATGTCCTCTTCCCTACAATGATATGTTTGTTTCAGTGTTTGGATTTAAACAATTCCTCAGGGGAAATAAAGGTTTGGAATCATTCTTTGTTTATATTTGGTTCGTTGTTGTCGTGGGGGTTGGTTGGGGTTATTGGTAATTAAGTGAATGTCTCGTTTTGATCGTTAGACTTTTGAGGGATTTGGTGTGTAAGTGTGAAAGTGCTGATTAATGGTATTATCTAACGATCAAAACGAGACATTCACTTAATTACCAATAACCCCAACCAACCCCCACGACAACAACGAACCAAATATAAACAAAGAATGATTCCAAACCTTTATTTCCCCTGAGGAATTGTTTAAATCCAAACACTGAAACAAACATATCATTGTAGGGAAGAGGACATATATAGAAGAAATTATGTACATGTTCTAAAACATAATTTATAATAAATATTCCCTGCTCTATACATCATATATCGAGCACTGTTTTAAATTAATGTTTTGGACGGAAAAAATTTATCTTTTTTCTCTCCTCATTCTATACTCACTCGGATATATATATATATATATATATATATATATATATATATATATAGAGAGAGAGAGAGAGAGAGAGAGAGGCAGAGAGAGAGAGAGAATTAGTACAAATTTAAAAAATAGACTAGTAAAATTATGATTTAGTGTCAACTTAAAAATCGAGAAAAGGATTATTACTATTGAGTCCATATATACATTCTGAATGGCTTCTTTAATGTTTTTTTCACCTCAAGTTTTATTTAATGTGAATATGTTATCGACATATTGGATATATATGTAGGGTTTAGCGAAAATATTAAATACTTTGTTTTCAAGATGAATCATATATAAATTAATTAAAGTCGGGTCGAGAGGCAAACTATAGTTTCTCCGTCAGTTGCTGTTTCCATAATTATCAAGATTTTACTAGTTAACAATATAAAAACCACAAGCAAGAATCCAGGTCTTTTCCATTCCAAATTTAATATAAAATATTTGTTATAAAACATGATTAACCATGTCATAATATATATATATATATATATATATATATATATATATATATATATATATATATATATAATCAGGAATCAAAAGTTAGATATTTTTACAAATCCATTGGTAATACTGTATTTCGCGGCCCCAGCCGTTTTTCAAACCAAATTTATACAACAAGGACTGTCCCAAATTTATCCAGACGAAGTCACATGGGATAGAAAAAGAGAAAGGAAAGGATAAATATAAAAATGAGAATATTTACCCTTTTCTTTTTTGTTTCCTGATTATAATACTCTGTTAAATTTAGCAATAAATTTTAACATTGAGTTCTCTTTGGAATCTGTCTCTATTGGAATTTACCTTACCAAATTTCAAGGATTCTACTTTATATTTTATATTTGTATACGAGTTATTGCGCAACCTAGGTTTCTAACATGTGGTGTCTTCAGGCGAGTTGCAATAACTGATTTTACAGGGTTTTTTTTTAAGAACGCTCACGTAACGGTGATTTTTTTGAAAGGCTCACGTAACGTGGAATTTTTGATCGCGCAATTTTCAAAATTACAAGAAATTATAATGTTTTCGCCCATAGTTGTATGAACCTAATAGGTATTTTATGGTATGGTTACACTTAGTCATAATTTTTGTTCTTTCATTCAGTAATTCATTTTTGTTTGGAAATTAACTTTTATGTTATTCTCAATAAAAAAATATAAAGAATTACCGTTACGTGAGCGTTCTTAAAAAAAAAACAAAGAAAAGAAAAGAAAACAGTATAATCAGTTATTGCAAATCGAAGATACCACATGGTAGAAAGGCTCACGTAACGTGGAATTTTTGATCGCGCAATTTTCAAAATTACAAGAAATTATAATGTTTTCGCCCATAGTTGTATGAACCTAATAGGTATTTTATGGTATGGTTACACTTAGTCATAATTTTTGTTCTTTCATTCAGTAATTCATTTTTGTTTGGAAATTAACTTTTATGTTATTCTCAATAAAAAAATATAAAGAATTACCGTTACGTGAGCGTTCTTAAAAAAAAAACAAAGAAAAGAAAAGAAAACAGTATAATCAGTTATTGCAAATCGAAGATACCACATGGTAGAAACCTAGGTCGCGTAATAACTCGTTTACAAATGCAGAATATTAAAAAAATTCTTCAATATAATTGTATGCAACACTTTTTAATACAGCTGTGTACTGGTCTAATTTTATTATGACCAAAAACTAATTAATTAAATGCTCGATAAATATTGACGGTACAAAATCGTATTGTGTCGTTGAAGACAAGGATTTTTTTACTATAATAGGCCATGATAAATTTTAAAACAAAATACTATTCGACCAGATTCGTCCCCTCTCGTCAGAACTGTAAACGGGGAAAAATTATGAAAAGAATATCGGTTATGGATGATATGAATGAACGGAAAGAGAAAAATATAAAAATGATCGCATCTAAAGATGCTAGAGACCGATTAGAGCAAGCATAGGCAAACGGTTTCATTGTTTACAAAGAGACAGATTTTCTTTTCATAATTTTTCCCTGTTTAGAGTTCTGACGAGAGGGGACGAAAACGGTCGAGTGGTGTTTTTGTTTTAACATTTATCATGGCCTATTATAGTAAAACATTTCTTGTCTTCAATGCCAATATATACTTCCTGTCTTCAACGACAATATATATATATATATATATATATATATATATATATATAGTATATCGAGGCAGCAAGTAATTTTCTAAACATATGCTATTAAATATAAGAGACAATGAATGTCTATTATGTTTAATCATGAGCCGTTCTAAACGTCGTATTTTTGCTTTAATTTGCTGAAATTAAAGCAAAAATCCGACGTTTAGAACGGCTCATGATTAAACATAATAGACATTCATTGTCTCTTATATTTAATAGCATATGTTTAGAATATATATATATATATATATATATATATATATATATATATATATATATATATATTGTAACTAAGTTGTTGAACTCGTGGGTTTATTAACCTTTTGTTCATGCATTTACTTTTATAAAGAGTGCTCGATACAAATGTAGAGCGTTATACTGTAATGGTTGTTACAATGTTTTTATAAATTCATAGTATCACTACACAAAAATTTTCATGTTTCGAAGCCAGCCCATTATATTTTTGTCTTCATCCTCAGGTGATTTTCTTTTAGAAATGAGAATTATCCAGTTGAAAAGGCCTTTTATTTGTGTTGGATTTGTTATTTTTGGGTGTTAGAGGGATTGATCTGTATTTTGAGTTCCGTTGACCTTTTTACTGGTCTTAGGGTTAAGTGTTTGTTTTTGGCAGAGTTCATGATAGGTTAATCTATTAATCTTGTAAGGGCTATATATATATATTCGCTTCTAGCATGCACACCCATATTCGCCAAATCTCCACACAAGCAAAATAGACGACTACTACTATCGTTCGTCCGCGAACTGCTCGTTACAACAAACACTACTTTCATTTTTGATAATGGCTGATGTAAGCCGAAAGCTCAGAAAGTATTAAATAAAAACATGTATCAATATTGTGATTTTCTTTCCTCTTTCAACGATAATGCTATTGAGTGACATCTTTTTAACTCATGATAGTTTTGATTTTGAACAGTGTTTTTAACTGTCAATAATTTTCATGGCAGGTGTAAAAAATATTTTTTTTACTAAAAAAAAAGATTTAACTTAGAGATTGTTGATCTACAACAGCACTGAGATCCTAAATTTCCACTATTCATGCTGTTTTCAGGGTTAGGGATAAGCTTTTTATCTGGCTATATAGAGGGTAAAAAAAAGTCTTTTAAAGAAAGGCAAAGAAAAATTGCTAACATTGTCCAGTGATTTTTTCTTTTTTTTTTCATAGATTAATTTTAATTTAAAAATTGTGATGGAAGAAAACATTTTAAATTTAAATTGTAATTGTCTTCATCTAAGCTTACCCAACCTGTGTATCTGTATTTACTCATGTACTTCCATGAGTAATATAATATAGTATTGTCTTTTTTATCAATTAATTCAATTTATGCGCTAATACTCCTGTCCAATCATAAATGTCACATTTAAAGTTATCTACTCTACTTGTGACATTTATGATTGGACAGGAATGAAACAGATTTGGATGTTTTTTTTTTTTTTTAATGTCTACTCAACTCACTTGTGCTACTTACAGTTGAAAAGTATTTTCATTTTCAGTGATTTACTATATTTGTGACCTTGTCTAGTGGAGGGGCTTTGAAAATCATCATTTTCTTCTGTATAACTCTTCATCCTCTTACAATTATATATATGCTCAAATAATTGTAACTGTTTGCATAGAATTCACAGCTATATCTAGAAAGCTCAACTGTGAATTTATGAGATCTCAACACCAGTCTAGTTCTTCTTCATGTACCATGTCCCTTCAGGATGCAGGCAATCATGGACTTCCACTTGGCTCTGTCTCTTGTTGCCCTCAATATTTTTCCTCTTGCTATCTCTCCCAAACCCTGCTCTGCCATTCATTTGCTCAGGCCTATCAAGTATGTCTCTCTTTCCTTCTATTTATCCTGTGAGTGTCAAATTCTCCAGGCCCTCTTTCCTCATTACATGTCCCAGGAACCACATCTGTCTCTTCCTGATGTTAAGTATGAATTTTCTTTTCGGTTGCATTCTGTCCAACACTTCATCATTGCTGATATGCTCAGTCCATGGTATTCACAGCATCCTTCTGTAAAACCACATTTCTGCTGCCTCAAGCTTCTCCTTCATCCTTGAAGAGATTGTCCAACATTCACTTCCATACAGAAGAACAGATATCACATAGCAATCCAGCACTCTTGTTTCCAATGAGATTTTTCTGTCTTTCAGTACTCTGGTTAGCTTCCGAATGTGTCCTTGGTCATGCCAATGTGTCTTTGGATCTCAATGCCACACTTTCCATCATCTGTCAGAACATTTCCCAGGTATTTAAATTTCTTATTTGTTTTATTTTAGTTTCTTTGACTTGTAGTTGGCATTTTAAGGGTCTTCTTTTTGCTAATGAGCATACATTCAGTTTTCTTGTAGTTTATGCTCAGTCCTTTCTTCTTGCTTTCTTTTGCTAACTTCTGTAGGAGGTCCTGCATTCTCCTTTCTGTGTTTGCTATCATCACTGTGTCATCTGCATATCTATATTATTGAGATTGTGACAAATCCTGGCAAGGATTTTATTTCTCTCAGAATTTTTTCACTGTATAAGTTAAATAGATCTGGTGAGAAAAAATCTTGTCTTACACCCCTTTCTATGTTTGTATACCTGCCGAGTTCACTTCCTATCCGTACACAAATGGTTTGCTGCCAATATAGATTCTTGATTATCCAAACGTCTTTTCTGAAAATGTCAAGGTTGTCGAGCATCTCTATCAAGTCCTTTGTGGCGTACTTTGTTAAACGCCTTTGTGTAGTCTATAAAGCACAGAAGGATGTGGTTTCCGGCTGTCTCTTTTCCAATCTTTTTACTCTTTTCAATTCTTTTCCTCTTTTTTTTTTTTCAATTGGAGTAGATAGACTAAACTATTGACCGGTTCACACTCCACCCACGTCTATTGAACAGGTGAAGAGGCTCATCCCTTGTTTCCAGTTTAGGATGTGGTTTCCGGCTTTCTCTTTTCCAATCTTTTCACTCTTACGTAGCCCCTTGCACATCAGTGGTGTTACCGCCTTGCTCGGGGTGATATGATTTTAAAAAAAAAAGCTTATCAGACAATATGAAAAAAGATTTACATAAAATAAATCGACAAAACTTGTCTATATTATTTAATGAAATATGCATCAATATATATATATATATATATATATATATATATCACACCAGTAAAATAGTTGCTGGTTAGACCAGCAGACAGTAGATCGAAAAAAATGCTCATTGCACAAGCAAAACAAATGAACTGAATATGCAGAGTTAACAATATATGAAAAAGCCGAACACACTTTGCTTAAACTAGGTAGCAAGTAAGTGGTGTATTTAAACTAGGTAGCAAGTAAGTGGTGTATTTTCGGTTCACACGAACACACGCGCACACACACACACGCGCTCATGCACACACGCTCGCGCGCACACACGCACACACGCACACACACAGATACACATATATATAATAAAATTCGGAGGACTTTAAACAGAGAAAACAGATTCAGAAAAAGAATGAAGTTATTAGAATAAAAATTAAATAAAAAAATCCAATTGAAAATTCTTTAAAAGAAAGTTTTAATTTTCTCACTATTCAAGAGAATCTTGGCATCAACAACTTCCGAGAATCACCCATGCATACCGGGAAAAAGGTGCTGTTTTAATATCTTCAATAAAGTCAATGGATTCTCCGTTAACATTATACTAGAAAAAACACATGTTTTCCTTCATAACAAAATAAACAATCCACTAAAACGCTGACATTGATAAAAACAATAAAAACCTAAATTATTTTAATTTTATGAAATTATTGCCCGTATGTCTAAAGAAGTGGGAGAATACACGGAGCAGATGAAAATCCGCAAAACAGTGTAAAATATTTGATTTCCTTCCGTGAGCACAAAATGTCTGCCTAACAGTAGTGACGTTAGCAAGCAAAACAGATCAAATGTCGAACTATTGTGAAGCTACAACAAAAGGCTTTCACATCCTCAACGAAAAAGCGCTGATTGGTCGGAAATTGGACTAACCTAACTTCCTCAACATCACATGCCGAGTATAACTTCCGGTGGCGATCCCAGGGAAAAGAAAACAAAGAAAAAAAACTATGAATGCACAAATGATCAAAATTCTTGATTGTTTGTGACTAATGTTTGTCGCCTGGTTGAAGAACTGTGTAGAAGCCAACAACATACATCGTCAACAAAAATCAAAAAAGACTCTTTTTGGGAATTAAATAATGTCAAGAAAGACAAATTTATTCTATTTTTTATTCATTATGAAACATTTGAGATACCTATTGTTAGAATGATAACCCATAGTGCGCAGTAAATAGCCAAGAATGTTGTATACATACGCACAAACTTGTTGATAGAAATAAAGACAGATGTTTAATAAGCTGACTTTACTGCTGCGACAATTAGTAGTCAGCTGGAAATAACAAATGTTTTTTTTTTTTTACAAAAAGAAGTTCACAGACCGAAAAACATTTTTTAATTTTTTAACCAATAGAAACATTCGTAAAAAATACTAAACTTTTCATTCTAACACAAAAGTCAACAAGTTCAAATATAGATAATCGATAGCCAATAAAAATGTTCATAGCAAATTGTATTAATCTATTTCTTCACATTCGAATATTAATTGAGAAATGTAACATTATTTTGAGCCATTCTATTCTTATAATGAACTGAAACCAATTCCAATAGATTAGTAGCCGGTTGGCTTCCTTTCGAAGTTGACCACCAATTAACTTTTCGTATCTTTCTGTTTCGTCTACTTTCAATCAGTTTTCAATGATATGTTACTGATCGGTAGATTTTTAATAACTCACTGAAGCAGGCTAAATTCTAGTATAAACCGTCTTCTTCTTTTCTCACACATCAAGGGAAATTAACTGCTGCCTCGAAATTATACAACTGCAATGCATCCCTTGTCATTGGAATTGAACTTTTCACGTTTTCTAAATTGAAAAATATTGTACAACAAAAAATTTTAAACGGAATTTTAATCACTAATCATGTAGTTTTATCCTAAATAAATGTCTTTCTTTTGATTTTTGGATCAAAAACTAATTTGATATGAACTGATTCCTTTCAAATCTAAACTTATTTATAAATGGAACTTTGTCTGTGTGTGTATGTATGTGTATCTGTGTGTGTGTGTGTGTGTGTCCGTTACCTATAGACTCCGAAACGGCTGAACCAATTTTCTTGAAAATTTACACAGTTGTACTTTTAGCGTCTGCGAGTGTTCTTAGCTAGGTTTTGTGTCGAAGTAGCCCCGATAAATATCGAATCGATAATCCAAAAAAATAGGGTTATAGAAGGAGTGGTCCGATTTAAATCAAATCTGATGCACTCATAGACAAAGACATAAGAAACGATATTCAGAAGTTTCAAGATTGCAGTTCATACAATAGTGCAGAAAATCGATAATATATATAAAAGACAAGATGTTTGTGTGTGTGTCTGTTTACCTGCTTGTATGTCTGTATTTTTTCAGCCCTTTTATTTTAGTTTTGGCTTCGGGTTTGGCTCTAAGTAGGTATGATTGTAGTTCTTAGTCTCAACCATGATACCATTTACTCAGAGGACTTATTTAGCCTTCAAAATTCAGTTTACGACGAAAAAAACCTATTTGATATCAATACCAGGAAATGAAAATTTGATTTACATCCATTCATTTTTCTTTCAGTCTACGGTTTTGCTTTAACTGGAAACACCGGTTGCTTTTTAGTCTTTCGTGCCAACGTCCAAAGAGTCTGAGCTCCAGGACCATGGATTAGTTTTAAAGCTTTCATTACACCCGAGCAACGCCGGGCTATACTGCTAGTATATATATATATATATATATATATATATATATTAGGTGCGATTGGTACATTCTCGCAATTATTTTATTATTTCAAATATTCTTTAGTCTGAGTCTGAGCTTCAGGACCATGGATTAGTTTTAAAGCTTTCATTCCACCAGAGCAACGCCGGGCTATACTGCTAGTCAAATAATAAATGCATAACGGTACAAAATCTAAAATAAAAATATATGAATTGAGAAAAGATGCAGACATTGAAAAAAATAAAAAAATAAAGCCAGGGTAAATAGCAGAACGATAAAATCTTCATTGAAAATGGTTTTCGTTCCTGTCCTATCAGAGTATAATAGCAGGATTAATATAGTGCGCTTCCTCTTCAGGACGTAGGCGATTATGGCCCTTCACATCTTCCTGTCGCTTGTATCTCTTAATAAGGCGATTATGGCCCTTCACATCTTCCTGTCGCTTGTATCCCTTAATAAAGCTTGTTCTTTTTCTATCTCTCCCAAGCCTTATTCCGACATCCATTTACTCAAGCTTATCAAGTATATCATGCGTTGTCTGAATCTATCCGTCTTGCTCGCTGTCTTGTGAGTATCAAATTTTCAGAGCCATCCTTTCTCATTATATACCCTAGAAATTTTAACTGTCTTTTCTTAATGTTGAGTATTAGTTTCTCTTTGTTTCCATTTTCTCAAAAACTTCGTCTTTACTCACATGTTCGGTCTACGACATCCTAAGCATCCTTCTGTAGGACCACATTTCTGTTGCTTCAAGTTTTTTCTTTATCTTTTGAGGAAATCGTCCAATACCCACTGCCATACAAGAGGAGAGAGATCACGTAACAGTTCAGTACACTTTTTCTTGTTAAAGAAAGGTGAATAGAATGAGGACAAAAACACACATACACTACCGACCATAATTATTAAGCAACCCCAGTTTTTTTTAAAAGAACTTATGTATTTCGTACTATTTTTAGTATTGCCAAATGAAAATAGAATGGTTCTTTCATTATTATTACTTTGCAAAATTTTACAAGGCAAGAAAGCAAAGATGAACTCATCCGAATCACACTAAATTGTCTTCATTCTTTCATTGATGAAAATGCAATAATTATTAAATCTTCATAAATTCATTTGATGCACATCTTATTGTGCAATATTAACAAAAGAAGCATTCTATTTTCATTTTCAGTTGTTCACTTGACAATAAATACTAAAAAATAGTCAGAAATTCATCATTTCTAAAACACTGGGGTGGCCTAATAATTATGGCCGGTAGTGTATATCAATAATATATCGCCACACATATCTTCTTCTTCTGTGTCCCTTCAGGAAGTTCGCAATCATGGCTCTCCCCAATTTCCTGTACTTTGTAGCTTTTAAAAAACTGTGTCTTTTTGTTGTCTCTCCTGAACATTGTTTTGCTATCTATTTACTCAAGCTCTCTCGGTAGGGTTAGGGTTAGTTTTCCTCTGTCCCTTTTTGCTTTCAATCTGTCCTGCGAGTATCCCTATTTTTCTCATTATGTGCCCCAGAGATTTCAACTGTTTCTTCCTGATATTTTATATATATGTCATTTTTGTTCCCATTTTCTCTAAAACTTACATGTCAGGTTCATGGTATTCTCAGTATCTTTCTGCAGAACTACATATCTGTTACAATCTACTCACAGATGAAGAAGAGACTTTAGGTAAGTAGATTGTCCAGCAGTCACAGAGGAGAACTAACATTCAGTCAGTTAAGTGTCATACGTGATACACGCTTTGGGCGATCATGTCTCGAAAGATACATGACTGACTGGGCAAAAGATTATCCTGCAGTAGGTTGCCTTTGCTTTCTACGGTAGACTGGTTGCCAGCCAAGGCTATAGAAGACAATCTTTCCTATTATTTAACCCATAACTTGAGGGAAGAGACGGATTAATAACTTTCCCAAGGGTATTTGTGCGTAAGTGAATGCAAGGGATTCAACTGGAATTCAAACTCGGAACCCCGATTTGTCGTTCCGAGTCGATATCCACTGCACACTACGAAACTGTTAACAATCTTTTCTTTGTTTCTAAAGATTTTTTAAAGTATTTTGCTTAGCTTTTGGAAGATATTTTTCCTTATCCCAATGCGTATTGGCATTTCAGTGTCACATATTCCTCCCTCTGTTAACACATTTCACAGATATTTAAACTTTTGTTCTTGTTTGATTTTCGTCTCTCTCTCTCTCTCTCTTGTCTTTTTTAAATTAGATTTGCATTCAATTTTTCAACATCGCAACGCGAAGTAAAAAAGGCGGTAAAAGATTTTGTTTTGGTAATCTTTGAAAAAAGAAATAATTTCAAATACTTAATAAAGAAAATTTAAAATATGTTAGAGTGTCTACAAAGTGACAGTCAGTTAGGTGCCAAATGAGACACACACTTAGGCGATCATGTCTCGAAAGAGACATGATTGACTAGGCAGATTTTTTCGCAGTAGGTTGCCATTACTTTATGGGATAACCCAAGTTACAGAACCCAATCTGTCCTGCTGTTTAATCCATAGCTAGAGGGGTGAGACGGGTTAATACTTTTTTCAAGGCTATTTGTGCGTAATTGAATGCAACTGCAATTCGAATTCGGATCACCGATGTCTCGTTCCGAGCCGATATCCAGTACACCACAACGCATATCCTATTGTAAAGCTTCCTACAATTAAATGATTTTTCTTTTCGTATATTAATTTTTGTTAATATGTTCACCCCAAGCAAGGTAATAAAGCCACGAAGATGCAAATACATACTTAGTGTCAAAGAATATGCGGAAAATAAAAGAAAAAACACCGATACAAAAAAAAAAAACAACTAATTTCTCTCAAATCTTTAACGGAATTATTTTCATCTTTAGTTAAACACTCTATCCATTAATTTGAATTTTCTCATTTATGTTGAGAAATTCTCTCAGCTTTTATCGAAGACAATATGTTTATAAAAACTATTTATAACATTTATAAAAAAAATTATCACGCATTATTTTTTTCATTTTTGACCGAATTACGTTTTTCTTTGTTCTCGTTAATCATTTATGAAAAAAAAAAAAAAAAAAACTAGCAGTATCGCCCGGCGTTGCTCGGGTGTAATGAAAATTTTAAAACTAATCCATGGTCCTGGAACTCAGACTCTTTGGACGTTGGCACGAAAGACTAAAAAGCAATAGTTGTTTCCAGTTAAAACGAAACCGTAGACTGAAAGAAAAATGAATGGATTTAAGTCAAATTTTAATTTCCTGACTTTTGATTTTTCCGAAACAAAAACTAAAATGAAAGGGCTGAAAAAATACAGACATACAGGCAGATAAAGAGACACACACACAAACATCTTGCTTTTATATATATATATATATATATATATATATATATATATATATATATATATATTATCGATTTTTTTTCACTAGTGTAAGAACTGCAACCTTGAAACTTCTGAATATCGTTTCTCATGTTTTTGTCTATGAGTGTATCAAATTTGATTAAAATCGGACCACTCCTTCCATAACCCGATTTTTTGATTATCGATTTTCGATATTTATCGGCGGTACCTCGACACAAAACCTAGCTAAGAACACTCGCAGACGCTTATAGTACAATTGTGTAAATTTTCAAGAAAATCGGTTGAGCCGTTTCGGAGTCTATAGGTAACGGACGGACACACACACACACACACACACACACACACACACACACACACACACACACACACAGTTCCATTTATAAATAAGTTTAGATTATGGAAAAAAATTTCACCCGCAAATCAATAAAGTGGGAGTTGTCCTAAAAATAATTCAAGGTCCACATGACACGGATTGCCAAACACACAGAGGAATTATCGGTGTTACGATTGGGACATCAAAGGTCAGTAATTAATTAACCCTGAGCCTGTGAATGGATATAAGATACCTCTGCCTTTGTGTGTCAATTATTCGCATCGACCTGCTACACCAGATTTGCCTACATAAGCACGGATATTTTGGCGCGCCCTTTCAAGAATCGAATATTTCATCGTTTTGCGCACAAACACACTCGAGCACGTACGCATGCGCAGGATATGTGTGAGTTTTTAATTATATTCCAGTATTTGTTGTAAATCTGTGCATTGAGAAATTCTATGGTTTGTTTATATTCACGTGATGAGAAATGTAAGAAAAATCGGTTATTTAATGAGGGTACTGCTTCTGTCTCAGGAGCAGGTGGTGTTAACCACAAACATCAGATAACGTCCTGACCTTTTCTTTTTGACTGAATTGGGAGAAGCAATTCAGTAGAATATATTTTGGTTTCTCGTGTCGATACGAACTACACTTGTGCCACCATCACGCGGAAACATTATTCGACGTTTCCTATGAATTCATATTTAGTTGTTTAAGCATACTAGTAAAACCGAAAGATTTGTGTGTTTTTTTAAATTTTCTGTGACATATGGAAAGTTTAACCAACTGTAGCGATACTACAAGATCTGATGAACTTTAAAGAACAGTTCAAGATTCAACTTCCGTTTTCTAAACGACAAGGAAATGAAAAATGATGAATTTCTGTAAATTTTGATTCGCTCGCAAATTATTCAGGAAAAATTAAATCTACTAACAATTCCCATTTCATGATTTTTTCTATTACATCGTTCGTTCACAAGATGTGGCATAATGGTTATTCTCGCTTAAAATGAAATTGGCAGGCTGAGTTCAAATTCTGGCTGCGGTTGATGAGTTCACTTAACACTTCTTGTTCTTCTATGTGACTTGTCCTTTCAAAACGTAGGCGATCATGGCCTTCCACGTCTTCCTATCCCCGGTGGCTCTTAGCACGCTTTCTCCTGTAACATTTCGCAGCCCCTGTTCTGTCATTCGTATGATTAAGTCCTTCAAATATGTTATCCACTGCTTTCCCCTGTCTCTTTTTCTCTCTATCTTGTTTGTAAGTATCAGGTTCTCCAAGCCCTCCTTCTTCATTGAATGTCCCAGGAAATTCTGGTCCATCGCATATCGGTTTTCGGCGAAGATTGAAATTTTATAGGCGGTAACCTTGCTGCATGATTTCACTAAATTTTCGATATCTTGATCCATTTTCGCCGAATACATACAGGGTGTCCATAAAGTTCGTGTGCACTTTAAAAAATTTATAACTTTATTTGTATTTGCGATAGAAACAATTTGTAACTTTTTTGCCTCCCAGAGAGTAAAACATTACGCCTCCTTGGTCTCACACTTTCAGCGGACCTCAAGTGGAATGACTATATCGAATCCATTGCTAAATCCGCTGCTATGAAAGTCGGTTCTCTGTGCAGGGCCCGGAGGTTTTTTCCGTCTGAATCTATCCTGCACTTTTATAAATCTACCATCCGCCCGTGCATTGAATACTGTTGCCATATCTGGTCGGGTGCCCCTGCTATTCTCCTTGGGCTTCTCGACAAGGTACAGCGGAGGGTCTGTAATGTGATAGATACCGACTTGGCAGACCGCCTGCAGTCTCTCTCTCACCGGCGCGACGTGGCTTCCCTGTGTCTCTTCTATAAATACTTTCACGGCTTCTGCTCCGATGAACTTAGATCACTGGTGCACCCAGGTTTGAATTTGCACGAGATACTAGATTAGCAACTAGATTCCACCCTTTTACAGTGAAACCGATAAAATGCAACCGCAACTTCTACTCCAACAGTTTCTTTTCTCGTACTTCCCGACTGTGGAATTCCCTTCCACATGACTGCTTCCCCGACGGCTACAATCTCCAGGAGTTTAAATGTAAGGTCAATAGACACCTCCTAACACACTAACTCGCTTCCATTCTTTCAAACACTCTTCCCTTCCTCTAAACTATCTATCACCCACCTTCTGTCATTTCTTATATCTAATCGCTCTTTCTATTTACCTTCCCCTATGTAGCCCCAAGCGCAATAGTGGCAGTGGAATGCCTTGCTTGGGGTGAAACGATTAAAAAAAAAATTTTAAAGTCGTCTTTTTCCAACTTAATTTTTATTTCCTCTAATGTTATGGGAAGCCCTCTTACATTATTGTATAATAGATTATTAATTTCATTTTCAGCCCTTATTGCCGCAATTACTGTATCCTCAAGTGATTCTCAGTATTTTGGTATTAGTTTAGTTAATCTATCCGCATGACTCAATTTTTTGGATGGTAGAAACTCAATGTTATAATTATAATTCATTAGGTAATTCCCAGCACTGCAGTTTATTTGCTGTGTGTGTGGGAAGAACGCCCTTTTTTATTTATATATCGATGAAAATAGACTATGGTTTGCCTGTAGTATGAATTCTTTGCCATGTATGAATTTATGAAACTTTTTCATAGCAATCTGATGGTCAATGCTTCCTTTTCTATCTGGCTGTAAGTTATTTTCAGCTGGAATTAATGATCAAGAAATAGTAGTTTAGTTTTACCATCCTCATAGTTGTATAGTATCAACGCTCCTATACCAAAATCACTTGCATCTGTTACAACCACAATCTTTAATGTAGGGTCAAAATGAGCTAGTGACATGTCCGACGATAAAACTTTCTTAATCTCTTCGAAAGCACTTTGACATTTATCTGACTAATTCCATTTAATATCTTTTAGTAGCAGATTATTCAAGGGTGCTCTTAATTCATGTATGCTCGGTATATATGCACTAACTGCCATAATTATTAGGCCACCCCAGTGTTTTAAAAATGATGTATTTCATACTATTTTTAAGGTTTTATTGCCAAGTGAATAATTGTAAATAAAAATAGAAGGGTTCTTTTGTTAATGTACATGTGCCTCAAATGAATTTATAAATATTTAATAATTACCTATATTGCAGTTTCATCAATGAAAGAATGAAGAAAATTTAGAGTGATTCGGACGAGTTCATAATTGCTTCCTTGCCTTGTAAAATTTTGCAAAGTAATAATAACAAAAAAATCTATTTTCATTTGGTGATAAATACTAAATATAGTATAAAATGCATAATTTCTTTAAAAAACTCGGGTGGCCTAATAATTATGGCCTGTAGTGTGCATGATAGTAATTAACAAAGCCTAAAAATGCTTGTAACTTTGTTACATTTGTTAGGGTGACCCTGACTTATATTGCGCTCGACCTTGAAGGCCCCGGTCGTCTACCGTTTGCAGCTATAATTTGTCCTAGACATTTAATTCTGGACATAAACAATTTTGCATTTTCCTTCATTGATTTTAAAACCGTATTCTTTGATTTTCTTAAATACGTTTTTTTACATCTTCCGTATGTTGATTTCGCGTTTCAATTTTAGTAAGTACATCATCTAAATATGTTTGTGTACTATCCAAACCGGTAAGAATCGTATCCATAATCTGTTGGAATATGCTTGGTTTTACCTTTATGCCGACAGTTCAATTTGTTTAGTCCTCTACGAGTGTTAACTTTTAATAGTTTTGAGCACTCTTCATCTACTGGTACTTGTAGATAAGCGTCTGAAAGATCCAATTATTAGGTTGTCCCAAAAGGTCGTAAACACTTACAAAAAATTGAAATTTTACTCGCTAAGTAATCTAAGGTTACCAGAAAACACTTTCAAAAAATTGAAATTTTACTCGCAAAAACAACAAAAATTATTGTTCAAAATAAAGACCATCATTTTCCAAGACTTTCTGCCATCGATCTGCAAGCTTTCGGATCTGGTCAAAGAACCATTTAGCCGGCTTCTAATCAAAGAATTCTTGACATGCTTCCTCGACTTCATTAAACGAATCGAATCGGCGGCCCTTCAGAAAGTGTTGCATTGAGCGGAAAAGGCCGTAATCTGATGGAGCACAGTCAGGACTGTAGGCTGGATGTGGCAGAACCTCAACGCCGTCCAGCTCTTCAAACTTGTCTTTGGTCTTCCTGGCGGTGTGTGGTTTGGCATTGTCCTGCTGCATCAAAGTGCGCTTTCGGTTGATCAGAGCCGGGTACTTTTGCTTCAACTTTTCATAGACCCGCTCAAGTTGCTGACAGTAAAGTTCGGCACTGATGGCACGACCATTCGAACCAACTCAAAATGCACGATTCCTTCAAAGTTCCATCAAACTCACAACATGACTTTCTTGCTGAATCGATCTTGTTTTGGAACCGACGGTGTCTCTTGCTCTTTCTGAACTCATCGCTTGTCTCGATTGTGCTAGACCAGATAAACCCATTTCGCAAGTGTTTACAAACTTTTGGGACACCCTAATAAAAAAATACCAAAATTTAATTTGGCAAAATGTTTTTCTAGACTTGATAACGGGTAGTTGTCTTGTTTCAAACTTTCATTTAGCCCCGTTGAAAAATCAGTACATACGCGAATTTTATTATTTCTTTTTTTAATGTAAACTGTTGGTGTTGCCTATTCGGAATTGTTTGTTTTTGATATTATTTCTAATTTTTCTAGTCTCTTTAATTCCTTATTAATTGGTTCCAAAGCAGCAAAAGGGCTTAAATATCGGTGTTACATTCTCCTTTACTCCAAATTTAGCTTTTGTTTTTGTGGATGGCTTTAGACCTTTTGTGAAGATTTCTGGAAAACTTCTTTTTAATTCATTCTTTATATTTTCAGTTGCCATATTAGAACTAGGCGTAACAATATTTATTTTGTTGCAAAAAGAGTTAATTGGAAGGTTCCAAAGATCAAATAATGCAATCCAATCTGTTCCAAATAAATTAGCAGTATTCTTTAATACAAACACTACTGCTTTCTTTGTTTTTCCAACAAAAGAAAGGTTACAGGTGAATTCACCCAAAAAGTTCAATCTCTTTCCTGAAACTCTATCCGCAACTGACCTTTACAAGTCAATAAACTGGGTTTACCCATTTTTCTCCATGTCCGCTCATTTATGATAATAATATCAGATCCTGCATCCAGTTGTAATTTTATTTTTTACACGATTAATTTCCAAATAAACAAATTTCCACTTTTGAGAGGGCTTACGGCCATATCACGTTGAATACACCGGTTCTCGCTCGATCACCGAAGTTAAGCAACGTTGAGCCTGGTCAGTACTTAGATGGGTGACCGCTTGGGAATACCAGGTGCTGTAAGCGTTTAGTGACGGATGTGCATTGTGGTGCAGTGGATGTTGGCTCGGAAAGAGAAATCGGTGAGCCGAGTTCGAATTCCAATTGAATACCCTGCATTTACTTAAGCACTGGTACCCTTGGGAAAGGTATTAATCCGTCCATTCTCTCCAGTTATGGGTTAAATAACAAGGGTAGGACTTGGGGCCCCTACCCTTAAAAACAAATCCCAATTAATTTTGATACTCGAAAAGAAAAATGTATTACTAGACTCAAAACTTATATAAAAACAACAATAAATTGTTGAAAGAAAAAGGTATTACCAGAAATAAATAAATTAAAAAAAAATTTAGTTGGCAATAAATGACCCGCCGAGGTTGATATGCCACAAAACGAACAACCACTTTTGAGATGTTTTTAGAAATACCTTCGAAGTTTTTTTTTAATTTTGCCTTAATGCTTTTCCTTTATACCACATGTATTTATCAAATTCACATACGTTTTATTTTTCCTACGTTTTTGAATCTTCAACAAGTACTTTTGTGCCCCACAAGTATTACTTATTGAGGGGGTTTATTCTCTTTTTTCACTAATCTCTTAGGAGTTCAAAGACGTCTAACGTCTTTTCTCTTCGATGGTCAGACGTTTTGTACTTGTAAAATCTCTCTTTCCTCAATCCTTGCCGTATCGAGTTTTTGATTTACAATCCATTAACACTCTTCCGTTATTTTCTGGTGGGTTATTTGAGTTCAATTTCGAATTTAGCAAGTATCCCAGATCTTATTTCCGCTTCCTTATTAAAACTTAAGCTCTCTACCAATTAAGGCATTTAAATAAACCTGGAGTTAATTCATTTAACTTAATCTTCTCACATTCTCGATTCATAGCTCCCGTATGAGTGACAAAATGATCATTGTCGCACTTTACTAAGAGAAGACATCGCCATTGTATATTAAATAATGAGCTCTTATTACCAAAAAGTTTTGATAATATTCCAACAGTATCATCAAAATTCATCTTACATGTTTATTTTTTTATTTATTTAATTTTTTTTTTTTTTTTTTTGCAAAATAAAATTCACATATTTTCATGTTCAGCGGGCGACAATTTCTTTAATAATAAACGCACTTTCTTTTCATCATTACAATGCGAACAACCTCTTTTGAAGATCCCCTTGTATATTCTATAATAAGCTGGAGCGCTGATGTCTTCGTCTGGATTGTTTACAAATTCGCTAATTGAATTAGCAACAACATCTGGAGTGAGTAAATCTGAAGGTTTTTCTTTCGTAGTTTTAGTAAATAATTAAAAAAAATTTCTTTTGATGTAATTCTTGTTGATGTTGTTTTTGGTGTTGCAACTGTTGTTCTTGTTACTGTTTTTGTAACGCCAACAATTGAATCCTGACAGCTTTTAAGTTTTCCCTTTTCTGTAATCCGCTGAATATTTTGTAGATTAATTTTCGAGTAATAACTTTGCTTGGTTATTACTCCGTAGTCCTGTGAATATGACGTCTCTTTGGTGAAGTCGTAAATATTGCCTAATATCCTATTACAACGTGTAGTATATATATGTGGCACCCCGCCCCCGGCCGGTCGCTGTTGGTTTCGATCCAGATAGCTGGTCGTAGATTGACTTTTTCACGGTGATCTCCCTTGTCCCACGTTGTGTTGATTAATCACAAGGTAGTCACGTGAGTTCTCCACTAGCTGTCTCTCTGCCAAACTAAACCAAACCGGAAAGCGTGCACACAATTGAGTAATAAAAGAGAAAAAAATAGCAGCAAGAAAAATAAGTGGACCGACGTCTGAAATGTTGTAAAATAACGTCTTTATATACAGTAAGTATTCACACAATAGTATTTTGGATAATTCCCAATCCCTGCTTCTATCAAGCTGGTAACGGAATGGAAGTCTCTTAAGTAAATCGAATTATTCTCCTAAGCAATAAGGAGAAATCTGGCTGGCCGCTGCTCGGTGCTCTGAACAGAGTTCTAAGTTCGTTATGAGCCTAGTCAACTTGATTCTTGTTTTTTCATTTAGCAATTTCTAAACTTTGTCTGCAAATTCTCTTCTTGTCTGTCTCTTAACTTTGGTTGGTTGATTGGCGACAGGCTTCTCTACGGTCGGCACCCAACGGCATGGCAATCATCTCTCTGTCTCTTTACTTCTTCGGATGGGAACTATCTTTGGTCATTACGTCTCTGGACCGCGAACTCGAACTCTCTGCCACTCGAGCTGTAGCTCTCCAACTGCAACTGAAAACTGCATTCAGTTGTCGATCTCAAAAACTTTGTCTGCAAAATCTCTTCTCTTCTGTCTTTAACTCAGTTTGACCGGCAGGCTCTGTGGTTGGCGCCCAACAACATGGCGCCTTTCTCCGTCGTTACATTTCTAGGCCGGTAACTGGGATTGAACTTCAACTGCCTCGAACCGCCACTGGGACTCGACTCCAATCCAGCTCAAATCCAACTCGAATCCACTTTGTCTTTAACTCTGGTTAGACGGCATCAGGCCTCTTCTCTCGATCTCTGCCACTCCGACTTAGACTTCAAACTCCGACTTCAACTGCAACTTTGTCTGTAATATCACTTCTCTTCTTTCTTTAACTCTGGTTGTCCAGCAGGCGCCAAACAACATGGCGCCTATCTTCATCGTTACATCTTTGAGCCGGTAACTGGAACTGAACTTCAACTGCCTCGAACCGCCACTGGGACTCGACTCCAATCCAACTCGAATCCAACTGGAATCCAAATGATTTTGGTCCCTCGGGACCCTGTATTTATGCCTATGCCATGGTGTGGGGCCAACGGTCGCTGAGTGTTTAACCCCCTATCTCGGCGACCATTAGAATGCCGAGGTTAGCTGCTACTCGTTGTTGCCTCTCGTTTACCCAATGGGATTAATCTGCTTTCCATGACGTCAGTTGTTGGTCGTCTCCCCCTTTTGGCGCTTGTTTACAGGACCAATGGAATTCCTCTCCGTTTTATGACGTCATCTTCCCATACCCCATTTCTGGGCATGACTTAACCTAATTTTTTCTCTCAAAATTTTCTTTCTCACGAAACAATTTCGGGGATTTTTTTCTTAAAACAATCGCTATTAACATTTTTGCACTGGCTTCGCCCAAAACAAGTTGACAAGGGTCCATTGACATTGTTACCCAGATAAGGATTTCTCCGCACCTGTGTTTTTTAATATCCGTCTGAGTCACTGATATTTTTCAAGCGACGGGAATGTTTTCGTTATCTGTTCTTACCCTGGTGTCAAGTACAAAGGTCTCTTAATTACTTCGGGACCAGTGTTATCTTAATTTATTTCACAATTCACGCTAGCAGGACAATCGGATACAATAATTATTAATGAAAGTGAAATTTCTTTTTCGGCCTCCACAAATGTCCGACGAAAAATAACAATTGAATTTATCTCTTTCTCTCATGTTTAGAATGACAATTGTTAGCTTTCTTGGGTGGGCCGAAATCTATTGTTTCGTGGCATTGAAACAAATTTAAGTCTTTTCTTTCTTCTTCTTCTTTCTCTGGTCTAAAATGCCCGACAAAAAGCAAAAAAAAAAACCCAAAAAAACAAAACAAAACCAAAAAACAAAACAAAACAAAAACAAAACAAAACAAAACAAAAACAAACAAACAAAAAATACCCCCCAAAAAACAACAACAAAAAACAAACAATTGAATCTATCTTTCTTTTAGGTTTAGAATGACAATTGTTAGCCTTCATAGGTGGGCCGAATTCTCTTCCTTCTCTCTCTCTTTCTCCGGTTTAAGATAACAGAGAAATACCATTTGTTATCTTTCGTCCCTGCCTTCTTTTCCTTCGCTGCTATTCGGTGAATAAAGATAAATGTCTTTTGGTACGTTTTCCTGACTTATAATAGTAATTGGAAGATTTTCCAGTTATAGTTAATAATTAATTAATAAAATTAATCACTTCCGTTTTTCTTTGTTCATATTCGGAGAATAAAGAAAATTTCTCTTAGTACATTCTCTTATGATCTATAATAGCAATTACAAGATTTTCCAGTTATAGTTAATAATTAATTAATAAAATTAATTATCTTCGATCCGCTCCAAAATATATTTATATATATATTGTAAGAAAATTATGGAACACGTAGGTTTTGAACCGACTGTTCATGCATTTACTTTTATAAAGAGTGCTCGATACAACGTAGAGCTTTATATTGTAATGGTTGTTCCAATGGTTTATAAAAGCATAGTATCACTACACAAAACTTTTCGCGTTTCGGAGCTACGTTTGCCCCTCAAACGTAACCCCGAAACGCGAAAATTTTTGTGTGGTAATACTATATATATATATATATATATATATATGTGTGTGTGTGTGTGTGTATGTGTGTGTGTGTGTGTGTGTGTGTGTGTGTGTTTCCTCGTGTAAGTTCAACGAATACTCGTCGCCACTTTTGTAAAGTCACACATACAAGAATAATAACACCTTCGAACAATATTTCTTCTCAACGCTAATTACAAAGTGCTTATATATATATATTGTCATCCGCAGACAGATCTGTTTCGCTGTATCACAACTCATCAGTACGGTTAGACTCCGATTGCTACTTAACCCATGCTCGAAACCCGACCGAATTGGCGTCAGTCGGCGACTCTACTCCACGGGGCGTTCGGTGGAAGAAGGCAGTCTTTTTAGCGCATATCATATTACGCGCCCAATAGCTAGAATGCTCCAATTAATTTTACTGAATGAGCGATGCGTACATATATATATGTATATATATATTGTTTTTACACGTTACGTAATCCCAGCACTACGATGTTTCTGATGACTTCAAGACGAGGTCGACTGTGTTTGCTCTCCGGTGATCCGTGTTCAAAACCAAGTGTCGGCTGCAACACTTTATTCCTATATGACACTTTTCGCCTCGGGTGTGCGTTTTTTTTATAAACGTCTCCTAAGTGATGTTAATATACTTTGACTTGGGGGCACGCATCGATAATTTTATGGCTAGAAGTTATCACAGATTTAATTTCATTGTTTTTTGTTCTCCGGTCTAGACACTTATTTAAAATTATTTAAGTAACAGTGACTATTTTGAAGTGGATCCTGGAATGGTATATGAAATTCTTAATTTTTATCACTGGGGAATTGGATTCTGTTAGCCGACGTAGTGGATGTCTAGGGAGGCAGTATTAAGATATTAAATTGATTAGCCCCGCTTTTTGACTTACAAGTAATATTCTATACTCTGAGTAAATAGTTGCGTGAAGTGTACCTAAAACATCCACCACCACACCATTTCGCGTGACCACACACACACACACACACACACACACACACACACACACACACACACACACACATATTTACTTCGTGTATAATATCAGTGATAATCGCTAAAATAAAAAACCCTACACGTGTGCATATTTATGTATGTATTCACTTACACATATACATAGAAAAAGTGGAAGTGAAAGAGAAAGTAAAAAAGAACGAAAGAGTGGAGTGAAATGTGGAGATCAAAAGTCCGAGAAAGAGAAAGAGAAAGAGTAAAAGAAACAAAACAAATTTGGAGAGAATGAGTGTCTGATATGTGATTGAGAAAGAGAGAGGATGCTTCATAAAAACAAAGAAAGTATGAACAAATGAGAGAGTAGGGTGAAATATGAAGAAAATGAAAGTGTGATATATGACTGAGAAAGCGAAATTGATAGGATGATTAAAAATGAAAGAAAGAATGGACGAAAGAGTAGGGCGGAATTTTGAGAAAAAGAATGTCTAATATAGGATTGAAAAAGAGAAAAAGAGAGGATGATTGAAAGAAAGAAAGAGGGAAAGAAATAAAGAAAGAGTAGGGGGAAATCAGGAGAGAAAGAAAGTTTGATTCATGTTTGAGAAAGAGAGCGGTTGATCCAAAGAAAGAGTGTAAGAAAGAATGAAAGTGAAATGCTGAGAAAAGAAATTCTGATATGTAATTGAGAAAGAGAAAGAGAAAGGTGATTGAAAGAAAGAAAGAAAAAAGAAAGAAAAAAAGAAATGGATAAAATGTGGAAAGAAAGAAAAACTGATATAAGAGGGAGAAAGAAAAAGGAAAGAGTGATTCAAAGAAAGAAAGAAACAAAAGAAGACTGTAAGAATGAAAGTGTAGGGTGAAATGTGGAGTGAAAGAAAGTGTCAGATATGACGGAGAAAGAAGAAAAGGGAGATTGATTCAGAGAAAAAAGAAAACAAAGAGCAGAGTGAAATATAAATAGAAAAAAACTGTTTGATTTATTTTTGAGAAAGAGAAAGGGAGAGGATCATTAATAGAAAACGAAAGAAAGGAAGAAAAATGAAAGAATGAGAGAGCAGCGTGAAATGTGGAGAAAAAGAAAGTCTGATATATTATTAAGAAAACAAAAGTGAGAGGATGGTTGAAAGAAAGAAAGAAAGAAAGAAAGAAAGAAAGAAAGAGTTGGAGGAATAGTGTTAAGAGAAAGCAAGTCTGAGATATGATTGAAAGAGAGAAAGAGAAAATATGATTCAAACAAAGAAAAGAACCAAAAGAAAGAAAGAAAGAAAGAGTGGGGTGAGATGTGGAGGGAAAGGAAGTCTGAGATATGATTGAGAAAGAGAAAGGGAGAGGACGATTCAAAAAAGAAAGAAAGAAAGAAAGAAAGAAAGAGTTGGGGGAAGTGTTAAGAGAAAGAAAGTCCGAGATATGACTGGAAGAGGGAAAGAGAAAGTATTATTCAAAGTAAGAAAAGAACCAAAAGAAAAAGAAAGAAAGAAAGAAAGATTTGGGTGAGATGTGGAGGGAAAGGAAGTCTGAGATATAATTGAGAAAGAGAAAGGGAGAGGACGATTTAAAGAAAGAAAGAAAGAAAGAAAGAAAGAAAAGAAAAGCAGGAAGCAAAAGCGAAATTCCGAAAAAGTTCACGTGAACTCGCTATAATCTCTTATATCAAGTTCCTGTAAGTCGATCCTGCTCACGTGTGTATATGTGTATGCACGTGTTGTGCTTGTTTATATGCGTGTATATACTTCTACCGATATCCCCCACCATACATAAGTATATTTTTTAATATTGGCAACATTTATGAGAGAAGAATGCTTAATATCTGGGATTTTGAGTTTGTAGATATAAACATTATGGACATAGGTATTAATACTTCATGGTGACTGACAGTTTCACATTTTAAACAATCATTATACCATGACCGTTTAAGGTGAGAAACTATCAGTTATCTTACAATAGCAACTACCCCCCTCTCTCTCTCTCTCTCTCTCTCACACACACACACACACACACACACACACACACACACACACACACACACACACATATATATATATGAAGTTGGCTCATGTCGTTTTTTCTAGGATCTTTTTCACTAAACATTGTTGTAAACAATCCATTTCTCAACACCCATCACACTTTGCTTAAAAAGTATGCATTTTCAATGTGGTCATACAACAAATCACAGGTGGGAATGCGATCCAAAAGATTCTTTTTACTCAGATAACATGGTACCCAAACATCGTAGCGATTTGAGTATCTAACTTCACTTAATGCTTACGGACGGTGGATTTTTATAAAGTTAGTCCTTCTGTCAATTCCCACGTAGTGTAATGTGGGTTATTCTCAATCAATATTTTGATTCAGTCGGCCATCCGTAGTGGAGTTTTGCCTGGGCGTTTTTCCTCAATAAGGATACAATCATCAACTTTAAACTTAGCAAATCACTTCTATACAGTTCTGTCTGCTAAAACACTTTCACTGTACACAGCACATATCATTTTTGTTTCTTGCTAGAGATCTTTGCCTTTACGTTAATAAAAACGCACCAAGTGTCTAAAATGCACCTTATAATCTTCCATTTTCATAGGGTTGCAAAACTGACACGAATTAAGTTATTTTAAGCTTCTCACAAGATAGTTTGAAGTATGCTCTTGTAGGGATAAGAAATTAAGAATTAAAATCAAACTTCTTTGCTTTTACAAAAATTCACAATGACGTGTGAAATCTTGGTTTTTCCCAAATAGAAAAAGGATTGACCATGTGCTTAAAGAAAAAGTCGAAACCGAATTTCGCAAGTAGGTGTTAAATTTTGACCAATGGGAGCGACTTGCAAGACTTGAGGACTTAGCGATCCAGTGCCAAATTCAAAAGGACTATATAAATGACCTCGATCAGGTTTACATTTGTTTACATTACGATACGCTTTCGGCGCAGAGATGAGTATTGAGGTGAAATCGAAAATTTGTGTATTTAAGGCTTGATTCGGCTTCGTTTAGATTGTAAAATAATTCGTGGTAGACGCATCAGATCAATTGATGACTTCCCCTTTTGTTGCTAGGGGTCGCAAGTTTGAATCCGCCGAATGACATTTTTCCTAAAAAGATTTCTAAAAAATAATTAGGTCGATAGAGTTATATACAAATACATTGTTTGATTAAAACAGAATATCTAGTCAAATACTAGTATCTATTAAAAATAATGTTTAAATAAATTATATATATATATATAATTTTAATTTCGTCAATTAGCTGGCGGTATCAGTAGTTTAAAGCTTATATTTTTCGATTTTTTAAAATTACAATGACCATTGGTGTAAGATTTGTCCGGATTGATTGGGTTAGTATGCGCCCGTCTCTCCGCTTGTGTGATCGCACGTGTGCGCCTGTCTGCGTGGATATGCGTGCATGTAGTGTGATCATATGTTATTTTCTTGTATTTTTTTTTCACTTTATACTCACTCTTTAGCCTTTTATCTTATTTTCCTTTTCCTCTTTGCTTTCAATAGTTGCCATTTGTGGCGAATTATTATATTCTCTTGATATGTCACCCTTTTTAATTTCTGAGCGTTCGAATTAACTTTTTGTTCGGAAAGTTGTATTTCGTTTTTTTTTATATATACACAATTGATGTTAATGACTAAAAGATGAATATTTATATCTATATGTATATGATACTAATAATATTTAAGCTTCAATGCTAAAAACCTATATAGACATACAGACATATATATATATATATATATATATATATATATATATATATATATATATATATATTAAAAAAGGATTAATTCAAAGATGTTGAATGCCCATTTCGATATGAAGATCCCCACGGTGAATGAGACACATCACCTCAGCAACAGAAAAAAACCTTTCAGAAACTCTTCAGACGATCTCGAGAGCATGAAACCCAAGGTCACAAGCTCTCACCTATCTTACTGAATATATATATATATATATATATATATATATATATATATATATTCAGTAAGATAGGTGAGAGCTTGTGACCTTGGGTTTCATGCTCTCGAGATCGTCTGACGATTGCAAGACCGTGAAAACCAGGATCACAAACTCACACCTAACTGAATATGTTAGCTCTATCAATGATATTGAGCGTTTTCAAATAAATACAACGCATATATAATATATAAATAATATAATATATATAACAAATTGCATATATATATATATATATATATATATATATATATATATATGCAATTAATTAAGGAATAGGGTTAATTGTTCAACATTTGGATACTTTTTTATTATACTGGTTCTAAAATGTTGGAGAATTTTTGTTTTTATTTTCACCTAAAATTAAAGCCAAAATCTGATGTTTAGAATGACTCATGATTAAACATAACAGACATTCTTTGTCTCTTATATTTAAAAGTATATGTTTAGAAAATTATCTGCTGCCTCGATTCACTAACAGTTTCCACTTCTGCTATATGCGTGACTCTTCAGAAATGAATTGATTTCTTTCGGTGACTGGCGTGTATATACACTGCTTATATATACAACACGTTAAAATTTCCCTTCTTTGATTCCATGCGTCGATGGCTTAGGGAGTAGCGACTCCGACTGACACCAAATTGGTCGATTTTCGATCCCGGCCAGAAGCAAGTGGATGCGTCCAGCCACATTGATGAGCTGTGATACAGCGAAACAGGCTTGCATGTGGATGACTAATATATATATATATCCACAGCCAGATCTGTTTTGCTGTATCATAACTCATCAGTACGGTTAGACATCCGATTGCTTTTAACCAGGATTAAAACCCAACCGAACTGAAGTCAGTCGGCGATTCTACCTCTGATCTATGGGCGCTCGGTAGAAAGAGGCAGACTTTTAGCGTGTGATATATCATGTTTACATACGCCAGTATTTATAGTGTTCTAATTCATTGCTGAATGAACGATGCGTAGATGCTAGAGTAGCTACTGTTTTTTCAGAGTCTACCATTCTTCCAGAGTGCTCAATCAGGGTGTGAGACCGTATATATATATATATATATATATATATATATATATATATATATATATATATGGAGGCGGTAAAAGACCAGGAAGGATTGGTAAAATCCGGTATAAGGTTGGTAAATAATCCAGGAGGATTCTAGTAATATCGTTAAAATATTAAAATTGATCCAATAGATAGCTCAATGCAAACCAATTCAATTTACAGAGCGGGTAATGTTTCCTTTGTTTATATATATATATATATATATATATATATATATATTACGTCAAAACAAGATAATATCATCTTTGATGGTGGATGTCTTTATGGTAACGTCCCTGTAACGTTTAAAATGGCTATTTCCCCACTATGTTTTATTTGAATTTACAGATAAATTAATATACACTGTTCAGAAATTTAGAGGAACACTTCGAAAACACATCACATCTAAACAGGGGAAAAATGATGTTGAATATCTTTCCTGATAATAAGTAAGTGATGGATTAGTAACAAAATGATGCCACATAATTTTATAAAAAATGAAAATGATCAACCTATAGAGGGTGGAAATCAAAGACACCCAAAAAATAAAACTGAAAAAGATGCAGCAGACTGGTTCATTTTGCCAAAATGTCATTTAGAAATTCAAAATGATTCTCCGTAGTTTGTTTGGCCCCACGTGCTTGTACGCATGCCTGACAACGTCGGGGCATGCTCCTAATGAGACGACGGATGATGTTCCTGAGGATCCCCTCCCAGATATGAACCAGGGCATCACTGTGCTCCTGGACAGTCTGGGGCAACCTGGCGGTACCGGATGGACCTAAACATAATGTCCCAGAGGTATTCTATTGGGTTTAGGTCAGGTGAACGTGGGGGCCAGTCAATGGTATCAATTCCTTCATCCTACACGAACTGCCTGCATACTCTAGCCACATGAGGTTGGGCATTGTCGTGGACCAGGAGGAATCCAGGCCTCACTACACCAGCGTAGGTTCTGACAATTGGACCAAAGATTTCATCCCGATAACTAATAGCAGTCAGTGTGCCATTATCTAACCTGTAGAAGTCTGTGCGTCCATCCACGGATATGCCTCCCCAGACCATCACTGACCCACCACCAAACCGGTCATGCTGAATGATGTTGCAGGCAGCATAATATTCTCCTCGGCATCTTCAGACCCTTTCACATCTGTCGCATCTTCTCAAATTGAACCTGCTCTCATCGGTGAAGAGCACAAGGCGCCAATGGCGTAGTTGCCAATTTTGGTGATCTATGGCAAATGCAAATCGAGCTCTACGGGGCTGGGCAGTGAGCACAGGCACTTCCCCCCTCTACAGGACGTCGGGCCCTCAGATCACTCTCATGGAGCCTGTTTCTCATTGTTTGGTCAGAAACCTTAACACCAGTAGCCTGCTGGAGTGCATTTTGTAAGGCTCTGGCTGTGCTCCTCCTGCTCCTCCTTGCACAAAGGTGCAGATATCGATCCTGTTACGGGTTTAAGGGTCTTCTACGGCACGTATTGATGTGCCATCCTGGAGGAGTTGCACTACTTATGCAACCTCTGTAGAGTCCAGGTACCGCACCATGCTATCAACAGAGATGTTGACCCAAGACAAATGAACATCTACAGCAGTAGAAAGTCAGTCAGTAGAAAAATTAGCCAAAAGAGATGAGAAGGGAAAGTAAGTATCAGTGTCCTCAACCATTCCATTTTTTTGGGGGGGGGCGGATGTCTCATTGTTGCCCCTCTGAAGCACCTGTTGTTGATTTCATTAACAACAAAGCAGCTGAAACTGATTAACAACCGCCTCTGCTACTTAACTGACCAGATCAATATCCCAAAAGTTTGATTGATAGGTTGCTATCAGTCAGTCAGTTAAGTGCCATACGTGATACACGCTTGGGCGATCATGTCTCGAAAGAGATATGGCTGACTGGGCAGAAGATTATCCTGCAGTAGGTTGCCATTGCTTTCTGCGGTAGACTGGTTGCCAACCAAGGCTATAGAACCCAATCCATCCTGTTATTTGACCCATAGCTGGAGGGAAGAGACGGATTAATACCTTTCCCAAGGGTATTTGTGCGTATATGATTGCAATACTCTGATTAAAAAGTGTTCCTCTAATTTTTTTGAGCTGCGTACATATATATATATCTATATATATCTATATATATATATATATGTGTGTGTGTGTGTGTGTGTGTGTGTGTGTGTGTGTGTGCATATATATAAATACACGCATATACATATGTTTATATATCTTCACTCAGTAATTATTTTTTCTTATTTGCCTTATTATTCATATGTATTAATTTTCGGAGGTTTATAATTAAATTTGTATGTTCTAATTTATTATTGTTTGAATTTATGTGAATATGTCTGTATTTACACACTCATGAATTTGCACATGAGTACATTCATGCATACACGTGTACAGATATGCACACGTGAGCATATATACCATATATTCACATAGAAACGCACGTACACAGGCATATAGACATATATGTCTGTGCTTTTTTATTAACAAATCGCTGCGGAAAAAGTAAAGGTTTGCTTTTCTATTTTTAGGGTATTAATTATGGTTGGTTGCGTTCATGGAATGTTTTCTTTGTTTATATATATATAGCAATCGGATGTATAACCGTACTGATGAGCTGTGGTACAGCGAAACAGATCTGTCTGTGGATGACTATTTACGCTCTCACACCCTGATTGAGCACTCTGGAAGAATGGTAGTCTTTGAAAAAACAGTAGCTACTCTAGCATCTACGCCTCGCTCATTCAGTAATGAATTAGAGCACTCTGGCTATTGGCGTATGATACATCATACGCTAAAAGTTTGCCTTTTTCTACCAAGCGTTCATAGCCCAGAGGTAGAATCGCTGACTGACGCCAATTCGGTCGGGTTTAAATTCTAGGTTAAAAAGCAATCGGATATCTAACCGTACTGATAAACTGTGATACAGCGAAACAGATCTGCCTGTGGATGACTATATCTGTCTAAACTTATTTAGAAATGGAACTTTGTCTGCGTGTGTGTGTGTCTGTTACCTATAGACTCCGAAACGGCTGAATCGATTTTCTTGAAAATTTACACAGTTGTACTATAAGTGTCTGCGAGTGTTCTTAGCTAGGTTTTGTGTCAAGGTACTCTCGATAAATATCGAAAATCGATAATCGAAAAAATCGGGTTATAGAAGGAGTGGTCCTATTTTAGTCAAATTTGATAGACAAAGACATAAGAAACGATATTCAGAGGTTTCAAGGTTGCAGTTCTTACAATAATGCAGAAAATCGATAATATATATACATAAAAGGCAAGATGTTTGTGTGTGTGTCTGTTTATCTGTCTGTATGTCCTTTATACAAATCCACAATTTTTATCCGATTCTCAACAAACTTCACACAAATATTCTTTAGGCTGAGTTTGAGCTCCAGGACCATGGATTAGTTTTAAATCTTTCACTACACTTGAGCAACGCCGGGCTATACTGCTAGTATATATATATATATATATATATATATATATATATAAAGCCAAGTTGTTTGTGTGTGTGTCTGTTTATCTGCTTGTATGTCTGTATTTCTTTCAGCCCTTTTATTTTAGCTTTTTGCTTCGGGTTTGGCTCTAAGTAGGCATAATTGTAGTTCTTAGTCTCAGCCATGATACCATTTACTCAGAGGACTTATTTAGCCTTCAAAATTCAGTTTACGACGAAAAAAACTTATTTGATATCGATACCAGGAAATCAAAATTTGACTTACATCCATTCATTTTTCTTTCAGTCTACGGTTTCGCTTTAACTGGAAACAACTATTGCTTTTTAGTCTTTCGTGCCAACGTCCAAAGAGTCTGAGCTCCAGGACCATGGATTAGTTTTATATCTTTCAACTACACTCGAGCAACGCCGGGCTATACTGCTAATATATATATATATGTTTTTTTTCTTTATTATTATTATTTTTTCATTTTTCTTTAATCCGAAGTGGAAAAGTAGGAAGGTAAATTCCAAGAATCTGATCCTTATTAATATTAAAAAAAAATTTTAATATTAAAATATGATGCAGGAGGAGAGCTCAATGTACTTAGGATTACAGAGCCAATATAAATTAGAGAAAATTTTCAAAATTCAAAGGTGTCGGATGCACATTTCGACATGAGATCTCTAATAGAGATTCCACATCACCTCAGCGACATCACATCGTTCCATTTCAAATGAAGAAAAACCTGGGACAAAGGGGGAGGGGAAAAATAAGCAACGGTCAATAATTGATAATTCTTTTAAGGTCAGGGAGATGGGATGCTATTAAGTTGATGATTGGGTTTAACCAAACAGAACAGGACAGAACTAGGAGGGGTGGGGATTAGAGGGTGTATAGAGACCAGATAAGAGAAAGACGGAGTATCAAATATCAAATGGAAGACGAAGTGAATGTTTAAAGGGATTTGGGCTGTCTGAAAAGGTATATTTAGCGGGGAAAGAATAGATTTAAATATAAGATCTTAAAATTTTAATTTAAGTTTAACTATTAACCCAAAACTGGAGAGAAGAGATTGATTAATACTTTTCCCAAGGGTATTTGTGCGTAGGTGAATGCAAGGAATTCAAATAGAATTCGAACTCGGCTCCCCGATTTGTCGTTCCGAGTCGATATCCACTGCACCACAGCGCACATCCAGCATTTATACAAGTTTGGTTAAAAGCTAATAAAAACGCTTTAAGATACCTATTCGATTCCGACCAATTTTCTGGATTCCGCCTCAGTTTCAACTTCAATTAATGAAGGTCTCTCTCTCTCTCTCTCTCTCTCTATATATATATATATATATATATATATAGAGAGAGAGAGAGAGAGAGAGAGTCCTTTATATATATATATAGTCATCCGCAGACAGATCTATTTCGCTGTATGACAGCTTATCAGTACGGTTAGACATCCGATTGCTTTTTACCCAGGATTGAAACCCGACCGAATTGGCGTCAGTCGGCGATTCTACCTCTGAGCTTTGGCCGCTCGGTAGAAAGAGGCAGACTTTTTAGCGTGTATATTATCATTATACACGACCAATAGCTGAGAGTGTTCTAATTCATTGCTGAATGAACGATGCGTAGAAGCTAGAATAGCTACTGTTTTTCAAAGTCTATTCCAGTTGAATTCCTTCCATTCACTTACGCGCAAATCCCCTTGGGAAAAGTATTAATCCGTCTCTTTTCTCCAGTTATGGGCTAAATAATCGGACAGATTGGGTTCTATAGCCTTGGCTGGCAAACAGTCTACCGAAGAAAGCAATGGCAACCTACTGCGGGATAATCTTCTGCCCAGTCAGTCATGTCTTTTTCGAAACATGATGGCCCAAGCGTGTATCACGTATGGCACTTAACTGACCATTCTTCCAGGGTGTGAGAGCGTAGTCATCCGCAGACAGATTTGTTTCGCTGTATCGCAGCTCATTAGTACGGTTATATATATATATATATATATATATATATATATATGCACGCGCTTTTGGAATTGGCTTGTATACACCAGTGTATATGTTGTATAACACACAACATATATACTGGTGACATAACCATTACCTTAACATGTCGATTGACTTGACATTCATCCGCTAATAGCGTCAGTAAATAGCACATCACCAAGTAACGCAAGAATAAATTAGAATAAGAAATAAAAAATATTATAACTGTAAAAAATCTCTATAAATATTAGAAGGCTGAAACATAAAAAAACAATCCAGCATTAATAAAATTTCATTCAAATTAAGAATATATTAAAGATATTTTATAACTAAAAATAAAAAGAAAAGAAAATGACAAGGCGCCATAAATTGACGCGTGAAAACGCGATATTAGAAAAAATCAACACCGTATCTACTGACGCGCGTGAGACGTGACGCTGAGAAACGTGTTAAATTTATTATGCATGTTAATATTTTCACAATGAGATTGATATTAACCAAACAGCGTTAAATTTTAGCTTAATTTATTAAGGTAAATTCGCCGGAAGTAAGGCGACAATACCACTAAGATGCAAATGGCCACTAGGAGTGAAAGAGAATGAATATATTTTAAAAGGTGCCGGAAACCCGATCATAAAAAGGAAACAATAGATAAAGCTCTGCTTCTGTTAAAAAAACCAAGGAGGAGCGTGAACAAGGCGATAAGCGAACCTATCTCCTCTCTCAACAAATATAAGTATATTTTTTTACATGAGTAATATTTCATTTGAATTTCAGCTTGTGATATCTATCCTTATTCAAAATATTTATGATAAAATGTTTTGGGTGTGCCAGGTTTATTTAAAGAAATTAAATGCAACATAATTTCCTATCTATAAATAAATCTAAAAGTTATAGGCCATAGAAACATATTTTCTTCAGACAGTTTCATATAAATTATTATTTTGATGTGTTAATGACGTTCGCTAGTTTTGCGTTTATTGGTTTTGTTAATTTTTCTATTGTTTTGATTTGCTACAGTTGTTTTGTTTTTTGCCCAGTATATTTGAATATTGTTTTCCGTTTTTTTTTCTAACTCTTTTAACGAGGGACCACAAGTTTTATATTGGTTGAAAGTCTGTAGAGTCTGGCAGTCATGTGATTGCTAACGTTCTTTCGAACCGTTTCTTTTAGCAAGGCTTATTTTGCAGAAAATGAAAGAGTATTGACTTTTATGAAAATATTTTTTAATTTACAGCTTCTTTGGTTGCGACCAAAACCATTGGAAAACCTTACAATAATGATCTGCATTTATCTTCGATGATGTCTAGAATTTTACTGTGTAAAATCCAAAATCCAACGGAGAATCTGTAATATAATAGATCCCGACTTGGCAGCTCAGATACAGTCACTTTCTCACCGGTGCAATGTGGCTTCCCTGTGTCTCTTCTACAAATACTTTCACGGCTTCTGCTCCGGGGAACTTAGCTCACTGGTGCCTCTTATATATAAATTTACTCGAGAAACAAGATTAGCAATTAGGTCCCACCCTTTTACTGTGAAACAAATTGTAAATGCACATTCTACTTCACCAGCTTCTTTTCTCGCACTTCCCGCCTGTGGAATTTCCTTCCATTTACTTGCTTCCCCAACAGATACAATCTCCAAGAATTTAAATGTAAAGTCAATAGTCATCTCCTATCTCACTAACCTGCATCCTCTCTCTCATGCTCCTTTCTCCGTCCACACCACTCTCATTAGTATTCTCATTCTTCTTTTACCCACTTCCTGACACCCCCTATAACCTGTCACTCTTTCTCATAACTTTCCTCCTATGTAACACCCTGCAAAACAGTGGCAATAAAATGCCTTGCCTAGGGCGATATGATTATAAAAATAAAAAAAAAACTGCTAGCTCAAAAAATTATCCCCTCTCCTTGCTGCATTCAAAGTCATGTTGTCTGCCTGTTTTCATGGAGGGTTCAAACTCTCGACCACTCAGTCGGTTCATTCAATTTAGCTCATCATTTATTACTAAAATTATTGAGAAATCAGTTTTCATACATTTTTTTGTTGGTTTTTATTTTTTTTGACAACTTGCAGATTTTTCTTTGGTGTTATTTGCCCTCATGTCTTTAAGCAGCGTTCTAAATATTCGGCATCGTTTTCCTCTGAATTCATTACAACAGCTTCTTGGAAATATTCTCTTGTTGGTCAATCCATTGTTCATGTTTATTACCCTTTCAATTTTTTGCAAATCAATTACTAAACCCAGGAAAGTTTGCTTGTTACCTATTCATGACATTTCGGCCGTTTAACGCTCCGGCCTTTTTCAGGTGATTAGAATTTTGAACCAAACCCTTTATTTCGATCACCAGGGTATGTTGTTCTCCTTCCATGAGTCATGTCCCGTCTGGATATATTAGTTATCTCCCTTTGGCTCAACTCTCTAAGTTAATTATTCATCACTGCTGTAGCCAGATACTGAACTCACAACTTTTTGGGTCAAGTCAGTGAATCTAACCAACGGTTTTATCCCACCGGGCCATGTATCCTTGAAGAAACGGCGTAAACATGGCAATAAAGATGAGGACAACAGTCCGAACAATGTAAATAATGTAAATACTACCTCATCTCAGAAATATAATAGACAAAGCGTACAACGGCCGAAACGTTGTGAATATGACAATAAAGATGAGGACAACAGTCCGAACGATGTAAATAATGTAAATACTACCTCATCTCAGCAATATAGACAAATAGCAAAAGTGTTTCAAAAAAAGAAAAAGAAAATGTCGAATTAGGGTATTTCTTGAATATGAAACTTTTAAGCCAAGCAGTCTTTGTAATTCGATTACTCAATATCAAGAAACAGAACATTAATTGTAAGAATTAAATTGAAATGCTCACGTATTTGTCTCCACTTTGGGTTTCGCGGGGATTACCTCCACTAACCAAATTAAAAATAAATATGAATAACGAATATATTTATTTACAATATGAACAACTCATGTATTGAATAATAATGAAATAAATTATTGTCAATATTTCAAGCAAACATATTTTATAAACTGAAAGACACACGATATATTGCATACATAAATACAAATATGTACCCTGAAAACATTATCTACACCAATTGATAAATTTCAGTTTTATTGTCCAAACATTGATTTGCATAATAAAATATGACATTTTGTAGAAATTCTAGAGCAGGCCAATTTATTACTTAATAACAATAAAATATCGATCTCCCACAATATGTTCACTAGAAACGTATTTTTTAATGTGGTTCTACAGAAGGATGCTGCGGATATCATGGACCAAGCATGTGAGCAATGATGCGGTTCTTGGAAAGGATGGAAACGAAAAGGAAATTAATAGTGAGCATCAGAAAGAGACAACTAAAGTTCCTGGGACATGCAATGAGGAAGGAGGGCTTGGAGAACCTGTTACTAACAGGCCAGATAGAGGGGGAAAAGACAGGGGAAAGCAGTGGATAACATATTTGAAGGGCCTGAGCAGGTGGATGACAGGACGGGGGTTGCGAGATGTAACAGGAGAAGGCGTGCTAAGAGCCACCAGGGGTAGGGAGACGTGGAAGGACATGATCGCCTACGTCCTGAAAGGACAAGGCACATAGAAGAAGATATACTGAAAATGTTATCGACATCAATTGGTTAATACTAATTTTATTATGAAAACCCTGGCTCACACAAAAATATTTGACGCAGTGTAAATTTTAGAGGCAGAGCAATCGTCACCACGCTTGTTTTGTTAATTTGTCAATGCATAAAGTTCATTAATCTCTGAGCTCCTTATTACTGTGACCTTGTGCTTGAGGAAAACACTAAAAGGTAAGAGGATTTTGTAGCCATCGAAAAAGATGAAGCAAGAGTGAAAAAGTGAGACTGGGGCTAGAAAAGAGCGGGAATTGGGGGTAAAGATGGAAAACGAGGAGAAAATAAAAAGGAAAAGCATAAAAGAGGGGGGATATGAATTAAATACGTGAGAAAAGAGAGGGAAAATAGAAAAGTGAAGAAGATAGTGTCTCTTCTACAAATACTTCCACGGCTTCTGTTCCGATGAACTTAGATCACTAGTGCCCCCTAAATACGAATTTGAACGAGATACTAGATTAGCAACTAGATCCCACCCTTTTACAGTGAAACCGATAAAATGCAGCCGTAACTTCTACTCCAACAGTTTCTTTCCTCGCACTTCCCGACTGTGGAATTCTCTTCCAAACGATTGCTTCCCCGACGGCTACAATCTCCAGGAGTTTAAATGTAAGGTCAATAGACACCTCCTAACACACTAACCTGCTCCCATTCTATCAAACACTCTTCCCATCTGCCCAACCCTCATCCTCGGTATCCTTACTCATCTGTCACCTTCCTCCTGACATTCCCTATGTCTAACCACTCCTTCTCTTTACCTTCCCCTATATAGTCCCATGCGCAATAGTGGCAGTGGAATGCCTTGTTTGGGGTGAGATGATTAAAAAAAAAAATAGATAGTGAGCGAGAAAGAAAAAGAGCAACAGAGGAGAAAAAGTTATAGAAAGGAGAAGAGGAAAATGAAGAGCAAGAAGAAATGATAAGAAAAGGAAAGAAAGGAAATGCGAACGGAAGAAAGAGTAAAAATTAGAAGGAAAGAAGAAGAGGGGAAAAAAAAAGAACAAAAGAAACGGACAAACTCTCGCATGCTAATATATTTAAAAACAAACCCGAGGCAAGTGGGAGGCGCAATAAGAAATTTGATATGGAGCGGGGAAAACTAAAGGAGGTGTCATTGGAAATCACTAACCGGTTAAACTAATTTAAATAATTAAATAAATTACGAAATTAAAATATCCCGAACCAAAAAGAAGTCCTTTAAACAAGATAAAAAAAATCGCCCTTATATTTTCATAAATCCCCATGGGCTAAAATCAAACAGCTGACGGGATGAACTGAACATCAATCTGGGGTGTTCTCCTCCCCGAGGTGGACCTGCTCCCTCTATTCTTTGGTTTTAGTGTCGACACGACCTTCCTCGCAATGCAGTAACCAGCCACAATTCTCGCTGAACAACGTTGAGTTAGCGCGGCCTTGAATGAAGCGCTGAAATCTCTCGTTCCTCCTCTCATTGGATACAAGGAATTGATATATGCTTGCCTATGTTAGGTGTGGTTAATAACAACCCTTGGTCTCTGTAGAAAGAATAGCATTCGACAACGTTCGACCAACCTGAGCACTATGCAGCTATTGTATTTCTTTACGTTAGCCTTTCTCTGTATAAACGCAGTGTCGTCTGCTTTGCAAGTAAGTCAAAATGTTTTGCTTATTTTATTTTTAATTTTAGTCGATGTCTTTTTTTTTTCTTTTCGAGATTTTTAAATATAAATATTTGTGACACGCCTATGCAGACGTGTGCGTCTCTGTAATGTTTTGCTGTGTTTCTTAAAACTTTTGCGCTCTTTTCCTTTCCTGTTTCTATATTTTTTAATTCATATTTATAAAAAAATATATTTATTTTGTCTTTTTAAAAGTGAGTTCCTAAAATTAAGTATTCTATCTTTGTAATTTAAACACCTCGAACTATTTTTTAGGATAAGTAAATAAAAAGAATATGCAATTTATTCACTGATACACGAGAATTCTAGTTTTGTTTTCATTATTATTTATTAATACGAGTATAAAAAAATCTCGAGATTTTCAAATTTTCCCTTTTTCATTCATTCATTCATTCATTCATTCATTACTTGGCTCAAAATTTTCCCGCTTTTTAATTTCAAATATTAATTGACTTTTTTTTTCTTTTTGTTTTTTTAAATACGTGAGTTACTTGGAAATCATTGTTGTAGGTGCTGAAATGTTTTCGACCCAAGCAAAAATGGATTTAAAAAAAATCCTAATTTTTCGTCTTTTTTACGTCGGATACAGAACTTTTCAGCTGCTTTTCGTAAATAACTTTTTGTTTGAAAGTAGAAATTTCCTTCGAATATTTTACAATAATTACATTTTCCTGTTTAACACCTGGAACTATCGTTGCTCCCCCTGGGACATTCCCAGAACATAGCCGTAGTAAAAATTATCGGAAAAGGAAAAGAAATCTTTCATTAAAAAAGATTTATTTTCCTTTTTCTAGTATTTTCTATAATAACCAATTTTTTTTATATAGCAATTTCAAAATGAAACTGTCGATAGTTAAATAAAAATAATTCATTAATTGAGGAAAATGTTGATATTTCAAGATTTATTCTGATAATTTAGGATTTAATTTTTGTTTAGAGGGTTTAGAAAACAAGTACCATCCAATAGAAAATCATATTAACCTGACATAAATTTAAAATTTTCCTTCTCCTTTATTGGTTGACACAATCAGTAGAAATATTGCAAGGAACTATACACTTCTTTAGAACTTATTCAATTTAATTCTCAATGTTTGTGTAATTTAATTTTATTCTTTTGCTATGTTATCACTTTTAATGAGTATCACCAACCTATCATTTGGGAAATTCCCCTCTCAACCCGACAAACTGCTGAATTAAACTTCAAGAGCTCTTTCTCATAGCTTTTTTCTTTGCTGGTGGTTGTATGAGCAGTGTTGATTCATATGTCCACAATACTCAGTATTTACCATGGATATACACCTTATGAAAAATATAATTTTATGTATCAGGTCGGTGCAAAAGTTTTTGCCGATTTAAAACTTCATCTTGAAAATGAAAAATTGTGATTTTGAAAATCTTTATTCATAACAATAACGACCTTTGCTCTCTATAACTTGATTCCATCTGTCAACGAGCTTATAAATGCCCCGCTTGTGAAATACTTTAGGTTTTGATGTGAAATATGAATCTAACTCATGTTCAATCTCCTCTCGTGATGTTAACCTAAGGCCATCTAAATGGTTTTGTTATCCTCGAAATAAGTGATAATCCGAGGGAGCTAGGTCAGTAGAATATGCAGGATGGGACAAGATGGCACTTCTCATCACCTGTGACAAGCCCAAACAAAAATGGTGTCTGGAGGTGTTTTCAAAGCAAAGATTCGCAACAAGAAACACATTGTCGCAGGTTCTCCGGAGACAGTTCGTGCAGGACCCATTTTCCGAATACGGAAATCTTCCCCATTCTTTTCAGTTGGCGTGACGCAGTTCTATGGGATACATTAAATTGGTGTGCAAGTTCTTTTGAGGTTACCGTAGGGCTTTGAGTAACAGCGGCATTCAACACATTTGAATCAAGATTTTTTGGGCGACCACCTCTAGCCTCATCTTTCAAGCTGAAATTTCCTTTTCGAAAACGGGAAAACCACCACCTACAACTTCTTTCTTTCACGACATCAGTTCCATAAGCATCCTGAATAGATCGTGCTGCTGCATTTGCATTGGAACCTCTGTGAAGCTCATTGAGTAAAGAATGCCTAATGCGTTTTTTAGATGGTAAAAATATTGCAGAAAAATATGAATGATGCTTTAATAATCTGAAAGAAAAAGTTATAAATTAATCATGGTGATATGTTTAAGTAATAACAATATGCATAAAATAAATTACAATGATTTAAAATGCCCCTTTTACAAACCGACAAAAACTTTTGCACCGACCTAATATATAGTGGTAACTGGTTGTACAAAACTAACCATGCGTTTTGGAAGAGCCGAATGCAGAGAACCTATGCACAGTATGCTGCAAGCTCTCTAAACAATTCTCCACGGGTTTTGAATTCAGAGTTGTCCTTCTTCTACACCGTTTACCACTCAAGGCTATAAGGCACAGTCACAGGTATGAATCTGTCTTTTTTATGGGTAAGTAACCCATAGGAGCAACAGATTCATACCTTTTCCAAGGGTATTAGTACGTCAGTCAGTTAAGTGCCGTACGTGATACACGCTTTGGCCGATCATGTCTCGAAAAGTAGATTATCCCGCAGTAGGTTGCCATTGCTTTCTGAGGTAGACTGGTTGCCAGCCAAAGCTATATAACCTAATCTTTCCTATTATTTAACCCATAACTGGAGGGAAGAGACAGATTAATACCTTTCCCAAATGTATTTGTGCGTAAGTGATTGCAAGGAATACAACTTGAATTCGAACTCGGCACCCCAATTTGTCGTTCCGAGTCGATATCCACTTAACCACAACGCACATCCAAAACTGTATTCACTTTTGCATTGTCAGGAGTGGGGTTCGAACTCACGCCGGGAAGACTATTAGTACGTAAGTGAATGTAATGCATACAACCAATATTAATGTAACGAACTCAAATTCAGCTCTCCGAATAAGCCATTTTTTACTACACACACACACACACACACACACATATATATATATATATATATATATATATATTAAAAAGAGAAGTAGGGGTTGTCTCCAACGAGGGAAATTGGTGTAGAAAAAAAAGTGTGAGAAGCCGTGAACGTTTTGTTTAACGTGTAGATTTATTGTTGCTATTATTATAATTATTACTTGCTCTTTGTATGATATATTAAGTGTCCATAATGGTATTTGTGGCGCTACACGTGTTTCGAGTCTAAAGTTGACTCTCTTCAGGAGAATAAACTTGTGACTTCACATATCGAGATCCATTTGCTTTTCCGTATATATATATATATATGTGTGTGTGTGTGTGTGTGTGTGTGTGTGTGAGAGAGAGAGAGATTAAATAAATTGCAAACAATATGTTTGCTTATTTGTAATAAAATCCGAAACGAGCTGTAACTTTGACAGATGTTATTTTCATTCATTTCTTAAGGTACCCAAGTACTTTCAACTCTTTCCAAGGTCATCTTCAGGGGTATGAGTTATGGTAACAAATGTAACCAGACAACTGTGTTACTAAAAATTACTGTGCATTTTTTTGCTTCAAATATAACGGTTGACAAATTGCTAGCGTTCATTAGAATGTGAAAATTATCCAAAATGGAATTTTTTTATATGTTGTAATCTCATGGTCATGCACGTGTTAAAGCATGAAAAAAACAGTTCTTTTTACAAACATTTTAGAACTTTACTACAGTATTCATAGCTGATTCTATTAATTGACGGCTTAAGTGTTTTAATGAACATTGCCTCGAGAATCTGTAGTTTGCTTTTGTTGTTTTCTTGGTGTAGGATAGTTGTATTATCGATCATTATTTTTTATATTGTTTATATTATATATTTTTATTTATTTTATATTTTTTATTTATTTTATATTTTTTATTATATTTTATATTGGGTACCTTAAAAAATGAATGAAAATAACATCTGTCAATGTTACAGCTCATTTCTGACATCTTTTGATTGTAATACGCGAATGATTATCGGTGAGTATGAACGGATTTTATTAAACATAAGCAAACATATTGTTTGTAATTTATTTAATCTGACATGTTTAAAAGAAAATTTGCTGCCTAAATACACAAATATATATATATATATATATATATATATATATATATATATAAGTAAATTAAATCTAGTGAGCCAACTATCCTAACAAGGTTTCACCTAAGCGGATCTTCAGGGAACGCTGACTGAAGAGGAAATTAACAGCGACAAGATAAAGGGGACTCAATAACTTAAAAAAAATTTTTTGGGGTCACGTGGGTTATTGAGTCCCCTTTATCTTGTCGTTGTTAATTTCCTCTTCAGCCGCGTTCCCTGAAAATCCGTTTAACTGAAACCTTGGTTGGTTTGTTGGCTCACTAGGTTTAATTTACTTATTCTGCTCTGCTTAAGTATTGAGCGCATTTTTTTTTTGTTAATTGATTACTCGTTTAAGTTTTTTTTTTCTTTGGGCTACGTGCTGGCTCGGTTTGAATCCCTTTGGCTGATGGTCATGTGCTTAGCTCTTTCTTTTTTTTTTTTACAACTATTTTTTCCCTCCACGTATATACGCGGAGGGTTTTTCAAAACGAGTATAGTTATAGGTTTGTGTTTATATATATAAAGAAGTTATAGTCTTGCTTTTTGTTGCTATCGTCTACAAATTAAAGCCAGTTAAGAAAACCTTTTTTATTTATTTCTCTTAGTTCTCTTCAGTCGGTTGTTTTTTTATTTTAGAAATGAAATCCTTTCGAAAGCAGCGAATATTTTTGTCGGTATTATTTTTCAAACTCTGCAAAACTTCGAATAGAATTTGACCCGAAATATGAATTTGGGCCCGAAGTATAAATATGAGTTAAGGAATTTCGTTCCCCTTCAGTAATCAAATACTATTATCAGAATATCTCCCAGGGAGTCTTTGCAAGGAAACACGCAATGTACACTTTCAAATGGAAAAAAAATTAAAAAGATCTTGTAAAAATACCTCTGTAAAATGTAATAAAACGGTAACTTAATTTACAGCCATTTAATAAAGATTTTATAAATATATTCTTACTTTTCTGTATTTTCCCCACTCTGATCACCGTGAAAACAGCGTAAAGTTGTCGGTGCCTAAATACTGGCTATGAAGTATATTCAAATCTTTTAAAGTTTTTTTCTTACGTCTTTGTTTATGGAGACTGAGTATTGTGGAAAGTAGTTCCATCAGAATCCAACTAATATTAAACCCGTGAGTAATAGTCTAAATATTCTAGAACAATAATGAGAAGTATGTATGGGTGAGAGTGAGAGTGAGAGACAAAAATGTATAGACAACCATGTTCATATATATATATATATATATATATATATATATATATATATATATATTCTGGTTGCGCGCACAAATTAGAAAGAAAAAATAGTAGAAGCCTCTTTATGTACCTCGTCCTCTCGGAGCGTAGACAATCATGGTTCTCCACAACTTCCGGTCCCTTGTAGTTCTGAATAAAATGTCTTTCTTTTATTTCTCCTAAACCCTCGTCCACCATCCATTTACTCAAGCTCACTAAATATGTTATACATTGTTTTCTTCTGTTATCTTTACTGTTCCATGAGTATGGCTCTCCCTAACGTCCTGTTTCTTGTAGATCTTAACAAACTTTGTCTTTCTGTTATTTCTCCTAAACACTCTTCCACTAAACATTTACTCTAGCTCAATAAATATAATAGGCATTGTTTTCTTCTGGTGTCTTTGCTATCTGTCCCGAGAGTATGGCTCTCCCTAACGTCCTGTCCCTTTTAGCTCTTAATAACATTTGTCTTTCTGTTATTTCTCCTAAACCCCGTTCTTCCATCCATTTACTCAAGCGCATTAAGTATGTTATGTATTATATGCCGTGTCACCTCAATCATGGCTCACCACAATTTCCTTTTCTTTATAAGTCCTAATAAATTTTAATTTTTGTTATTTCTCCTAAACCCTCTTCCACCATCTATTTACCCAAGCTCACTAAATGTCATGCATCGTTTTCTTCTGTTCTAATTATTCTCTATCTCTTCCTTGAGTATCAGATTTTCCAAGCCCTCCTTCCTCACTCATTATGTGCCTAATTAACCTCACTGTCTCTTCTTGATGTTAAGTATTAATTTTCTTTTCGTTTTCAATTTTTTTTCCAAAATCTCGTCGTTGCTTACCTGTTTGGTCCAAGGTATTCTCAGCACCCTTCTGTAAAACCTCATTTCTGCTGGATCAAGGATCCTTCTCAGTTAGCGAGTAAGTTGACGTTTAAAGAAAATAGATAAAAGTTCAGAAAAATATCCTTATCTTAAATGACCCATGTAGGTGAATGTGTGTATACGTGAATATTTTATTCGTGCTTAGAAACTTATTTCGGATACACAAAATTTCTTTAAAATAAACATTATTTTATAAAAACAATAAAAATGAAAAAAAAATCCAGAAACTAAATTTGATGATATATACGGCCATCATGCTTCCCTAAAAATGGTTCAAAATTGTCTTCTCGGTTTTATATGTGAAGCTAAAAAAACTCTGCTTCATTAATATTCCCCAGATTCTTTACAATACCAATGCACGTATCGAACGCAACCAAATAATATTTCCTAAATAATATTAAAAGTAAATGGGCGGAGACGGATAGACTTATATTCTAGGAAATCTGGAAAGTGTAAATTGGAATCTATGCCTGGTTTTCTTGATTCAGTCCCCTTTTGTAGGCAATGCCGTAAATTTACCAAAATATCAAATTTATTCATTAAGTTGTTTAAAATTAAAGACTTCTGGAAAAGTCGTTCTTTTTTTAACGATTGAAGTGAAATTTAAGTAGAAATTTCAAGATTTTTTTTTTTCGTCAGTTATAAATTGACAAGAACATTTCCGAATTAGAAGAACCTTTCTGAGAATTTGAAAACAACTTTTATTCCTTTTTCTAGAACCTACATTTCTATTTCTATTACTTTTAGTTCACAATAATAGTTTCAAATTCTTGCAATAATCCTAACACCACAACAACAATTAGAAATGCTTTCAGAAGGACTAAAATGACCACTTTTAAGTCTTAACCGTGCTTCCGAAGTTTATATTAATTGTTCATTTTATTTACTGACAAGCAGTATAGCCCGGCGTTGCTCGGATGTAATGAAAGCTTTAAAACTAATCCATGGTCTTGGAGCTCAAACTCAGACTAAAGAATATTTGTGTGAAGTTTGTTGAGAATCGGATAAAACTTGTGGATTTGTATAAAGGACATACAGACAGATAAACAGACACACACGCAAACATCTTGCCTTATATATATATATATATATATATATATATATATATATATATATATATATATATATTCGATTTTCTGCACTATTGTAAGAACTGCAACCATGAAACTTCTGAATATTGTTTCTCGTGTCTTTGTCTATGAGTGTATCAAATTTGATTAAAATCGGACCACTCCTTCTATAACCCGATTTTTTGGATTATCGATTTTCGATATTTATCGGGGGTACCTCGACACAAAACCTAGCTAAGAACACTCGCAGACGCTTATAGTACAACTGTGCAAATTTTCAAGAAAATCGGTTCAGCCGTTTCGGAGTCTATAGGTAACGGACACACACACACACACACACACACACACACACACACACACACACACACACAACGTTCCATTTATAAATAAGTTTAGATCAGATATTTTCAACCAAAATTTCTAATATAATGATAACTATAAAAAAAATAAAAATTCGACAATTCCCAAGAGTCACTGATTTGTCAAAATTTTAATACAGAGCCAAAGATGAAGACGTCAAACGAAGTACTTGAATTGATGAAGGAGTTTAGATATTTTAAAGTTCAAAGTTTTGTAACATAAATCATGCCAGGTTGAATGATAAATATTTGATCCTGTAAGCCAGGGGTCGGCAAAGTGATCGATATCGACCCTTGGGTGTCGATGGGGCTCTCCAAGGGGTCGATAATTGTCTAGGCGTCGAAAGGGGTCGATAGACTCCTCAAACGATTTTTCAATTCTAAAAGTATTCATAAAAAAGGATCACCTTTACTTTTGATTTTGTAATCGTTCGCAGTATTTTTATTTTGTCTACATGATGCTGTAGCTGTTCACAGTGGCATCAATCCTCCCCGTCGTCATATGTAGGGACCCCAATTTTCCGCGATCACGGAATCGCGGAAATTGTTGATTTGAAACGGAATCCCGTTTTTTTATGTAATCATTTTCCATGTTAAGTTAATCATATAAATACTTAAAAACTGCCTGTGTTTTTGTAAATATTCTTATAAATAAAACACGAGCTTATTATTTCTTTTAATTTTATTCCTTATAAATATTTCTAATTAATTTTTCCTTTTAAGACCTAAAAGAAGAATTTTAAAATTCAGTTTCTGCACTCGTACAAAAAATAAACATAGATTATTAAAAAAACGTTAAGAAACTGTAGCAAAGCCGAACAAAGTCAGTTAGAATCCCCACCTCACCCCCAATACACTGTCTCTGTCTCACTGATTAAGCGGAATTGGGTTTTATAGACAATAGTTTTAACTTAAAAAGGAAAGAAGGAAAAAGAACAAGATCAAAGGGATACTTTTTTAACAATCTGTTTCTTTGGTTTCATTTTATAACTTGTTATTTTTATGAAATGCTACATTTCTCTTTTACAATTTAGAAATATAGAAAAGGCTTTTTTTTTCTTTCAACATCAGACTACAGTCTAAAAGTGACAAAGGCACATTGCAATTCTCGCTTGACTTTTTTCATCAAAATGGCTGAATCAAATCTACCCTCAAGTTAAAAAATTTCATCTGCTTCTCCAAAAAGAAGCTAATAAGGTGTTGCCGGTCTTCAGTGAATACGCGCGCCACCGATAAAACACACTTTGAATCAATCAATGCGGTTACTTGCTCAGTCTGGCTGTCGCTTGCTTCTCCCTAATCATGGGCCAATCAGAAAGCGTGACGCATGCAAAGTCTACACGCGATAGTAAGAAAAAATGTCGACAGTATTCGCAAGAATATCTAAAATTTGGATTTATACCATCATTTACTAATGAAACAGTGCAGTTTTGCCTTTTATGTGAGAAGACTTTTAGTAACGATGCTATGAAGCCTGCAAAGATGAAAGATCACCTTGAAAGAATTCACTGTGACAAGAAGAACAAGGATCTTGATTTTTTTAAGGAGTTGAAAGAGAAGATCACAAAACGACTAACTTTAAAGAGATTTAAAGCACCTGTCACTGTTGGTTATGATGGACTGAAAGCATCTTATTGCTCTCAATATAGCACAAAAAGAAAACCATATACCATTGGTGAGGAGATTATTATACCAGCTATTAAAAATGTGTGTGAAATTGTTCTTAAGCAAGACTCTGAACGTATTTTAAAATGTGTATCGTTGAGTGCAAGGACAGTGAGCCGGCGAATTGATGAGATGAGTGAAGATGTGGAGAACATTTTGGGGTCAGAGCTGCAACATTCCAAATTTTCCATTCAACTCGATGAGGCAACATTCGGCAGTTCAAATATTCTCATGGCCTATGTGAGATACAAAAGTCCGAGTCTAAAGTGTATCATTGACGAGTTTTTATTTACCAAGTACCTCAGAGCTGATTCAAAAGACGAGACAATTTTGCGATGCCTAGAGGATTACTTGAATAAACTGAATGTTCCTATTGAAAATATTACTGCAGTGGCTACCGATGGAGCACCATCAATGATTGGTCGTTACAGAGGATTTGCATCCTTGCTGAAAGAAAAGGTTCCCAGTGTGCGAACTATTCACTGTGTATTACATAGAAACCATTTAGTAGCCAAGAATTTAAGTAGCGAACTGCATGCTACTTTAAAAGTGTTTATTAGGTCAGTGAATAAGATTAAAGCACATCCTCTATGTTCGCAACTGTTTGCAATGTTGTGCGAAAAAAATGACGAAACGTATGAACAACTCATTTTACATACGGAAGTAAGATGGTTGTCGCGAGGAGATTCCTTGCAAAGACTTGTTGACTTGTACGACTCAACTGTTGAATTTCTCACGGATGTGGATGGATCACTACGTGACGAATTGAAAAAATGTAAAAATCATCTTTTTTATTTGGCAGACCTATATTCAAAATTTAATGAATTGCAGAAACGTTTGCAAGGCACAGAAACTACAATCATTCAAGCCCGAACAATCTTAATAGGCTTTCAAACCAAGATAGGCATATTTAAATCTTCATTGGCTCGCAGAGATTTCAGCTACTTTTCAAACTTACGACAACTGGAAGATGGAGAAAAAGAAAAAATTCAGATTGTGAGCTGGAGATATACATTAATCACCTAGAAAAATTAATGGAAGACTTTAAAGTACGTTTCAAGGATTTGGATGAAATGAATGTACCTGACTGGATTGTAACACCTTTTGATTTGAAGATGGAGAATTCAGACATTGAATTGTACTTGCAAGAGGAGCTCATTGATATGTGTGCGGACCTCGAAGCTAAATCCTTACTCTCTGTGAGCATTGGAGCAATGTAAATACTAATAACAAGTACCCAAAACTTAGTTCAGCCGTTGAACCTTTTTTACTTGCATTCCCAAGTTCATATATGGTTGAAGCAGGTTTTAGCCATGCAAATTCAATTTTAACAAAGGAGGGAAATAGAATAAACCTGGAAGAACGTTGTGACTTACGTTTAAAGCTCACCAACATTCAACCCAATATCAGTGCATTGGCTTGTACTCATCAGACACATCCTTCCCATTAACCAACCCAAGGAAATCAATGTAAGTAATTTTACTATTTTTTATAAATTTCTTTGACTATTTCTTGTTTGAAAGAAAGAGGGTTAAAGGAAATTAGGACGAATGATTACAGGTAATTCAGAAAATTCGTTACCGATAGCATTTATATTGTTACGAGAAGCCAAGTGCTTACAGGTAAAGACACTTAAAAATGGCCTTATTGGCGAGTGTAAGTATGATTTGTTCACTTCAACCTTTGAATAGATAATTTTAAATAAATTTTACCCATCATGTCAAAGATGGGAGATTAAAGTAATATATTTTTAAACCATGTTAAGAATGTATAAAAAGGCGAGCCTGAACAAAGGGAAGACCACCAGGGTACGGGCAACAGATATATTTTGCATAATAGGGGGTCGATATGAGATCAAGTACTCCAATATGGCTTAAAAAGTTTGCCGACCCCTGCTGTAAACAATGATGTATTCCTGTAGTATCAAGCACGTCAATTAGTGTACATACGTGATCCAAGTAAGCCAAGAAAAATATCTCCGTGATTTCTAAGTTCAGATCCCAAGTAGGCATGTACGCCGACGATACCACTGTTTACTCTCGCCTCGACTAAAAATCTGCTGACGTCGACAAAGCGAACTTCGCTGCCGAGCTTGAGAAGGACCTCCAATCCGTGGTGGACTCGAGTAAGAAATGACTCGTAAATATTAATGCTTCCAAAACGAAGCATTAACCATCATATCGCTCCTACCCCCCGTTAGTATGGAACAGGCTAGCCCTCCCTGAGAGTAAAACACTACGCCTCCTTGGCCTCACACTCTCAGCGGACCTCAAATGGAATGACTATATCGAATCCATTGCTAAATCCGTTGCTACGAAGGTCGGTTCACTGTGCAGGGCCAGGAAGTTTTTCCCGTCTGAATCCATCCCGCACATATATAAATCTACCATCCGCCCATGTATTGAATACTGCTGCCACATCTGGTTGGGTGCCCCTGCTATTCACCTCGTGGTTCTTGACAAAATCCAACGGAGAATCTGTAATGTGATCGATACCGACTTGGCAGCTCGGCTGCAATCGTTGTCTCACCGGCGTAACGTCGCTTCCCTGTGATTCTTCAATAAATACTTTCACTGTTTCTGCTCCAATGAACTTAGATTACTGGAGCCCCCTATGTATAAATTTACACAAGCTACTAGATGGACAGCTAGGTCCCACCCTTTTACAGTGAAACCGATAAAATGTAACCGCAATTACTACTCTAACAGCATCTTTTCGCGCCTGTGGAATTCCCTTCCATAGACTTGCTTTCCCGACAGCTACAATCTCCAGGAATTTAAATGTAAGTCCAATAGACATCTCCTATCACACTAACTGCATCCAGTCTCTCAAGTTCTTTTTCCATTTACTCCACCCCCATCCTCGGTATTCTCATCCGTCTATTACCCTCCTCTTGACATTTCCTATAACTAACCCCTCTTTCTCATCACTTTCCCCTATATAACCCCCTGCGCAACAGTGACAGTAGAATGCCTTGCTTGAAGTGAAATGATTAAAAAAAAAGGTATCTTTTTTTATTTTCCTGGTAACCATTTCTATGGCTTGTTGCCATAATTTCTAAATAGATAACCGACTTTATCGCACTCTTGAACGCTGTCTAAGTTTCGAGTTTATAAACGAGATTTATTTTCGTTTTTTTGAAAACAAAATGCCTATCCTGCCAGGGTACATTACTTTCAACAATTTAACATTCTTACGAATGAATTAACAAACTCGGATTTACCGATTCACTCAGAAATGAGAAGTTAATGTTGCATTACAAGAGGTACTGCCTTGTTTAGCTTACCTCAGTTGATGTGGGTGTACAAAAATGCTGCGAATGAAACTTTGGATCCAACTTATTCAAAGAGAAAATTGTTTACTTTCAAGTATTTTATGACTGTAGAGCTAAACTTATGACTTCTGGTCGGAAAACATCGACATTTTCAACAGTTATTAAAAAATATGTAAAGACTACATACAAACTACAAGAAAAATGAATGCATGCTTATCAGTAAAAAGAGAAACCCAAAATGTCAAATACAGGCTAGAGATATTCAAATCAAGGTGTTACAGAAATTTAAATACCTGGGAAGTGTTCTAACAGAGGACGCAAAGTGCGACACTGAGATCCGAAGGCGAATTGGCATGGCGAAAGACGAATTCCAGAAGCTGAGCAGAGTATTGAAAGACAAGAAAATTTCCTAAAAACAGTACTGGATTGTTATGCGATGTCTGTCCATCACTATGGCAGTGAATGCCGAACAATGTTCTCAAAGATGAAGGAGAGACTTGAAGCAACCAAAATGTGGTCCTACAGAAGGATTTTGAGGATACCATGGACTGAACATTTGAGCAACGACGAGGTTTTGGAGAGGATAGAAACAAAAAGGAAACTAATTCTTAACATCAGAAAAGACAGCTGAAGTTTCTGGGACATGTAATGAAGAAGGAAGGGCTTGGAGAATCTGATTCTCACAGAACAGAAAAGGGAAAGAGAGACAGGAAAAAGCAAGGCGTGACATATTTGATGGGCTTAAGCAAATGGATGCCAGAACAGGGTTTGGGAGTGGTAACAAGAGAAAGGGTGTTAAGAGCTACAAGGCATAGGGAAATGTGGAGAGACGTGATCGCTTACGTCCTGAAGGGACACGGTATAGAGAAGATGAGTCTACAATATTACATGTTGTTATCATTCAGCCACTAAAATAGTTACAAATTTTAATCGAAATGATTCTCACTTGAATTAAGAATTGAAATCGCCGTATACGTTCTTCTTCTATGTGTCGCGTCTCTTCAGGACGTAGACGATTAAGGCTCTCCACACCTTCTTGTTCTTTGCAGCTTTTAATAAATTTTCCACGCTGTCGCTGTTCATCTCAGTGTTCTCGAAAGGTTCCAAAGGAGAATCAGTAATGTGATAGGTACCGATTTGGCGGCTCGACACTAGCCACTTTCTCACCGACGGGATGTGGCTTCCATCTGTCTGTTCTATAAATACTTTCATGGCTTCTGCTCCGACGAACTTAAGTCACTGGTGCCCCTGCCACATGAGTTTACTCGTGCAACCAGACTGGTAACTGGGTCCCACCCATTCACAGATCAACTAAATGAAGCCGACAATTCTACTCCAACAGCTTCTTTTTTCGCACTTCCCGCCTGTGGAACTCGCTTCCATATTCTTGCTTTCCTGATGGTTACAACCTCAAGGAATTTAAATGCAATGTCAATACCCATCTCTTAACCACTTTACTTCAGTTCTTTCTACATCACCTTGTATATGTTTTCTTTCTCTCTACCTTTGCAACTTTCATCACACCTGTATTCCCATCCTTCTCTTGCTCCTTTCTTTGACACATCCTGTAACTGGTTCATCTTTCTCTTTACTCTCCTCCTATCTAATTTCTTACTCTTATGTAGCCCCCTGCGCATCAGTGGCATTACTGCCTTGCTTGCGTTGAAACGATTAAAAAAAGGTTATGCATTGTTTTCTTCTGTCTCCCTTGCCTTCAATCTGTCCTGTGAGTATCAAATTTTCCAAGCTCTTTTATGTGCCCTAGAAATTTCAACCCTGTCTCACTGATGTTAAGTATAAGTTCTTTTTGTTTCCATTTTCTCTAAAAGTTCGTTTCCTCAAATTGTCTAGCATTCATTGTCATATGGGAGAAATGATATTACGTAACAGTTCTGTACTCTTTTCTTTGTTTCAAATATAATTTTCCCGTTTCTTAATACTTTGCTTAGCTTCTGGAAGTCATATTTCTCTATCTCAATACGACTTCGGATTTCGATGTCTCACTCGCCGTCCTTCTGTTAAAACCCTTCACAGATATTTAAATTGTTGCACTTGTTTAATTTTGGTATTTTCAATTTTCAATTTTTATGTTGGGCTGTTCGTTTTGATATATATTTAGGTACCTCCAATTAATCGCTAAAAACCATTTGCATGAAACGGCAAAGGATGAATAAAAAAGGTCATAAACCTAATAAAACAAACTTTTCCCATCAAAATATTTATATTTTTATTAAGAGGAAAGATTAAAGAAACTTTTAATTATTTTTTAAAAAATTTTTAATCCCTGCCAACATTTTCGAAATTTTGTTAGAAAATTTTGTTTTTATTTGATTGAGCGGCTAAAAAAAAGTTTACGACTGTTTTACAATGGGTAACGTAATGATGACACAACCCACTTTTTTCCCGATGACAAACACATTAATTTGGAAATTCTCGCAAAAATCAAATAATAGTCAGATTTGAATGAAACTTTCAGTACTCATTCACAAATGAATGAAATTATTTTTGAAATTATTATTTTTTAAATATCTTGGTGAAAATATTTTTTTTTAACTCTGTTACCCCCCCCCCCCCTCTACGTAAATCCATGAAATTTTAATAAATTTTAATTAGCTGTAAAAATGTTTTTATTAGTTAAATGCAGGACTCATTGGGGCATATAAATCATCTATGTTTTTTTTATTTTAAAGTGGACAACCTGACCGAAAATCTGCTCCGAAGAGTAAGATAAAAAATGCAATAAAACTCTGATATAATTTAATTTGATAAACTTTTAATTGCTGGAATAAATAATAATTATTAAGGACATTATAGTCCGAAGAAAAAAAATTTTTTCGTTTACTAATAAAATTTTGAAATAATTGTTTTTATTTTTTTTATTTTTTATTATAATAATTCATAAAAGTGTTACAAATATTTAAAAAACCTTTTATAGAAACGTTGTTTAATTTCTTTTTGACTTAAGAATTGATTATTATATTGCCTATCGAAAATTGAAAAGTTTAATAAAAATCGTTCACCAATTTTATTTTTAAAATAATTAAAAAAATAAATTTGTGTGTAAATATGTAATTTTTATTAAGTACGGTGTTCCATAGGGATCATAACAAGTTTCCGTAGAGGCCGTATTGTTTTTAGAAGTTAACAAGTGTTTGGATGAATTCCCCTTACATCGAAAACGAAAAAATTTCATTCTTTTTTATCAAATTAAAATTATTCTAAAAGAAATTTAATTTTTTAATTTTTCAGAAAGCATATTAATAAATAATTTCAGAAAAACATATAATATTTAAACATAAAATATTTAATATTTAATATTTCAGAAAAATATTAATAAATAAGATAATATAACTTAGTTCGGTTATTTTGATTTAATTTTTTCTTATTAAATTATTTCAAAAGAAATTGAAATTTTTGTTTATTCAGAAAGTATATTTTTATTTATTCAGAAAGCATATTTTATTTATTCAGAAAGCATAGTCTGGCTATAAATCTAAACTAAAATTCTATAAAATATTATATACTTGCTGAAAATATTATGTTAAATTTTGATTTTACTATTTAGTTAAAAAACAACAAAAAAATTTAAATTTCCAAATGTTACGTTTTAAGCTACATGAATTTTTTGTCACTTTCGGTCACCATCCAAGCGTTCTTGACACCTACCGCTTGTCAATAAATCATTTGTCACCTAAGATAACGTAAATAAAGAGGGCTACCGTAGTTAAAGAAAAGTTTATATCGTAAATTTCCAGGTAGTAAGCACTTATCACTTGTTTGAAATCAGATAAAGGTAAGTTTCAATTTTAAAAATCGACTTAAATAACATGTCAAAGAGGTATATTTTTTGCAAGATTTTTAAAACAGAAATTTGGCTACTTTTTACGTAATGTGTCGATCAATCAATAATGGCGGTATATTGAAAAAAGTTTTTTTTCAGCAGTTAAATTTTTGATTCCGATCAATATAATTTCGGTTTGAACTAAACCAGAATATTTTGCTTACTGTAATTAGTAAATTTAATCTCTTGGCTTTTAATTAAAGCTAAAATTAAAGCTTCAAGAAAACATTTTTATTTTTAAAATTTAAATTTAAATTGAGGTATCGAAAATGAGCAGTGATTTTTTGTACGTACCTATATATATATGCGCGTTTGCACAGTGGTTTGCAAAAGTCTACCCCCACTTTGAAAATTTATATATCTATACTGATTTATAAATGGAACTTTGTCTGTGTGTGTGTGTGTGTGTGTGTGTGTGTGTGTGTTTCCGTTACTTATAGACTCCGAAACGGCTGAAACGATTTTCTTGAACATTAACACAGTTGTACTATAAGCGTCTGCCAGTGTTCTTAGCTAGGTTTTGTGTCTAGGTACCCCCGATAAATATCGAAAATCGATAATCGAAAAAATCGGGTTATAGAAGGAGTGATCCGATTTTAATCAAATTTGATATACTCATAGACAAAGACATAAGAAACGATATTCAGAAGTTTCAAGGTTGCAGTTCTTACAATAGTGCAGAAAATCGATAATATATATATATATATATATATATATATATATATATATATATATATAAAAGGCAATATGTTTGTGTGTGTATGTTTATCTGTCTGTATGTCCTTTATACAAATCCACAATTTTTTTATCCGATTCTCACCAAACTTCACACAAATATTCTTTAGGCTGAGTCTGAGCTCCAGTACCATGGATTAGTTTTAACGCTTTCATTACACCCGAGCAACTGCCAGCATACGGATACAAAATGCATTCAGTAAATATACAAAAACTAGCAGTATAGCCCCGCGTTGCTCGTGTGTAATGAAAGCTTTAAAACTAATCCATAGTCCTGGAGCTCAGACTCTTTGGACGTTGGCACGAAAGATTAAAAAGCAATAGTTGTTTCCAGTTAAAGCGAAACCGTAGACTGAAAGAAAAATGAATGGATGTAAGTCAAATTTTGATGTACTGGTATCGATATCAAATTTTCTGCACTATTGTAAGAACTGCAACCTTGAAACTTCTGAATATAATTTCTTATGTCTTTCTCTATGTGCGTATCAAATTTGATTAAAATCGGATCACTCCTTCTATAACCCGATTTCGATTATCGATTTTCGATTTATCGGGTGTACCTCGACACAAAACCTAGCTAAGAACACTCGCAGACTCTTATAGTACAACTGTGTAATTTTTCTAGAAAATCAGTTCAGCCGTTTCGGAGTCTATAGTAACGGATACACACACACACACACACACACACACACACACACACACACACACACACACACATACAGAGATAAAGTTCCATTTATAAATAAGTTTAGATAGAAAAGGAATGTAAGAGAAGGATGTGTCTTTTCACCGGATTTATTCAACCTATAAAGTGAGGCGATTTTGAGAGAGTTAGAAGTCCCACCGGGACTCATTATTGGCAGCCACGATCTTAGCGAGAGATGCAAATGAATGTGTTGATAGTCTGCACAGAAAGAAAACTACAAGGAAACCCAGAGAAGATAAGAAGAAAGAACTAAACAAAAATTATAGAAAGACAGAATGTATTGTTGTTAGCAAAACAAGAATATGTGGTTTTAAATTTTGTACATAATCTGAAACTATAACTATTATAAAAATTAGATAGACTAAACTATCGCCCGGTTCACATCCACCAACGTCTATTGAACAGGTGAAGAGGCTCATCCCTTGTTTCCTGTTTAGGATGTGGTTTCCGGCTTTCTCTTTTCCAACCTTTTCTCTCTTTTCTTTTCTTTTCTTTCTTTTTTTTTTTTTCAATTGGAGTAGATAGACTAAACTATCGCCCGGTTCACACTCCACCCACGTCTATTGAACGGGTGAAGAGGCTCATCGCTTGTTTCCTGTTTAGGATGTGGTTTCCGGCTTTCTCTTTTCCAATCTTTTCACTCTTACGTATCCCCCTGCACATCAGTGGCGTTACCGCCTTGCTCGGGGTGATATGATTAAAAAAAAATATAATGTCTCTTGAAAATTCAATAATAAGCAGATCAATCACACTTTCCTTACATTTTATAAATTTCACACTGATTCTTAAAATCATATAACTTAGAAAAATGTCTTTGCAAAAGTCTACACCCCTCATTCCCAGATATTATACTGTGTTATCACGTAGTTTATCATTGATGTAGACAACCCAGAACAATCACAAGTGGCATGTGCGTTCTACCATAACAAACAAACTTGGCTAGTCTATTATTTTGCTATATAAGGTGATTTAACTGCCTACAAAATCATCCACCACATGGTTTCTTTCAATGTTGGTCTTTGTATTCTGACTGTAAACACAAATTGTCCAACTCGGGAAAAAATGGTCAAGCCTCTGCCCCAGGAACTTAAAAACCTTATTCAAAAGTACAATGAAAATAATGGCTATAAAATGATTGCAAAAACTTTAGAATTGCTTCTAAGCACTGTTAAAACTGTAGTTAAGATTTCCAAAGTGGGTGTAAACTTTTGCAAGCCACTGTATGTATCTATATGATGAAATTGTTATGTTAGCATTAATCTGAATGAGTAAATGCGACATTCTAATTCGTCGTAATAATTTTACTTATCACCTTTGGCAAGAGTATACTCTTGAAGAAAGGTATAAGGCCAGCTTTTCCTGTACGATAATTGCCAATCATCATTATTAAGTTTTATGTTGGTTGGTCGTTTTGTTTTTATGGCATATCAACACCTCGGCGGGTCATTTATTGCCAATTAAATTTTTTTTTTATTTATTGCGGGTAATCCCTTTTTCTTTCAACAATTTATTGTTGTTTTCATATAAGTTTTTGTGTCTAGTAATGCATTTTTCTTTTCGAGTATCAAGATTCATTGGGATTTGTTTTTAAGGGCAGGGTCCCAAAGTCCTACCCTTGTTATTTAACCCATAACTGGAGGAAAGGGGCGGATTAATACCTTTTCCAAGGGTACCAGTGCTTAAGTGAATGCAGGATATTCAACTGGAATTCCAACTCGGCTCACCGATTTCTCTTTCTGAGCCGATATCCACTGCACCACAGCGCACAATCCGTCATTATACGCTTACAGTAGCTGGTATTCCCAAGCGGTCACCCATCTAAGTACTGACCGGGATCAACGTTGCTTAACTACGGTGATCGAGCGAGAACCGGTGTTTTCAACGTGATAGACCATAATCCTATGTTTTATGTACTTGTCTGTCTGTTTCCAATCTGATCAAATCGAGAATATTTGTCATGACTGTGAATAGTTGGAGCAGGGTACCCATACTACCTATCGCATAAAACTTGGAAAGACAATGAGCAAATCGAGTAAAAATTACAACTTTGTTGTTTTAAATGCCAAGAAGAGAAGATATAAAATCTCGATAAGAAATAAGATACCGTCATTAACCCATCGGCCTATAGAACAGGCGAAAAGACCGTGCGTGCGCCATACACACACATTTGGCAAGAAATTCAATCTCAGGAGAATATGGCATCAAATAAGGTAACTAACTTATCCTTATCACAGACACCTGCTCAGACACATTTTGTGTTGCTTCGATACTCACAACATATGTTGTAGATTATCTGAGCTGGTGAATAATTTCGTGAAGAAGTTTATTTTTATGAAATAGCAAAAAATATACAAACTGGCTAGCAAAAGAAAATAGACATTGTTTTGATAAATATTTGATTGTTGTTAAAGTTAAGAATACGGGCGAAATTCCCCTGTCAGGAAAATATTTGATTGTTTCGAAACCAGCGTAGCCAAGGTCAGATAATATGGACCTTGAATTATGTAAACAATGTGTCAAAATATGACGTAATCTCTTATAAAAGAGACAGAAATTAGGAGTAGTTCAGTTCGTGACCATTTGAGATCCGAACCGAGACCGAGAGAGACACAGTGAAAGCTGCGGACGAGCCCGGCCTCTGACCCCTCAATGCGTGTGTGCTGATACTTCCGACTCTACCTCCTACTCTACGCCACGTTACCTGAAGAATGAATAAAAGATATGTTCTCTACATTCGTTTATATATATGTGTTACGGTCGTCATTTTATTAAGTGAGAATATTGTCATTTTAACAGTGTGAAAAAGGCAGCAAACAAGTTTATAAGAGAGAAGATAACAAGTTTTGGGACCCCGTCGTCTTATTGATAATCGTTGATGTATAGAAGAGTATGCAGCATAGATGTCGTATTGTGTGCAGCTAATTTTCCTCATCCTTAGTACAGGTTATGCAATAATTATGTTTTATTGTGGAACTATGCTGAGCAGATCTTAGTTACTGTTTCTGGAAGAGAGCGCACAATCTGACGTGACCAGTAGCTGAACAGACTAATACCCTCCAAACCTCGGTCACAATGACTTATGACTTCATGTTATTGCATTGATCGATATATATATATATATATATATATATATATATATATATGTATTATTTATTCATAAATTATAGCATGGATATGTTACAATATCACTACAAAAGTAGCCATTACCTTAATTAACCTTAAGCCTGTCCGCATATTTTCCAAATTAGAAGTTGATTTACTCTGATTGGTCCACATTGTATATACAATAATGCCTCCCTGATTAAAGGGGCCATGCTCGTTTTCAGACTTTTAAACCATTCATTTAAGAACCATCACATCACTTGAAAAGACACAAAAGTGTTGAAACAAAATGGCTGCTTTTGTAGTGATATTGTAACATATCCATGTTATAATTTATGAATAAATCATATTATTAGCTCTACTTTTGTATTGAGCACTTTTTTAAAAATAGTGTTTCTTTGGACAAGGAATATTATTCCAACAATACTTATATATATATATATATATATATATATATATATAAATTAGTTTTTAGTAATAATTAAATTAGACCATTACACAGTTTTATTAAAAAGTGTTTAATACATTTATATTTTGTTTGTTTCGAGGCTTAACAACCTATCAATCAATCCATAACTAATGATTTTTGGGTAAGGTTATTTTATTTTTAGAACATTTTTCTTTTCGAGTATCAAGATTCATTGGGATTTGTTTTTAAGAGCAGGGTCCCAAAGTCCTACCCTTGTTATTTAGCCCATAACCGGGGAGAAGGGACGGATTAATACCTTTTCCAAGGGTACCAGTGCTTAAGTGAATGCAGGGTATTCAACTGGAATTCGAACTCGGCTCATCGATTTCTCTTTCTGAGCCGATATCCACTGCACCACAGCGCAGCGGAGCGCATAATCCGTCACTATACGCTTACAGTAGCTGGTATTCCCAAGCGGTCACCCATCTAAGTACTGACCAGGCTCAACGTTGTTTAACTTCAGTGATCGAACGAGAACCGGTGTGTTCAACGTGATAGGCCGTAAGCCACATTTATATTATAGAACTTTTTATTATAAATCGCCTAAAGATACCGAAAAGTTAAAGCCTAGCTTGCGGAAATAACTCATTTCCAATATATATATATATATATATAATATATATATATATATATATATGTGTGTGTGTGTGTGTGATGGCTTCTCTCGTCGATTTTGACAACCTCATTCAGTTTGTATGTTTATGTCTTGTTACACTAGTGACCTGCATACAAGCCCACATATTGTATTGTGCAACAGAGAGACTATCAGGACATAACCACAGCAATATTTACTGACGTTTTTCGCCAATGTCTTTCATCAAAATTTGAAATCAGTCAGATTGACTTAGCCGGTCAATATGACTGATTAAAAAATTTCTGATACTACTTTGGCACAAATATCTCTAATTATTTCTAACCCGGGAAACTCGCTCGAAGTTAGTATGCGGTTACTCATTAGCTTGTCTTTATAGATATGCAAGAGTTTTTTTCCATCGTTAAGCTCTCTCTCTCTCTCTCTCTTATATATATATATATATATATATATATATTTATATTTCCAACTACGTGAAGTGGTATACGTATGTAACATAATCATGATTTTTTTAATTTTCATCAGCCATAGTACAGTAGTTCCGTGACTAGTTTTATAGGTATCGTTAGTTCAGTCCACAACCATTATCTATTCATTGTTATCATGTGCCGAGCTTAGTTAACTATAGTAAATCGATTGATCGTAGAATGAAGTTGATTTTGACATGTGGCATCTCTGCATATAACACTTATTCAATAAATGGCATGCAAGTTTTTCTCATTAGCAAAAACATAAAAAATAAAAAAATAAATAACGAATGCTCCAATCAACCGTGCAATAAAAAACGGTCTTAAATTCTTTAAAGTCCGATATTTTTAAATGTTGGAAGCAGCTTTAAAAAAATTCCAATTACATTGAATAAATCGGTTCTATTTTATCAGAATTCATCAATAACTTCCAAGATCGTAAAATCAGGGCAATTCGTCTTTTGGATCTTCGCCCCCAACGCAACGACAAAACTCCTATCGATTTCGTTGATTGAGAATTCAAGATTTCTTTTTTTCCCTAAAAAAAAAATCGTTTCCTCTACTAAATTAACCACTGTCAAATATCGTCCTAGTAATATATAGGGTTGGGGTACATTGGTTCTATTGGCAAGATACATCACTGTCTGGAAATAAGATCTGAAGTGATCTCGAAAGTTGCATTAGGGCTGATTTTGTTAGTACTTTTTATTCGTTTGACAGCATTTCACCTGGTCGCTCTTAGAAAAGTCACACTTTTCATTTATTTTAGATCGAGGGAGGAAAGCATGATTTGGCAATTTTCAAACTTGATGTTAAAAATTCGAAATGTTGATTTAAAAAAATTATTAAACTTGTAGCAAACTGACAGCAAGTATAGACGTTTATCATGCTATGATGGAAGAAGAGAGAAATGGGTTCAATTGTGCATAACCAACGACCAAGAACACTCAAGAGGTAAAAAATTTTTTGGAAGAGACTCACAAAGCTACATAGATTATCTTCTTCTTCTATGTGCCCTGTCCCTTCAGGACGTAGACGATCATGGCCTTCCGCTTTTCCCTATCCCTGGTGGCTCTGAGCACGCCTTCTCCTGTTACACCATGCAATCCTCGTTCCGTCATCCACCCGATTAGGCCCTTAAAATATGTTATCCGCTGCTCTCCTCTGTCTCTTTTTCCCCTCTATCTGGCCTGTTAGTATCAGATTCTTCAAGCCCTCTTTCCTCATTGCATATCCCAGGAGCTTTAGTTGTCTCTTCCTGATGCTTAGTATTACTTTTCTTTTTGTTTCCATCTTTTCCAAGACCTCATCATTGCTCACATGCTCGATCCATGAGATTCTCAGCATCCTTCTGTAGAACCACATTTCAGTTGCTTCAAGTTTTTCCTTCATCTTTGATGATATTGTCCAGCATTCACTGCCATATTGAAGGACGGACAGCACGTAGCAATCCAGTACTCTCTTCCTAGTTCCTAGCGAAATTGTCCTGCTTCTTAATACCTTACTCAACTTTTGGAATGCTTCCTTCGCCATGCCAATTCACCTTCAGATCTCTGTGTCGCACTTTCCGTCTTACCAGGTATTTAAATTTTTGTACCTGCTTGATTCTAGTATCCCCGACCTGAATTTGGCATTTTGGACTGCCCTTTTTACTGATGATCATGCATTCGGTTTTCGTGCAGTTTATTTCTAGTCCTTTCTTGTTACTTTCTTCTGCTACCTTCTGTAAGAGGTCTTATAGTTTCCTTTCTGTGTCTGCTATCAGCACTGTATCATCTGCGTATCTTAGGTTGATTAAATTATTATCTAGCAGTCAGTAAATGTTTGAAAGAAACGCAATTTGGCGTTTTAAGATTTTCCATATATGAGGGACTTCAGTCAAATGCAAACTCAAAAGCAACTCATACACTACAATGCATCAAATATCAGGTCGTGTTAACAACCGCCCCCCCCCCCCCAAAAAAAAAAACAAACAAAAACAACAACAAAAATAAACAACCACAATAAATAAATAAATAAATAAAAGGTGTTTAAAAAGGAATTGTTTTCATGTTGACTTCGTTATTATAGTATATGATCGAGACTCTCTTGACAATGCTTATTTACAAGATTATAAAAATTAATAAATATGAAGAATTATTATTCATCATTTTGTAAAGAAATAAATTTGAAAATATCTCTTTATTTAAAAATATCTGCAATGTAATGAAAATATGTGAGCAAACTCCAATGCAAAGTTCGTCCTATTGTTTTATGAAAAAATATGAAAACAATTATTTTCATTCATAATTTTATAAAAATATCTATGACCTATAGAACAAGAAAATTTAAGTAAGCATTCAATTTTTTGGGACATTATATATTTTCTTATCAAATTATTTTATATCTCATAATAAATTTTATTTTAACTATTTTTTATAATCGTTGTTTAAGATCAAGTATACATAATGAGAAATCTGACACCTGGATACTTATAGGTTAACCTGTTCTACTCCTTTTTGAAAAACAATTTTGAAAAGTTTTTAATTCATTGCTAATTTTTCTAAAAATGCCTTGAAAATCTGCCAATAATTTATTTATTTTTAGCCAAGTGCTGATTGGTGTAGAAATTTAAAATGAAGAATGGACACTAAGCACCTTGACGAAAACAATTGGTGAATCTGGTGAATTGCGTTCTTTTGAATAGTTGGCTAAACATCGGCTAATTGCCAACCAATTTGAATCTTATAAAATGGTAAATAATGAAGATTTTAATATAGTTGGTTCACATATTTTTATAATTTATTAAATTTTTATAAATTAATGAATAAAAATTTATTTTCCTTTTTATTTACTTATAAATTTGTAAGTCATAAACATAGCATTGTGTTCATTGATTTACATATTTTTAGATGGCTGTAAATATAATCTCGAATAAATAGTGCTTAATATTAAAAAGTAATCGTTCAATAGATCGCTCTACTGTAATCACGTGACCATAAATATCTATCTAAACTTATTTATAAATGGAACTTTGTCTCTGTGTGTGTGTGTGTGTCCGTTACCTATAGACTCCGAAACGGCTGAACTGAATTTCTTGAAAATTTACACAGTTGTACTATAAGCGTCTGCGAGTGTTCTTAGCTAGGTTTTGTGTCTAGGTACCCCCGATAAATATCGAAAATCGATAATTGAAAAAATCGGGTTATAGAAGGAGTGGTCCGATTTTAATCAAGTTTGATACACTCATAGACAAAGACATAAGAAACGATATTCAAAAGTTTCAAGGTTGCAGTTCTTACAAGAGTGCAGAAAATCGATAATATATATAAATATATGTATAAAAGGTAAGATGTTTGTGTGTGTGTCTGTTTATCTGTCTGTATGTCCTTTATAAAAATCCACAATTTTTATCCGATTCTCACCAAACTTCACACAAATATTCTTTAGGCTGAATCTGAGCTCCAGGACCATGGATTAGTTTTAAAGCTTTCATTACACCCGAGCAACGCCGGGCTATACTGCTAGTTAGTATATAATGCACTCAGACAGAAGTCTTAGTGTATTCTCAGTGTTCTGGTGTAGTGTATTCTGGGAATTCTGAGTATTTAATGTCCGGTGTTCTGAAGTGTCCGGTGTTCATTACTGTGTCTTATTCAAAGGATTCGTTTAGTACATTGACTTTAAGCGAAAATATCGAAATATTATAACTCGCTAGTAGCCAGTAGAAGTTCCCTTCAGATTAACGTTATGAAGACTAATGTTATAGAAGTAGAGACAAAAATAACGTTCACGCTAACGTTATAATAAATACAAATGCTAAAAAGGTTTATACCTATGTTTCATATATTACACAAATGCATTCGATAATGCAAATCGCAAAGATTAACTTGAACTGCTAAAAAAAATTTAATTTACACTTGAAAGAGATTAGAATTATCCGTGATATTTATATCCATTCATTTTCATAACAAACTCTCTTCATGCGGATGCATTGATTGATTTGTTTTTATTTTTTATGTATTATCAACCGTTTGCAGGTTATTTAAAGCCAGGGAATCATTTTATATTGGAAGAGTAGACTCGTATCTTTCCCAAGTGTATTTGCAAGTAAGGAAAAAAAATAATAAACCCAATTCGAATTCTGTTTTCAGATTTCCATCTTCGAGTCGCTATCTATTGCGCCACTCGTACATCCAAGCTTACAACACCCAAGCGATCACCCATCTAATTACTGACCAGGCTCGACGTTTCTTAACTTCGACGTGATTCAGCTGTTTGCCTGATGCCGATGAAAAAAACTAGGAAGACAAAGGGAAGGATGCATAGAAGATGATCAAATGGAGATATAGGAAAACCATCGGAAGATCGATTATCGTTTGATTGATACAATCTTCAAAGCACAAGATAGACAAATCACATTGTGTTGATGGCACTCTTAGAAGGAAAACTGAAAATAAAATACTTAGACAAAGTTTTAAAGGGAAGCGATAAGAAAGGCAAACAGTAATACGACCAGTAATAATAATAATAATAATAATAATAATAATAGTGATAAACACCAAGAAACAATAGACCACCTAATCTCAGGCTGTTCTGTGCTTGCCCCAAACGAATATAAAAATCGCCACGATAGAGTTGGGCAATATTTACATTGGGCAATGTGCAAACATTATGGAAAAGCTGTAAACAAACACTGGTATGAACATCATCCAGCACCGGTTACAGAAATAGAAGATGTAACCATTCTATGGGATTACACCATCTACACAGACAGAAAAATTGAAGCAAACAGGCCAGACATTATTGTTAAAAACCAGAAGGAGAAAACTTGTCTATTAATTGATATGGCTTGTCCAGCGGATTGTAACATAGCAACCAAGGAATTTGAAAAACTGTCAAAATATAAAGACCTGGAAATTGAAATAGAAAAAATGTGGAAATTGTAAACAAGAGTTGTACCAGTGATAGTAGGTGCACTTGGAATGATAAAAAATGGAACAAAACAACACATTGAAAGAATCCCTGGAAACCCCAGCTTAAGAGATATATAAAAACTTGTCTTATTAAGTACAGCCCACACACTAAGGAAAACGTTATCTATGTAATGCTGGGGATGATAGGGAAGATAGAAAAACATGAAATGGAGCCATAACAACACGCCACTACCTGCCTTAGGTCTCCCCGCAGACTTGGTTGGTAGTGAGACCAAAGCAGAAATCGAAATATGATGAAAAATGACATAATAATAAAATGCTAAAAGTATATATATATATATATATATATAAAAGTGTGAACATTGAAGTCAACACTCAACAGACTGCAGACTGTTTCATGCTAAGCGCAATCATCAGGCAAAATGATTGTTGAGTGTTGACTTCAATGTTCACACTTTTATATTTACATACGCTCTATCTCTGACATTGAGCACTTTATCCTATAATATATAGCACACCTTATATATATATATATATAT
>JBBBDQ010001524.1:7500-32500 GCA_037127315.1 Ascarosepion bandense
TTCTAAAAGAATATTTGCGACGCATCGTATGGGATTATTTTCTTGTCCCCTCCATTACCTTCCATGATGACAGACATTGCACTTTATATAATTTGTATATACAAACAGCTACAATCTCCAGGTGTTTAAATGTAGGGTCAATAGACACCTCCTATCACACTAACTTCCAATTATTCTCAGAACACTCTCATCTACCCAACCCTCATTCTCGGTATCCTTACCCGCCTATCACCCACCCTCTGACATTTCCTATATTTAATCATCCTTTCTCCACTCTATGTAGCCCCCTGCGCAGTGACATGCCTTGCTCGGGGTGAAACGCTTATAAAAACAAAAAAAAAAAAAAAACAAAAAAACATTACATACATTACATGTTTTACAAGTTTCCCAAAAATTAAAGTTTTTTAATATATCCAGCCCAACCCAAAGAAAAACCAATACATCCCAACCCCTTCCTTTACCTAAACTAACCTCTGGGCTTAGAAATTTCTTCATTCTCTGTTTAGAAGGGGTCGAAGAATGCATCCCCTTAAAGTGACATGTTGAAAATGACTATTTCCCCACTAAGGTTATCTGAATTTACAGATATATATATATATATATATATATATATATATATATATATATATTTAATCATATCACCCCGAGGAAGGCGGTAACGCCACTGAAGTGCAGGGGCTACGTAATATTGAAAAGATTGGAAAAGAGAAAACCGGAAACCACATCCTAAACAGGGAACAAGGGATGAGCCTTTTAACCTGTTCAATAGACATGGGTGGAGTGTGAACCGGGCGATAGATAGATCTATCTACTCCAATTTTATGATTAGGTCTTGAAGGCTTCTTTACCTTCCTTTATTTTACTAAACGCATTGTAACAGCCTTCAAGACCTAACCATACACCTAATACACACGATGCTTCAAGCGAATTATAAAACTTTACTATAATTATTTATATGATTATTAAACAGTTATTAGAATCAAATTAGATCAGTAAACAGTTGTATTAAAAATGTTCAATATAAATAAAAAACGATAAAGACTGAATATGCGGAGATTTCAAATATTAAACTTATGAAGATAAGTCGATTTCGCTATCATGGTTTTATAGGAGTTAATGGGAAATGCTTAATTTCCCCAACACTATATTTTTTAGGCACACAAATGAATGACGAAACTTGCTTTTAGAATAACAACAAAGAATGGTTTATTATACAGTAAACGTACAAGATTGGTAGTAAGTAAGTGTCCATGGTGAAGCTAGCAGCAGCGTCTTCCACGAAAGCATTCCATGGGGAATCAGTAGCAGCGATGTGGGAGAGACGTCCGTTACTGCCGCGGGCTCATGGCTCTCTCTTTCCTCCGTTCTACAAACAGGACTAGGAAAAATAGTTCTAGAGAGGAATCAATGCGCTCCGCCCGTTGATTGGTCAGTGAGTGACCGAATCTCCCGTCGGGGGCATTGATTCGCTAAAGGAAATAGATCTGTGGCTGCTACAGTTTCAACTTTTCGGTATCGTCAGGCGTTATGGAATAACTGATTTCTTAACGCTTTATTTTGAACGTACAACAGAAATTTTCAAACACATAACATAAAGCTTGAAAGAAGAGGAGGAGTTAGTCAAGACTAGCAAAATAGTGTTGTACGTATTGAGTAAAGATTACTAAATGAAAAGTCCGAAATAATGGCCACATGTATTGTAAGAATTATTTCTTACAATTTTAGCAGAAGAAAAGAATTAAACGTATAATTTTAGCAGAACAAAAGGATTATTTCTTTTACTAAAAAACAAGACTTTCAATTCTAGTAGAATAAAAATTTATTCTCGTGGGAGGTATAATTTAATCTCCTTAAATTTTTCCCGGGCGTTCAAGGGGAGCAACTCTTCTCTCTAACGCGGTGTTCACCGCGGCAAAGCAAAATAAAATGAAAAATGCGTGCGTCTCAATTAGAGAACTATTTATTACAACATATAAAATTAGAATACATAAAAAGATTTTTACATTTAACATGTACAGTTCAAGAAATGATTAGCATCATGAATATCTACAATAAAGACAGGAAAACTGCTAAATGTATAGGTATTTTAGCGTCAAAACTAATTGCGGAACATACAATAAACATATTGCAACCATCTTATGAATTAGACAAGAGGGAAAGAGGAAGGTGTGCTTTACGAACACAGACACAAAGTACTTACGAGAAGGTGGAAATACAAATGGCGTTCTCTTACATTCGCGATGCTGACAAGACAAGGTTCCTGTAGCCGAAAACTTCTTTCTTCAAGGACTTGTTGGGCTGACGCTTCTTTTCTTTCTTTTTCCTCATCTTCTTTAGGGTAGCGGCTCTAATCAACCAGCACTTGAAGGCTTTCTCAACCGCAGCAACAATTCAATATAGAGTCGAATATTTAAGGGACTTCGGAAACCACAATTGGGCGATTGGATTTGGTTAATGGGATAACAGACGATTAACCAGCGAGTGTAGGTTCTCTACACTGCAAAAATACTTCAGCAATTATATCCCGTTAATATGGGGATAAAAAGAGACTCCTGAAGCCACAATTAGGCGATTCGATTTGGTTTTTGTGATAAACAACAATTAGCCAGGCAAGTGTAGGTTCTCTACACCGCAAAAAGTGATACAACTATTATACCCCTTTATTAAGGAGATAAAGCACACACTTCGGCTGTACGAAGATGGGTGCCAGCTTATGACCCCTCTAAATGTCGGGGAAAACCCAAAGCAGGCTTCGCATTAAGCGGCCACTCTGCAGCGAAGAGTCTCACATCCTTCCTGCCTGAGCCCGGTGCTGCTACTGTCACTATTCTCCGCCGGCCGGTGCAAGTCCCTTGGGGGAAGCTTCCTGTTCCCTCATCAAATTACGTGCCCTGTGATTAGTCAGCAACGAGGGTACGCTGAAAGAGCCTTTGCCATTGGCCCACAGCGTCTGCTGCTTCACAAAAGGTGACGACTAAATGAAATCAAGGGTCAGTGCAAGTTTAAAAAGTACCACCTGAAACAAATATCCTTTTTAACCAAAGTAATTCTTACAGTATACACATTAGAAAATACATTTTTGGTTCGTACAAACCCGGATGTAAGTATGTAAGTATTTCTCTAGTCTTGACCAACTCTTCCCATTATTTTAAATTTATTGTTATTCGTTTTATAATTTATTGTTATGCGTTTTATAATTTATTGTTATGCGTTTTATAATTCCTGTCGTGAGTTTAAAATAAATTGTTAGGCACTCAGTTAATCCATAACGCCTGACTAGAGCGAATGATTGAAAACATGGCAGCAAAATTGACTGATCTGCATATTTTAATCTCGCTCTGTGTGTGTGTGTCTGTATGTGTGTGTGTGTGTATATACATGTGTTGTGCGTGTGTGTTTCGGGTTGTCTTTTTGTTAGGTACCTCCATAAAATTGCTGAAAAAACAGCATAGTATGGAAGAAAAGGCCTCAAACTAAATAAAAAAGTTTTCTCGGCAAAATGTTTATGTTATCATTAAGAAGATAGATCAAAATATTTTTTAATTATTTTAAATTTCTTTTGTTTCTAACAGGTTCGTTTTGTGGTAGAAAATCTTTTTTACCTTTCGTCAGTGCGAGGTCAAAATTGACGTCAGAGTTTATAACGTCAAAACGTAATATTACGCAAGGCATTTCTTGACTGCGAAATACTCATTAATTTGGAAATTCTTGCAAAAATCAAATAATGGTCGGATTTTTATGAAAATTTCAGGACTTATTCATAATTGACTGAAATCAGTTTTAAATTATTTTTAGAAAATATTGGTAAAAACATTTTTTTACATATGTTACCCCCCACGAATTAATTTCCAGAAATGTCGAAAAATGCAACTAGGTCCGCCCATATAGCTGATTTTGATTAAATTCAGGAGTCATTAGGGAATGCTAATCAACTGTCCTTTTTTCTTCAAAACCTGCTCATTTTTAGAAAATCTGCTCCGAATTGCGAAAACATAATTTAAAATGAAATCATAGTCTGAATAGAAAAATGATTTTTCCATTAATAATGAAGTTTTTCAAGAATTGTTTTCATTTTTATTATTTTTTATTAAGTAATTTCTAAAGTTTCAAAAATTTCTTAAATTTTTCTCCTCCTTGGTCCGCGCGATTTTGTGAAATTAATTTGTGGCGAATATATTTACTAATCGAAAAATCTAAAAGCTTATTATAAATAATGCTGCTCATTTTTTGTTAAACAATTTAAATATTTTAATTTTCTGCATGTTGATTTCCCGTATTTTGTTTGTATGGGAGGCCTTTTTCATTAAAAGGTCACGTGATTCAAGGGTTGTCCTCCCTTACATGAAAAAAAATCCGCATATAAACCTTTTTATACCAAATTCGTCTTCCGTACTTCTGGTCGGCTACTGTAAATCGTCCATTATCGCCTCCTGATAAGGCGATGACAGCTGTGATAACAAGGCTACCGTAATTGAGAAACGCTTTTTTGAAACATTTCAGGCAGTAAGCAAGTAATTCTTGTCTCGAGTGAACTCAAGGTAAGTTTAAATTCGGTAATTAGAATAAAATAATGCGTCAGCGAGATGTATTTTATTTTTGTAAGATTTTTTAAAACCAAGAATTGTCTTCTGTTTACAATCGATGAAAAATGGCGGAAAATTTTAAATTAAAAAAAAAATTAAACCTAAAAATGTTTTGATTCGGATCAATATAATTTCGGTTTGAAATACACCAGGGTATTTTGCTTACTGTAATTAGTAAATTTAATCTCTTGGCTTTCAATTAAAGCTAAAATATTCAAGAAAACTTTTATTCAATTTAATTTGAAGTATCAAAAATGTGAGTAGAAATATCTATTTTTTGTGCATATTATGAGTTATCAGTAAGATGAGAAACCTTATATCGTATTAAGATAACCGCTCGATAGATTGAAAAAGGAAGATAAAATCTTTATCGAGTTAATTTCCATTGAACAATAAAAATTCAGAATGGTGACATTTTGATGCTATTACTAAAAAGACAACAAGAAAGAACTGTCAATAGTACTGATGTCACTGATGATGTATTTTTTGTTTTCTTAATTGGTCAGTTACCAACATCAACGGAGCTCTCGTCGAAGGTCTGGAAATGATGACGAAATCCTCCGAATCATTGAATGAAACTCGAAACTCTATCATAGTTTTCCTGACTGACGGTGAAGCGACAGAGGGTGAAACGAACAAAGTCAAGATTTTGGCCAACGTTGACAGGATGAACAAGCATGGAATCCCCGTTTTCGGATTGTCTTTTGGTGCCGATGCAGACTTCGACCTAATGCGGAAACTTTCTCTTCGGAACAACGCCGTCGCTCGTCGCATCTACGAAGCGTCCGACACTTCGTTGCAACTCAAAAACTTTTATGATGAAATATCCGCTGCCCTCATTGCTGATCTCAAGTTCACCTATTTGGGAGACAACGTAAGCTTTTAAATCCTCATCATCATCACTATCCTCCCCCGCCTCATCCTTCTACTCATCTACAAAAAAAAGTTAAAAATAATTTAATCGTAATTATAAAATTTAACGTTCTTCATTATTTAACCAAATGGTGGTAGAAATGTGTTGCACTAATTCAGTTAAGTGCCATACGTGAAACACGCTTCGGCGATCATGTCTCGAAAGAGACATGACTGACTAGGCAGAAGATTATCCCGCAGTAGGTTGCCATTGCTTTCTGCCATAGACTGGTTGCCAGCCAAGGCTATAGAATGCAATCTGTCCTGTTATTTAACCCATAACTGGAAGGAAGAGACGGATTAATACCTTTTCCAAGGGTATTTGCGCATAAATGAATGCAATGAATTCAACTGGAATTCGAACTCGGCTCTCCGATTTCTCGTTCCGAGCCGATATCCACTGCACCACAACGCACAATTACTCATGCAAAAAGCCTGTTCGAAATCTTAACTTCTTCACTTCCGGTGTTGCGAGGAAAAGATGATATAGTGTATTAACGATCAAACATCCGTATTTAATCAATATTATCTTTGATAGAAATATTATAACATTATCACTTTCCATATTTTCCGTCTTTCTTCTTGTAATTTCATTTCATTATTATTATTATTATTATTATTATTTGTTAAGTGGCCGGCATTGAGGTTCAAGTGACATTAAGTCCTTTAATATTCCAGAACTCTCCGCAGTATAGTTTTCAATAATGTCCTTTGGATTGTTTTATTTCTTCGCAATTTCAATTTCTTCCGTTATTTTCCCGAGGATTTTTAAAGATGTTCTCAGCTTTTCCAATGTCCCAATTATTACAACCATCTTTCAAAATATTCTTGGCTTCTGGTGAGACACTTATTTATTTTTACATTTTCCTTTAGAAATCCTCTGTCGGCTGCTAAAAAAAAAAAAAAAAATAGCGAAATCGGCCATTTTGACTGTTCCACTCTTTTCGCTTATCCGGTATTTAGATTTGTTTGAATCTCTAAATCCGAGAGGCTTTTTGTATCCTTCTCAAGGAAACATGTTATCCATAACGCATTGCTTTGTATGAGTAAAATGTACACTGCCGGCCATAATTATTAGGCCACCCCAGTTTTTTTTAAAAGAAATGATGAATTTCATACTATTTTTAGTATTTATTGTCACGTGGAAAATTCTAAATGGAAATAAAATGGTTCTTTTGTTAAGACTGTACAATAACATGTGCATCAAATAAACTGTTCTGGTGTCCAGTTTTTGTGCTCTCTTCCCCATGCTAGTCTCTTCTTCTTATTGGCTGGCTGAAGCAAAAGCTTCCTGGCTGCCTTGTAAAATTTTGCAAAGTAATAATAACAAAAGAACCATTCTATTTTCATTTAGAATTATCCACTTGGCAATAAATACTAAAAATAGTATGAAATACATAATTCTTTTTTAAACTGGGGTGGCCTAATAATTATGGCCGGTAGTGTAGTCCTTTTTCAAAGTTCCTAGCGAATAATTTTCTCCATATATTTATTCACTTTTTTCTTTCTGGTTTTTATTTGCAACATTCGCTGCTTATGTGTTTCATTGTCTCATTTTTATTTTCTCGTTCTACGTTTGCTGCTTTCTAATTTAATCTATTTTGGCTTCTTACAGAGTTGGTTCTTATGATGATGCGATGCTGTTAGGAACGACTTATTTCTCTCTTAAGATTTATTCGTTGTTTTTCTGTGCTTCAATTATTTTTTTCTGGGCCACAGTTCATGCGTTGTTTTTCTGGGCCACAGTTCATGCGTTGTTTTTCTGGGCCACAGTTCATGCGTTGTTTTTCTGGGCCTCATGTCATTCGTTGTTTTTCTGGGATTCAATTCATCTGTTGTTTGTCTGGGCCTCAATTCATTCGTTGTTTTTCTGGGTCTCCACTTGTTCGTTTTTTTTTTCTTGGGCCTAAATTCATTCGTTATTTTTATGGGACTCAGTTCGTTCGTTGTTTGTCTTGTCCTTATGTCATTCGTTGTTTTTCTGGGCTTCAATTCATTCGTTTTTTGTTTTTTTTTGGTGGGGGGTAAATTCATTCGTTGTAAACCAGATTCTTCTGCTGCTAATATTCTTTATTTGTTTTGCTTTATGTACTCTGCACGTCTTTCTAACCACAAAATCAATGAAGTCTGAAATTCTGATTAGTCCTCTTCTGCCTTCATGTCTTCTTATAGAGAAGAAGTCATGTGACATCGTTTTTCAGATGGTGTGTGTGGGGGTCTTCTGCATCTACATCGCCATCATCGATTTTCTTGTTTTGTGGTTGACGCGCGTTTCTAAGTTCCACCTGTCCAATTCAAGAAGGGTTCAGAGTACCTCACAATAGGAAAATACCCAGGTATTTGTTCCTTCTGTTATAGAATTTGATCTCTAGTCTTTTGCTTGGTTTTCTCAGGTATTCTTTGCAGGAGTTTAATTTCGTTTCCTATTTCGCCACAGAATGCGTAGATAATTTTTGTCATCATTTTCGTTCTGATCAATTTACTGTTCGGTTTGTTTAGTTTGATCTCTTATTTCTCTTTTCCCTTTGTTTATTATGAGCATTCTGCATTTTTCAATGCCATTTTCCATTCATACTGCGGAAATTTCAAAACATTTGTATGAACATTTTCAGCACATTTTTTTTTTAGAAAAAACTTAATATTATTCAGGTACATGATGCTGTTTACTTTGGGAATTTGTAATCTTTACTGTTTATGTCAGGTTACTCTACGAGTGCCCCTGATACCATGTAACCTATTACTATCTGCCGCTCGGTTGGATCATCGGTAACTAAATCAGTGCCCTCACCAGGTTGTTTTGTTGAGGAGAAGGTCTATATTAATAGCAAGACGTCAATGAGTCAATGATTGTATGCAACGATTTTCTTGTGGGGTGAATGGGCATCTATCATAATGAGGTGGGCTAGACTCTATAGCTACGTATGTGACCAGTGTGGTCATGATTTGGGTGGAAGGCTTTCTAGACTGGAGACAACGGCTAGAGAGGAGAGTCCACCCGACAGAATAAATGGATACGTATCCGTGACTACGTTGAAGACATCGGTTGTGGAGAAGAATGGGCTCCTCCAAGTCGACTTGCCTAAGACATGCTAAGCATGAATATATATTTATACGGCTTTCAACCCAGATCACTGAAGAGAAATTTTCAGGTGTTTAACTGCACAGCAACCCTACAACCACACCCATTCATGGGATTGACGATGATGACGATGAATCTTGGCTGCATTTTCTTAATATATCGTTCAATGAATCATTTTTTGTAAGGTCAGTCAGTCTCCTTGGGAGGTATTTCTTTTTAATTTGGCACCAGTAAGTTACAGTTAGGTTCAATTTTCCAAGTTTCCATTGACTTCATTCTGAAGTTCACTGATTTAGAAATTTTAGCATCTTCAAGTATTCTATAAGACTGGGATGCAATTTCATGCCGTAGGCCCTTTTTCTAATCTATCACCTCGGGGTCATTAATTCTGTAGCACATTTGAATCAACCAACAGCAAAAAAGGGCAAGGAAGGTTTTTAAATATAAAAATATTTTTTCTGACGATGAAACTTTACTTTCACTAAGTTTGTGGCCTTCTTCATTACACCATGATGTTCGTTAGAAAAGATTATAAAAAAAAAATAATTACAAAAATAGTTTTTGATCACAAACGCAAAATGAAGTAAAATGAAATACACACACACACACACACACACACACACACACACACACACACACACACACACACACACACACTAGTCATAAAAAAACCCTCTTCCACTTTGGCAAAAGTCAAAACATACTTAGATATACCACAAATCAAAACAAACTGATACCATCAGACCATAAAAATCCCAACTATCAATCACACATATACAAACCATAAACACACTCACATACATGCTCTAGCACACACACACACACACACACACACACACACACACACACACACACACACACACACCACAATTAACGACAGCACCAACAACGGTAGTAGCCAGGAATGACCATTCGTTGAAAGGCACGGACTCGAACACAAGCTCTTCTACTATTCTGAAGATGAGATTTTAATCACGAAATCTTAATGCATAATAAATAGGTGATACCCAACAACTTATTTACCTTCCTTTATTTTACTAAATGCATTGTTACAGCCTCCAAAACCTAACCATATCCCTAAAAATATTTTTATTTTCTTGTTTCTACAACTAGATTTTTCTCAGCGTGTATAAGTTTTTACAGTACTTGTTTGTATTTTTTTCGTAAGATGAAAAGAAACGTGATTTCTTTTCGTTTATGTGTGAGAAAGAAATAAAAGAGACAACAGGATTCAATGCACAGTCAAGTTGTAGATTTATAAGTGTGCATGATGAACTCTGACGAGAAAAATTGTGGCACGACACAGTGAATCAACTTTCTTTGCAATAAATACAGCTAATGATTCAATGTAGTCACTCCATTTCAAGTCAGTTAAAATGTGGTACCAAGAAGGCGCAGTGTGTTGCTCTCATGGAGTTTAGTGCCAGTCATGGTAGAAAAGGTTCTTCTTGGCCGTGAAATGAAAGCAGTTTATTTGAAGCGTTAAAGTTTACAATCCACTTATTTCCCCATTTAACCATTAGGAAATGATCTGTTTATAACTGCATAACATAAAAGCAGATTCCAATCCACATCATTGCATTTTGCCTTTGTTTTGCGCTGTACATGTGCCGATGTCTCAACCAAAGACTTCAAGAGACACAACTTTTTGTATCCGACAAACAGATGAGGTGCCGTGTAATCAGGAAGGAAAATATAGAATTGTGCATAAATAAAATTAGTGAACGCAACAGAATTTGAACCCGCTTCTCCGATTTCCTGTTCCACACAAATAATTACATAACACTCATAAATTAATGAAATGGTGTAAAAAAGAATGAAATGTTGACAAAAAATTATTGCTAAAACTTTTTTGATTAAATAAAATATAAATTTAAGGTTAAGAAATTTTAAATTAGCTGAAACATCTGATTCGATGCAAAATTCCTAATAAAAAGAAAATGTTCCCACTTGATCGATTGCAGGGAAATAAAATTGTTATACTAAGGGAGGTGACTCGTGCAACTTGAAAATGAAAGGGAGTTTACTCTTAAAAAAAAGAAAATGTTGCTATAATGATTTTATATATTAAGTTTGAGAGCATTTTTTAATGGTTTCAAGACTTAATATAATATTATATAAGAAAGATGTTTTCTATTTTTCACAAAAGTGATTCCTCATAAAGAGTGCGTGAACTCAATCAATTTAAACACAGAGTAGAGGGGGCAGATCCATTAAAATGGGACTTTATTTTATTGGAATTGGATAAAAGAAACTCAGATTTTTTGTGAAGTAAATGGATCCGTTTTAAATAGAAACACGAAGTAATTTCATCTTTCATTCATTTTGTGATACGGTGGATCAAATTAGAATGAAACCACTTTATGTAATTTATGAATATCACACTCACTTTATATTTATTGAGTGTTAATTAGCCATTTTACAGTCCAGTAGAGAATGCTGGTCATCTAGGACACACACACACACACACACACACACACACACACACACACACACACACACACACAATATATATATATATATATATATATATATATATATAGTGTGTGTGTGTCGGGGGGACAAGCATGTCGTCGTAGGTATTAACACTGCAGTGTGATTGCAATGTTAAAACATTTGAATACATATCTTATGCAATTGTTCATTTTATTTTTATTAATTTTTCATATACGCCACTTCGTTGTCAACTTTGGTATTTGAAATAAATTTAGATTTAAGTTTATTTAGCCATCTGAGTTATAGTGAAGTTGTATGTAGTTTAGTAGGAATTTGTTTTCGTGTTAGCATTTGGAAATCAACTCATTTGTTAGAATTTTATATTGTTCTCGAATGGTAGTTATTGTCATGTTTTTCATAGACAAATGATACATAGATGCACCGTCTAAGCTGCTACTTCTTTTTTTATTTTGCATCTTGCCTTTCTTAGTTTCCATGTTTTTTTTGTGCGTTACGGTCTGTACTTTTGAGTGTACATATCTATTTTAAATATTCTTATGCTAATGCTTTCAAAGTAAAACTGGTATTAACTAACCGATGTTAGTAATTTTTTAGTGTATGCAAATATTAATATTTATATACTACATATATCATAACTTATGACGTGAAAGTCGATTATAAAAAATGAGGATTGTTCATCATATTACAGAGAAATACTTTTATTTTAATTTATTTTATTCAGTTAAGTTAGTTCGGATATTAATGAGTCTATCACGATAACCATCCCGGTCTTGCATCAAGGTGGGAAGGTCGTTAGGGTGGCATTCTGTGTCTTGTCAATGTAGATAGTTTCTGGGCAATCAAGTTATCTTGCTTCATGGCTAGCTGTCCATAACAGTAGATTGCTCTCAAATTTTTGTTTTACTCGCCAGCTGCAGTCTGTGTTCATGTAAGATTGTAGAAATATCATGGATGAGTCCACAGTGTCGTGATTTAATTGAATGTTTTCTCCAAGAGATGTTAAGTATAGTTATCAGCATCTGAGTATAGGTTTCATCAAGCTTAGTCTCTAAGGTTTTAGTTGATGTCCAAGCAGTGGCACCTGACATTAAAATCACCTCTACAGATTTCCAAATTATATTTTATTCAAGGGAGCTTAGGCTTTAGCAGTGTCCTGCAAAGTGCATTCTTATGTAGGATTGTAGAAATATCAAGGATGAGTCCATAGTGTCGTGGTTTAGTTGGTTGTTGTTTCCAAGAGATGTAAGGTATAGTTCACATCATCCCGGTCTTGCATCAAGAAGGGAGAGTCGTTAGGGTGGCATTCTGTGTCTTGTCAATGTAGGTAGTTGCTGAGCAATCAAGTGTAGGTTCCATCAAGCTTAGACTCAAGAGCTTTAGTTGATGTCCAAACAGTCGCACTATACATTAAAACCGCCTCTACAGGGGCATGAAATAAGCTCCGTTCGAGGTTGTCTGATAAAATCAGTTTTCCAGATTACAGTTATTTTATTCAAGGCGGCTCAGGCATTAGACATTTGATTTTTTCACATCTTTTCAGTAGAATTTATTTCGTCTCCTTGGTATTTAAGAGATTTAATCTGTTTTATTGATTTACCCGGGGTTTCAACCGGCAAGGTTCAATACAAAGAGATACAAAAATATTCTAAAATTATTAACTTACTTGCGTAGTAGTGCTTCTTTTGGAAGTCATGAGTTATCTCCCTCTAACTCAGTAAGTTACTTGTTCAACACTGCTGTAGCCTGGTATTGAACTCACAGCTCTTTGGGTCAAGTCACAGGAACTAACCAACGTCTGTATCCACTATGCCATGTGTCCTTAAGGACACGTATACTCCAGTGATTGTAATGAAGGATTCGGTTAGAAATTCCTAGCACCTGAAGAAGACTTTAGCGTACAACGACCGAAACGTCGTACAAATGGCAACAAAGATGAGGACAATAGTCCGAATAATGGAAATACTTTCTTGGATTGTTGAGAGAAAATGTTTTGAAGTGCTGTGTGTTTGGTCCGTTCATATAACTGGCGAATAATTTCACCCTGACGAGAACTTCAACGCTGAAGAGAAACCATTGAATTCTTTCACGTAACTTCAGACACTCTTTTCTGATTAATTTAATTTTTCTCTTTATTTTATATAAAAAATAATTTTTTTTCTTCTGCTTGGCTGACCGGCTAGTTTTTGTAAATGACAAGGTTTTCTTTGGTCCTAATACAATTTCACATGGACTCCTGAATGCCATGTTTTTCTTCTCAGCTAGTCGATCAATTTCTGTGAAGGCAAAGTTTTCATTTGTCCAAAGAAAATTTCACATAAGTTCGTGAATTCCTTTCTTTTTTTTCCTCCAAATGTGAAGATAGTGGTTGGAAGGCATTATTATTTTGCACTTCACCACATCATCCTTTGTCCAATTCGGAATTGGAGATTATGTTCGATTATTTTTTGCTGATTAAATGGTTTAGCAGTCTCCGATGAAATGATTCAATATATTCTTCATCTTTCTTTGCTTGACTCTACGTAGAAGAAATGTGTATAAAAACTGGTTCCATTATCGTGTTATACAATTTTAATGACCGTTTTTCACTAATATTGTCTCATTTATACGTCGTGCACGCGAGAATTTTAAAAGGAAAGAAAGGCCCGTTAACATGAATTGTTATGTCCAGACGTTAAGTTAAAAATCAAAACAAAAACACAACAGACACTTAATTATATTTTCCTCATTGATCCGATAAAGATTTATTTTATAATCGATTAGCAGTATAACCCGGCGTTGCTCGGGTGTAATGATTAAAACTAATCCATGGTCCTGGAGCTCAGACTCTTTGGACGTTGGCACGAAAGACTAAAAAGCAATAGTTGTTTCCAGTTAAAGCGAAACCGTAGACTGAAAGAAAAATGAATGGGTGTAAGTCAAATTTTTATTTCCTGGTATCGATATCAAATAAGTTTTTTTCGTCGTAAACTGAATTTTGAAGGCTAAATAAGTCCTCTGAGTAAATGGCTGAGACTAAGAACTACAATTATACCTACTTAGAGCTAAACAAAAAACTAAAATAAAAGGGCTGAAAAAGAATACAGACATACAGGCAGATAAACAGACACACACAAACATCTTGCCTTTTACATATATATATATATATATATATATATATATATATATATATATATATATATATATATATATTATCGATTTTCTGCACTATTGTAAGAACTTCAACCTTGAAACTTCTGAATATCACTTCTTATGTCTTTGTCTATGAGTGTATTTGATTAAAATCTGACCACTCCTTCTATAACTCGACTTTTTCGATTATCGAATTTCGATATTTATTTAGGACACAAAATCTAGCTAAGAACACTAGCAGACGCTTATAGTACAACTGTGTAAATTTTCAAGAAAATCGGTTCAGCCGTTTCGGAGTCTATAGGTAAAGGACACACACAGACACCGATATATACACACACACATACACACACAGACAAAGTTCCATTACTAAATAAGTTTAGATTACAAGTGATAAAACCATTTCTTTTAACTTCCGTTTTTTCTTTTCAGGTAGATAATACGACATTGACAAATAGAAGGTTTCAGAATTATTACAACGGAACAGAGGTGGTTATTGCCGGCAAACTCTCGGATAATTCTTCCGATGTTACTTTGAAAGTTGGTGGCAGCACGAATAAAGGTCCCCTGGGAAATATTGATCCTGTAACGTCGGTTAATATTCAAAATTACAGCCAGAGTATCGGTTTAATGACTGACGCAGATATCCAGACTTTACCCGAGAAATTGTGGGCCTACTTGACTATCAAACAGTTGCATGACGAACGAATTGCTTCCAGCGATCCAGTCGAAAAAAGAAAATTATCCAAGCGTATGTTGGAATTGTCGTTGAAGGTAGGTTCCTCTTTCTTGTTTTGTTATTTCTAAATTGGGGTATCAGATTTCTTCTACAAGGAAATTCGTTTTTTATATGTTTTACAAAAAGAATGACAGTGACAGTCTCCCCCGAGCGTAAATGTGCGTGATGCCATAAATTACTTAGGCCACTATTCTTATCTTAACTGTTTTAATTACTATCTGGTGCGTTTTATGTAGTTAAAAACCAAAAGAAAAACTACAATTTTACGTATGAATTTTGTCGCCTTTGGCCTCCCTACTTAGCGTTCTTGACAACTTCCGGTTGTCAATAGATCATTCATCACCTCCGATCAACGTTGACAGACAGGGCTACCGGAAGTGATAAAGGTTTTTACCCAATTTTTCAAACATTAAGCAAGTACAGTTGTTTGAAATCAGATAAAGGTAAGTTTTAATTTAAAAAATTGACTTCAATAACGTGTCAGCGACGTATATTTTTTTTGCTAGAATTTTAAAACAGAAATGTGGCTACTGTTTACGGAATGTATCGATCAATCAAAAAAATGTTGGCATGTTTAAATTTTTATTTTAATCTGAAAATTCTTACATTTCAATCAATATTATTTCGGTTTAAAATACGACAGTGTATTTTGTTTACTGGTATTGCTAAATTTAATCTCTTGACTTTCAATTAAAGCTTAAAGTTTTCTCTTTTCCAATCTTTTCACTCTTTTTTTTTTCAATTGGAGTAAATAGACTAAACTATCGCCCGGTTCACACTCCACCCACGTCTATTGAATAGGTGAAGAGGCTCATCCCTTGTTCTCTGGTTAGAATGTGGTTTCCGGCTTTCTCTTTTACAATCTTTTTACTCTTACGTAGCCCCCTGCGCATCTGTGGCGTTATCGCCTTGCTTGGGGTGATATGATTAAAAAAAAAAATATCGAGGGTCTTTGCATAAGTAGCAATGTTGTGTCCGGCGTCAGCTTGCTAAGCCTGTCACGTAACTTGCAGCACTTGGTATTTTCCAGAGGTCATCCATCTGAGTACTGACCAGGCTCAACTTCGATGATCGACAAAGAACCGATGTTTCAATGTGATGTGGCCATAACTAAAAATAATTGTTGTTCAGGTTCTTAGTCTTTCGGATCTGTGAATTTGTAGCGGATAATGAATTAATTAAATCAACTTTCTTCTTCAGTTTTAGAAAAATTCACAATGATGTGTGAAATCCTGGTTTCCCAAATAGAAAAAGGATTGACCATGTGCTTAACGAAAAAGGAAAAGTCGAAACCAGACTTCGCAAGTAGGTGTTAAAATGATTTTTGACCAATGGGAGCGACTTGTAAGACTTGGAAGGACTTGGCGATCCAGTGTGAAATTCAAAAGGACTATATAAATGACCTCGGCGTCAGTCAAGAGTCAGAGAGATGGGAACAGCGAGAGACACCGCTAAAATGTAACGAGAGAAAGTTCAGGTCACTTCGGACATTGTCCTCTTCCTCTTTCTTTCCTCCTGCTCTTAACTTCTTAATGTTTCTAATTGTACATTAAATCTTACGACTTATGTCGCCTTTCCCTTTCATCTAAACTTATGTATAAATGGAACTTTGTCTGTGTGTGTATGTGTGTGTGTGTGTCTATGCGTATGTGTGTGTGTCCGTTACCTATAGACTCCGAAACGGCTGAACCGATTTTCTTGAAAATTTACACAGTTGCACTATAAGCGTCTGCGAGTGTTCTTCGCTAGGTTTTGTGTCGAGGTACCCCCGATCAATATCGAAAATCGATAATCCAAAAAATCGGATTATAGGAGTTGTTCGATTTTAATCAAATCTGATACACTCATAGACAAAGAAACGATATAAGAAACGATATTCAGAAGTTTCAAGGTTGCAGTTCTTACAATAGTGCAGAAAATCAATAATATATATATATATATATATATATATATATATATATATATATAGTTAGATTGATAGATAGATATTGGTGTGTATGTCTGTTTATCTGCTTGTGTGTCTGTATTTTTTCAGCCCTTTTATTTTAGTTTTTGCTTCAGAGTTGTCTCTAAGTAGGTTAATTGTAGTTCTTAGTCTCAGCCATGATGCCATTTACTCAGAGGATTTATTTAGCCTTCAAAATTCAGTTTACGACGAAAAAAACTTATTTGATATCGATACCAGGAAATCAAAATTTGATTTACATCCATTCATTTTTCTTTCAGTCTACGGTTTCGCTTTAACTGGAAACAACTATTGCTTTTTAGTCTTTCGTGCCACCGGCCAAAGAGTCTGAGCTCCAGGACCATGGATTAGTTTTAAAGCTTTCATTAAACCCGAGCAACGCGGGCTACACTGCTAGTATATATATATATATATATATATATATATAAAATACGCATGACATATACATATATATGTTATGCAAGTTTGATATATATATATATATATATATATATATATATATATATATATATATGCTATGTATCATCATCATTTATCCATCACACTCGGATGGTGCATTGGGCAGCAACATTTTGTTGCTGTAATAAACAGTTTTTTACGAGGCAGGGTTGTTAGCCCTGCACCTAACCCCCAAACCTGGAGGACCGGTGGACCATTTTTGGTCCTTACGTTTACGGCACCTGGTATTCCCAAATATTCACCCATATAAGTACTGACCAGGCTCAATGTTGCTTAATTCGGTGATCGGACGGGAACCGGTGTATTCAACACGATATAGCCGTAGACATATGTTATGTCTACTTTATAATATTAAGACCTTGAATAAGCTCTTACTGATTTTTCATGAAAAGTAATGTTTTATTTTTATTTACAAAAATTATTAAGATACATGTCACTGAAAGTATTGTTTATCACTAGCCACTAATTCTTTCTCATCTTTCTGGCAGCATTTGCCTTATGTGGTGGATAGGGAATTGAAAATTAAAAGTGACTCTCTTCTCTTCACTTGTACAAAAATTCACAATTACGTGTGCAATCCTGATTTTGACGAATAGGAAAGGGATTGACCCCTGACTGGAAAAAAAAAAAAAAAAAAAATTAAACCGGATCTCGCGATCTGATGTTAAATTGATTTTTCTAACCATTGAAAGGAAGTAATTTGCAAAACTGAGAGAAAAGTTAGCAATCCAGTGTGAAAAAATAAATGTCTATAAGAAGAGAAAGAATGTCGAAGCAGTCAATCAGATGGAAGCAGAGAGACGACACGCTAAAATGTGACAAAAGAAACTTCAAGTCTGACCAGGACGTAAGGTCGCGTCACATATTTGTTCTCCTTCTTCACTCGTGCTAATGTCCTTTATCTCTTCTTCACTATCCTTAACATTCTCGCAGTCAACGAAGAAGAAGACGATAACAACAACAAGATACTTCAACTGACTCCTAAACATTAACGTCCGATAAGTAAAATTTCCTTTATTGTTTCACCTTCCATTTCCTTTTCAAGGAACACAGACTTTATTAAATATATTCTGCTACTTACTACTATTTCTCTCTGAACATTTAACTCCTACAAATTCATGTTATTCTGTTTAGTTAATAAAATTTATTTTGAATCTACAAACAAAATATTTTATTCTTCCAACCTTCAACCTTCTGATGATAACGAATAATCTTAAGTTGTAGGAAGTTCGGTTATGTTTGACACGAGGTCAATTTAATAAACATTTAACCGCGTCTCTCTCTACCACAATTCCACGTCGGAAAAAAACTCTTTTGAGGCTAACTACGAGTAGACCTATTTGTTGACGTCTTCATAAGAATGAAAGTGCTGCTCGGCCAGGCCAAGTGCCATCGATCTGAACCAGAGAATGAAGAAATATTTGGTGAATACGGCGGATAGTGTAGGACTTCCGATTTAAGCGTTTCCAAGTAGGTTTTCACCTGTTTTGCAACATGTGGCCGAGCGTTGTCATTTTGCAAAACCACTTTGTCGTATCTTTGCTCGTTTCGTTTTCAATGCTCGGCCCAAACGCATCAACTTGTAGTCTATAGCGATCTCCAGTGATGATTTCGGTTGGTTTGAGCAGCTCATAATAAACTACACCCAGCTGATCCCACCAACTGCAGAGCAGAATTTTCGAACCATGGACATTCGGCTTTGCCACCGGTGTTGATGCATGGCCGGGATTACGCTCTTCTACGATCTTCTACGCTTAGCGTTATCGTAGTGTATCTACTTTTCATTGTCGGTCACGATACGATGCAAAAAAAAACAAAAAAAAAACTTTCCTTTTCGGCCGTTGAAGTTGCTGTTCACGTGACAAAACACCGTTCGCCGTCTCTCGGTTTTAACTCGCGCGGCACCCAATGTCTTTGCTTTTGAATCATTCCTAATGCTTTCAAACGTTTTGAAACTGTTTTCTGATCAACTCGTAATGATTATGCAAGTTCAATTTGCGAATGACATGAGTCTTAATGAAGTAACGCCTCCAATACTTCGTTTTCAAACTTTTTCAGTGTACCAGAGCGTTCTTTATTTTCAACATCAAAGTCATTATTTTTGAAGCGTCTAAACCAATCTCTGTATTTTCCAACAGAGCATGGTTGCCGTAAGTCTCTGTGTGCTACAACTGCAGATTTCTTTTGAATAAAGTAGTGCAGTAAAATTCCCAGCAAGTACACTTTCTTTAGCACGAAATCCAGCATGTTTAACGCTATAAAAAACAAAGTTGTTTACACTTCGGCGAAATGACATTCACTGAATTTCAAGCTTACTTATAGTACTTCCTTATAGATGCGTTACCATCTAAAAGTACACGCACGCAATTCTAAGAAAGCCATCAGTTGGAAAACAGCGAGATATTTGATATATTTTTGATATTTGATATATATTTTATGTATATTTTGTATATATTTTACACATGACCAACATCATGTATTAGAAATGGGATTTATTAACATACATTTTCTTATTAAATTCTGTATTCATAAATTTTGTCTGTAGGTATAATCTTTTTTAGATTTATTTAAAAGACTTTTTGTATCTTAAATCCTTTTGAAAAATGAATCGTACTAATTGATATAAAAAGTGAAATCTGCTTTCATATATTTTTAGGAAGAAGAAATAAAAGTAAAGTAAAGAGGAAACTCAAAAGCTACACGCGGTCATTTCCTATTTTTCAACAGATTTCCAAAACGAGGTTTGATTCGTTTCGGTCCAATGTACCGCCATTGCTTTATTGGGCGAAGCGGTCGAATATAGACAGAACGAACGTGAATTCATTGGCTTTGCCCATTGATCTCTTGTGGGCGAGGTGCAGTTGTTACTTGTTAGCTTCGACTAAAACAATATAATTATTAGGTACCTAGGTACACAATTATCGAAAAAACAGCAAATATTTTATCATCAAAATGTTTATGCTATTATTAAGAGGAAAGATCAAAATTTGTTGTCATTATTTTAAATTTTTTTAAAACCTTTTTAACACGTTCGAAATTTCAGTTAAAAATGTTTTTTTGTTTTGTTTTCCGTCAGCGATTCACGATTTACGTCATGTGACTATTAAGCAAAACGTAATATTACGCAAGTCGGTTTTTGGTGTTGAAAGCCACATTAATTTGAAAATTCTTCAAAAATCAACTAATGGTCTGATTTTAATGAAACTCTCAGACCTTATTCACAAACGAATGAAATTATTTTTGCAATTATTATTTTTAGAAAATCTTGGGAAAAATACTTTTTTTACGTCTGTTACCCTGACTCCAATTAATTGCATAACACTTTAAGAAATAGATTATCTTTACCAATTTTTTATTTATTAGTCAAATGCAGGACTCATTGGGGAATGTAAATCGTGTAGTCTTTTTTTAATTACGAGATCATTTTTCTGAAAATCTGCCCCGAATATTAAAATCAAAAATGCATTAAAACTAAGCTATTTTTAATTTAGATAAACTTTTAACTGTTTTTATAAAAATATAATTTAAGACATCATATTCTGAAGAAGAAAAAAAATTCGATGAATTGTGATTTTTTCTATAAGAATTGTTTTCATTTGTGTCTTTGCTTATTAAAGTTTCAAACATCTTTGAAATTTCTTTCAGTTAATCAGTGTCTTTGATTATTAATGCATTAAAAATATACTTTATTTACAAATCAAATTCAAAAGCTTAATACAAATCATTTAGAATTAAGATTTTAAAAATAATTTCTAATTTTTTTTATGTTAAACTGCACATTATTTTACTATGAAAACGTATAAGATACTTTAAAGGTTATCTTAAAAGGTCACATGTTTCAAGGGTTGTTTCCTTTACGAGATTTTAAAACTTTGGTCACCATACTTCAAAATTGATTGATAACAGTTGCTGTCATCGCCTACTTGAAAGGTAAACGAGTCAGACCTTTGTGATTAAGAAATACTTTTATTCTAAATTTCATGCCATAAACAAATATTTGTTTCAAATCAGATTAATTTAACTTTAAATTTGCTAATTTTCTAAAAAGGAACGAGTAAGAGATGTAGATTTTATTTTTGCAAGATTTTTAAAACCGAGAATTAACTTTTGTTTACAATTGTATCGATAGGCCCAAAAAATGGCCGAAAATTGAAAACTAAAAAAAAAATTCTGGAAATTTAAAATTCCAATGAATATAATTTCTGTCTGAAAAGCACCAGTGTATTTTGCTTAGTGAAAATAGTAAATTTAATCATTTAGCTTTCAGTTAAGCTAAAATTAAAGCTTCAAGAATTTTTTTTTATTTTTAAAAATTTAATTTCAAATTTAGATATTGAAAATGTAGTGGGGGTACGTAGATGATTTCTTTATTAGTTTCTTGCTCCTTAATCTTGTCGTGTATTTTGTTGTCGCATCTTGACTTAAGTGAAAATAGTCGAAAGCAATTGACAATAAGCAAGAGAATTGATATTGTCCTATATCCCAGAACAGACGATAATTTCAGCAAGAAACGACTTCATTTCCGCGTATTAATTTTAAAAGGGAAGTAAATTGGTCGAAAAATCGGCCAACTACGCGTGAAGTGATTCTGCAGTGAATAACATTTTTGAAGCGTGGTTACGGGGTGAGATAAACAGCGAAAAGAAGTTCGATATTTTTCTGGTTGTAAACTTGAAAAAAGGTAGGTTTCGTCAATAAACAATTATCGATTTGCGTTCAGCATTTGCATTTGCTCGGAAATAAGGATGTTTTGGAAAGATTTGAAGGGGTAAAGGCCTTCGGGGAACAAAACAAAAATTTCCCGAAACGACGTTTTTATTCTGGAGAAAAGATCCTGCAAAGAGGTATTTATGCTTCAAGATATACATATTCGGCTGTTTTAAAAACAACTTTTGAATTATAATCGAAATGTTGTTAGATCGGCTTTTTTCCGAGTCCGAAATATTGCAATAAATCCTTTATACGAAAAGTGCTGAATATTCTAGCTCAGTGTATTTATTCCTGTCGAATTGCAATGTAGGCCAGCTTATGCATTTTATTTTTAACACAGCATTATTGTCATTTCTTCTGAAAAAAATTATAAGATCTTTATAAAATATTTTAAATTATCTTTGCGTTTAAAATATTTCGTTATTTTTCATTTAATTCTGTAGTTAAAAAGAAAAACTATAAATCTTGTTTGATATTCACATCTTTTTAAGTGCTAGCAACTCAGATTAATAAGTCGTAAGAGTTATCTCCCTCTAATCAGTTTGCTCTGCGTTCAGTAGCAAAAAGTACTGAGGTTTAATGAAAATATTAATGCAATTGGGGGATGTCATTCAACCTCTCTCTCTCTCTCTATATATATATATATATATATATATATATATATATGTATATATATATATATATATATATAAAATAGCTAAAGTTCGCCTTCCTTTACCAAGCGCCTATAGCTCAGAGGTAGAATCGCTAATTGATGTGAATTTGGTCGGGTTTCAATCCTGGCTAGAAGCAATCGGATGTCTAACAGTACTGATGAGCAGTGATACAGCGAGACAGATCTATCTGTGGATGACTATATATATATATATATATATATATATATATATATATATATATATATATATTACAGAAAAGTGAAAGAACACGCAGATTAAAACTCACCGTTCAAGCATCTGTTTATATATATATATATATATATATATATATATATATATATATATATATATATGAGTACATCCAGTTTCGCGATAACTAAGGTTAAATATTATTTTTTAAAAAATGAAAAATCTTTCATGAAGTTTTTATTTTAGTTTTAATTTTAATCTGACAAATTAAATGTAATATTTCCAGTAAACAAAATGCTATGCTTTATTTCAAAATTAATTTAACTTGATTGAAAGAAGTTTTTATTTTAAAATTTCTAAAACATTTTGAATTTCGCGCCATCTTTAGCAAACTATTTTTTAAAAAATCTTCCAAAAATAAAATATAATTTTCTGAAGTTTTATTTACAGAATCTTAGCCGATTTAAAGAATAATTAATCTGATTTGCAACTGATTTTATTTCCATTAAGTTTAAAATATTGCAGAAATGCTTTTTTGGGTTTTTTTTTACACGGTGCTAACGATTTATGTTAAGTTTTTTTAAGAGCTCCGTGATAACTCGATGACAGATAGATTTTTATCTTATGTTGTTCTACGCCGGCTTTACCTGTAAAAAATAATTGAAGACTATAACGTGAGCGACTTTTAAGTACTCAGTAATCTTAAAGACTTACGAAAATAATCTAATATTATATTAAGTTTTAGAGAATTTGGGATTTACTGTAAATTTACTATAGTTATCGCTCTTTTTTTGATAGTGTCACGAATGGGCACCCGTACCTAAAAAAAACAACAAAAAAAAAAAAACAAAAAACAAAAAAAAAACACGTTTATACAGATGCAAAACAATTCAAAACTCTTTTTAAAAATACTCGGGTTCGTCAGATTGTAATAAATTTTACTATATATGATTAGTAAATATAATTTTACATAAGAACAGTCATGCGGCCATATGGGGATGGTTAATGTCTCTTTGATTTGGCCTTGTGTCATTCATAACCGAACTCCCTACAGCTTAAAAGTTTTATCCAGAGTTATAAGAATGTTGTTTTCAGAAGGTTTTCATCATCAGAAAGTTGGTTGGTAGCAGAAGGTTGGAATATGTGAAATTGTATGGAATAGTGTAAGAATAAAATATACATTTTTCATGTTAAAATAGAAATGTATTAAAAGGAAAGAATAACACAAGTTGTAGAAGTTAATGTGCAATTAGAAACATTATTAAGAAGTTAAGGGCAGAGTTCGTGTTCAATGATAAAGTTATGAGTATCAGGATTTGTAGAAAATGTTTGTAGTAGTAATTGTTGAAAGAATATATGCATACGTACGTGTGTATGTGCGTTTGTTTCGTAGGAATTTTTTTGGATGGAGAAGAAGTATAATGAATCAGTAGAGAACAAGGTGCGTCCTGACCTTATCTCCGGGTTTATTTGAAGTTGAAGTTACATTTTAGTGTTGTCTTTCTCGCTGCTTCCATCTGACTGACGCTGATCAAGTCTTTTTATTGTAATCTAGATTTTTCCGTTTTTGTCTTGCAAGTCTCTCCCATTGGTAAAAAAAAAATCAATTTAACACCTACTTGCGAAATCTGGTTTCGACTTTTTTTTAAGCACATGGTCAATCATTTTTCTATTTGGGAAAAACCAGGATTTCACACGTCATTGTGAATTTTTGTAAAAGTGAAGAAGAAAGTTGATTTTAATTCTTAATTTTTTAACCACTTACACCATTGAAATGAAATTTTGAAAAATTTAAAATCTTTAGAAATTATCTAATTACAACTGCAAAAAATGAAAACAAATCTCGTAAAACCTCATTTTTCATCGATTTTGCTTTTGTAAGACAATATTGTCTTGAATATTTTCAGTAAGACCGGGTACGATTTAATAAAGAAAAAATTGATAATTTAAATTCTCCAAAGAATTCTGCTTTTAACTAATACATTCACTAAAAGTTGTCTCGTTGAATTTCTCGTGTTTCATAAAAGCAAGTAGGTAGATACACACTTTTTGTAAAAATTAGTGAGATTTTCTAAAAAAAGAATTTCTAAAATAATTTCCTTAATTTCTGTTTAAGTTCCA
>JBBBDQ010001524.1:37500-270000 GCA_037127315.1 Ascarosepion bandense
TAATGTTTATTTCTTTCATCAATTTGCCAGTATCGAGAGTTTGACTTGTACAAAGTGACTAGTCAAGTCGAGACTTGGATGTCAGACATGCGCGCTCAAACCTGTTCAGAAGTATCTAAACTGTCGGCTGTATGCAAACGCTTATTCAGACCAAGGATTAAAAAATGACTTCGAAAAACGAAGCCTGTAGGTTTTGTCGAGGAACATCCATCTTCAAACCTCGTGGACTGGCGCTACACGATAACAAAGAACTGTGCCTAATAACAGAAACCACATCACCTAAGAACTTTTAACAGTGGCAATAACTAAAATGAATATTTTTTTGAATCGTTTCACCCCAAGCAAGGCGGTAACACTACTGATGCACAGGGGACTACATAAGAGAGAAAGATTAGATAGGAGGAAAGTAAAGAGAAAGGCAAACCAGTTACAGGGGGTGTCAGAGAAAGGAGCAAGAGAAGGATGGGAATACAGGTGTGATGACAGTTGCAAAGATAGAGAGAAGGGAAAAGATATACAGAGTGATGTAGAAAGAACTGGAGTCAAGTGGTTAAGAGATGGGCATTGACATTGCATTTAAATTCCTGGAGGTTGTAGCCGTCAGGAAAGCAAGAATATAGGAGGGAGTTCTACAGGTGGGAAGTGCGAGAAAAGAAGCTGACGGAGTAGCATTGTCGGCTGCATTTGGTTGATCTAACTGTGAATGGGTGGGATCCAGTTGTCAGTCTGGTTGCACGAGTAAATTCTTGTGGCGGGGGCACCAGTGACTTAAGTTCGTCGGAGCAGAAACCATGAAAATATTTATAGAACAGACAGAGGGAAGCCACATCCCGTCGGTGGGGAAGTGGCTGGAGTCGAACCGCCAAGTTGGTACTCATCACATTACAGATTCTCCTTTCACATGTAACTCGATGAGAAAATAATGACAGCATCAAGGAGTTGACGCTTCACACTAATTCAAACAAAAGTGCCTGTCTATATTTCGAAAATGAGGTATTGTAATTATTTACACTATTTACACTGTTCGGACAGTTCGTCTTAGTTTTTGTTGCCATATTCACGATGTTTCATTTATTGTAGGCGCCGACCTTATTCTAGCGATTGAAATTTCGAACTGAACACTATTTCTTTCACTGGGGAAGATTGTTCTCATTCCACGAGTCATGCCACTTCAGTTATCATCATCTAACTCAACTCTCTAAATATTGTGTTCACCTTTGCTGTAGCCAGGTATTGAACCTACAACTCTTTGGGTCAAGTCACTGGATTCAACCAACACTTTTATCCACTGGGTCATGTGTTCTTGAGAACAATCTACCCAAGTGAACGCAGTAAAGGATCCAGTTCGAAATTCCAATCAAGGCCAGAGCGTACAACGGCCGAAACATCGTGAAGATGAGGACAACAGCCGGAACAAAGTAAATAATGAAAACAATTAAAACAAAAAAGTTCAGAAAGAAACCTCCATCAATAATGGAAACCTACATTCATGAATGAAACCTCCATTAATAATGAAAACCTCCATCAAAAATGGAAACCTACATTATTAATGAAAACCTCCATCAATAATGGAAACCTACATTAATGATGGAAACCTCCATTAATAATGAAAACCTCCATCAATAATGAAAACCTCCATCAATAATGGAAACCTACATTATTAATGGAAACCTCCATCAATAAAGTAAACCTCCATCAATAATGGAAACCTATATCAATGATGGAAACCTACATTAATGATGGAAACCTCCATTAATAATGAAAACCTCCATCAATAATGGAAAGAGCAATTAATAGTGGACTTGATAATCTTATTTTCCTGAAAAAAATGTTTTTTTTGGAAGATCTTTATAAATTTCAGCCGAAAGTAGTATTGAATACTTGAGAAAAGAATGCTGGATGTTTCTTCGTAACTCTTGCCTTTTGTCAGACCAACCCAATAATTAGAGTAATCGACGGTTTAATTAAAAATCTCGACGTGAATAAAACTTTTTTCCTTTCGCTTTTCAGAATGTGGTTCTTGTTTTCTCGATGTTTTTATTTTAATTCCGAACGATTTCATTCGATTTAACAATTGTCATTATCTTTCCTCATCGATTGATTATAGAATCAAACTCTCATTTCAGTTTTGTCCGAAAACAACGACATTTCGTCTGACAGGGAATTTATAAGTGGTGGAGGTAAGTGTGCATTATGAGTCTCTTCTAGCCGAGCCTCGTTTCAAATTTCTCTACCTATTCCTCTTACGTCATACTAATTTCTAAGACTGTATAGAGTTTCAGTCTGAATTTCTGAGATTAAGAGTTATTATTTACACTATTTTACGTTCGAACTATTGTCCTCATCTTTGTTGTTGTTAGCACAATATTTCAGCCGTTATGCCTTCGTATCGCTATTCAATGAAGAAATTCTAAACTGTTATAAAAGCAATATAGGTCTGATTAAATTCCATATTGGGGTGTCTTATGAAATACGCCTAACACGTTACTACCGTTGTTGAATAGCATGATATTGCTTCCTGGCTTAAATTGTTTTATATAGAGTCTCGTTTTTCTTAAGCTGTTTTTTTTTTTTTTTTACAATTAGATGTCTTTAGAATTAACCGTCTGACTTTTTGGGATGAGGAGTTGTCATTATTTACACATTTTACATTTAAACTATTGTCCACATCTTTGTTGTTAACTCAACGTTTCGGTTTTCATATCTCTATGCTATGAGGAATTGCTTAGTCGGCCAATATAGAAATAAATACAATATGAGAGCCATTAATTAAGAAAGGAAAATAACAGAAAGTTTTCAACAGCAGCAGCCAAGACTGAACGACAGCAAAATGCAAACGTGACTACCGGCAGCTATACTAATCAGCAGGAAGGTTAGGTTTAAGGCTCCAAGTTCGCGATGAGACTATAGCCTAGTGAATTAAAGCATTGGTTCGTGAATTTGGTGGCATAGTAATTGTGAGTTCAATTCCTGGTCTAGGCATTGTGTACTTGGTCTTAGTTAAAATGGGTGAAAAATAAGATCTAGACACAGCCTATCCCCGTTGATTAAATAACTGTAGGCTACCCAGATCGATATGCACTCGAGGAAGGCTGGAGCGCATAACGACCAAAACGAGTCTATTTAGGGCCAGTTTTCATTTGATAAATACCCAAGGAATGAATAAAATTATTTAATTATTGTTCTTTTTATTTAAGTTCATTTACGCCGACAAAGTCGACGAGTCTTTTAAAACATGAAATGTGTCACTCTTCATTATTTTTTCATCAATCAGCCAACCGATTAACAAATGAACGATGTAATTAAGATGTAATTAAGTAATGACAATTCTCATCCCAATGAATTGTTTATTTTTTATCGAATAAAAAATCTATTATCGACTTCCAATAAATCTACCATGTATGTCTTGTTTCTTTCAGTTTATGGAGATCCCCATTTTCTGGTCAGTATCAAAGGATTATCTGTCCCGGTATGTTTTCATATTTTAGGCAAGAAAGGTGACATTCTCAACCTGCTGTCTGATACCAAAAAAGGTAACACATTCACTGATTCTATTTGGAAAATTTGCCGGTCTGTGAGTGTCTCACGGTCAATGGGCGTTTCAATTTGTGTATAAATGATTTTTTATTTTATTTTTATTTTTATTTTTTTTCAAGCAAGCGTTTCCTCAATAAAGCACAAGAAATAGTGACAGTTTGTGTAAAATATTCAGGTCTTATTGAAGCCATGAATATTTTGCATAAAAATGTCGTCATTTCGTAAAATTGAAAAACAGTACAAATTCAGATAAACTTGAAATGTAAGAATCATGGTTGTTTTATGTATCATAATTAGGGAACTTGGGATAGTTCAAAATATATTTGAAAAAGAAGTCATTCATTTAGTTAAGTGCCATACGTGATACACGCTTGGGCGATCATGTCTGACCGGGCAGAAGATTATCCCGCTTGCCATTGCTTTCTGCGGTAGACTGGTTGCCGACGAAGGCTATAGAACCCAATCTGTCCTATTATTTAACCCATAACTGGAGGGAAGAGACGGATTAATACCTTTCCCAAGGGTATTTGCGCGTAAGTGAATGCAATGAATTCAACTGGAATTCGAACTCGGCTCCCCAATTTCTCGTTCCGAGCCGATATCCACTGCGCCACAACGCACATCAGAAAGAAGAGAAAAGCTATAAGAATTAGAATTTTGAAGTCATTTAGTGAAGCAAGAATACTGAGGGGTGTCCTGAAGTACTGAGAAACTTGCCGTCATTTGGTCTCGTCTGAAGAACATTTTTTGGTGTGAAAATGGATCTGTAGTAAATAAACGATCGCTAATAACAGCTGTTGGTCTTGACCTAGCATCTCCGGCTCAGCCGCTTTCGCACCTTCATAACGTAGCTTCCCTCTGCCTTTTCGACATAATATTTTCATGATTTATACTAACCTCCAGGAAAATGACTAGTTGCGCCTTCTTGGGCCTACATTTTAGGCTGGTATTAAGTGGAAAGTTTACGCTGAATCCATTGCTAGGTCTGATGCTAAGAAAGTCGACCCACTGTGCCATGCTAGATAATTTTACTCTCCTGAATCTATCTTACATATCTATAAGTTCTGTTTATAATCAAACAGAATATATATATTTATTTCTACCGGCCTGATTATTTACGATAAATTTTGTTACAAAAATGTGTGTCATTCGGCAAGAATTTCGCAAACAAAATATATCGTAAATAATCAGACCGGTAGAAATAAATATATATATACAGTTCGATTATAAACAGAATATCTACTTAAATATAAGTCTCGATCAAAAATATCTATAAGTCTACCATTCGTCCATGCTTTGAATATTGCCGGTCCGGTGATCCTGCTGTATATTTAAAGAGCCTTGATAAAATCCAAAGAAGAATTATTAATATTATTGAACCTGACCTGGCATCTCGGGCTTCAGTCCCTTTACCCCACCCCACAATGTAGCTTCCCTGTGTTATTTCTATAAATACTTTCATGATAATAGTTTTGTTAAATTTCCTCTTTCGTACCTAGACTTTATGAATTTAAGCGCAGTATTAGATTGTCGACAGTGTCTTACCAATTCATTGATGAATTGGCAAGATGCATCCGTAAGTTCTATGCTAATAGTTTCTTCTCTCGTACTTTTCGCTTGTGGAACTCTCTTCCGATTTTTTACTTCCCAGTCATAATTTTGATCTCCAAAAGTTTAAATGCAAAAGCAATCTTTTGTCTTTTTAATCCCCATTCTCTGTCCAATATAACGTCTTTCCTCAAAGTCTCTCATACTTGGTAAACATCTTACGTCTTAGTAGTTTTTTTTTGTTTTGTTTTTATTGGGGTGAAATTATTAAAAAAAAATAACAATAGAATCATTTATTCCTATTAGAATCCCCATCTTTTTTGATTTTATCATGGTGTTCAGGTCGACAGACATACTGGTCTTTTGCCTCAGCAAAGATGTAAATAAAAACTTTTTCCAGATGGCTCAGAATTTGAAACTAACTTTACGCCGTCTTTCTGTTTCAATTTCACGACGAAATGCTGAAAAGAAGCTTTCAAGTTTGTTTGTTTTTGAGAATTTAAGAAAAAAAAAAAAAAGAAAAGAAAAATTCTCGAAGACACAATAAAAATAAAAAGAGGAATAGTATTAAAATTTGGCAGGAAATGAATTCAAAAATGAAACTTGCACAATGAGACTCACAGTGTGAAAATCTAATTTACAATTATTAAAATGTCAAAACTAGCAAAGCAGTCATCAGAAAAATATTCCTGTAATTTTACTAAACTTCTCTGGAAGATCTGAATAAAAACTAAATTGTAGCTGCAAATTAATATTTACAGTTATATACGATGACAGATAATAATTCCGTAAAAAGAGAGTAAATAGGAGCAAATTTTATTCGATTTAAAAAAACACTGATTTGGAAAACCGTCATGGAACCAAATATTGTTCAAGTAATACGTTAATAAGTTATTATTCTTTAAAGAATAAATCGAAAAATAAAATCTATTGCTCCAATAACATTAATTTCCTTAACTTATTAGTGACAACAATGTTGTATGAATTCTTCCATCTTTTCTATTAGAATTTATTAAGTTTCATAAAGCGATCAAAAGATGGCGATGCAAACAAAACTTGCAAAATTTACGTTTTTGATTAATTTCAGAAAAAAGTATTTTATGTCAGATAAAGACCTCCAGCTCAAATTTAACCAAAAATTGGTAAATTTTCGTTGTAAGTCCCGACGCTTTTCCCCTTCAACTTTATCCAAAATAGCATTATCTCTGTGCAAATGTATATGCTGAACTCAAATCAACTGTTAGTTATTGAAGAAACTTACCTTTTTTTAACTAAATGTTCATAAAAAACGAACTATATCTTGTACTTTTTCTCTCCGTTACTCTCACGAAGTCATGTAATTAACTGCAGAATGACGTACTGCGTATGCAACGAATTTTGGCAGATTTTTGGTCGATTTTTCTTCATTTACTGATACTTCCGGCGATATACTTCCGGTAATGAAAGTAATGCGCTATTGTATTTCTACGCTTATTACTTTCATCACAGGAAGTACATCGCCGGAAATTTCAGTAAAGGAAGAAAATCGACCAAGATTCGACAGAAATTTGTCGCTTACGTAGAACGTCATTCTGCAGTTAATTACATGACTTCGTGAGAGTTACGGGAGAGAAAAAGTGCAAGATATAGTTCGTTTTTTTATGGACTTTCAAAGCAAAACAGGTAAGTTTCTTCAATAACTAATTGTTGATTTGAGTTCAGCATATACATTTGCACAGAAATAATGCTATTTTGGATAAATTTGAAGGGGGAAAAGCCGTCGGCACCTAAAACGAACATTTACCAAACAAGTAACAAAAGTGAAAGTCCATATTTCAGTTCAGCCATAAAACCAATTTCACTATTCAATTATACAAAACAATTCATTCTGCTTTCATTTAATCAATTCAAAAAATGTCAAATCGTTGCGTAAATGCCTCGGTTTGAATTTAAGTTTATCCTTGCTGTCTACAAATTTGGAGAAGAGCATCTTGGACATTACAGATATTTTCGTTTGTCACCCTTTTTTCCATGACAAAGGTGTTTTTTTTTTTGTTTTTTTTACAGAATATAAACTTAATAAATTTCGAGGAATGACCAAAGAATTGTGTTAAAAGCATCAAATATGCAAAAAAGTGTTTCAATTGTTTGAATAATATTTGCGATATTAGACTTAGATTTTTCCAAATATCAATGTTACCTTCATTCATCCAATTTATATTTTTCAATGAATTATGCTTTTCTTTTTATAACAATCATAATAAAGATGGTGAACTTTCAATACAATGGTTTTTGCCCACGATAGCCATTGAGCACTTGATTAGCAGAAATTATGTTCGCTTTGACATACACTGTATGCACCTCGAGGTGGTGTAATGGTTAGCAAGATTGTCTTGATAGAATCATTACAGTTGAGTAATGAGTTCGATCCTCACTGGGTGTCCCATACATTCGGCCTTGTGCCAAATCTAAGCTATGCTTAGAAAATCACCATTGTATTATATAAGTTTACGTATATAAATAGGGCTAAAATGCACTTTCAGAGGAAAAAGAGGTTCTACTAAAAGAACTTGAACAACTGGCATTCCAAAGAGTTCCTGATGCCATTGGGTGTATTTTACCCAGTAATGAAACAGCGTTGTGGTCCGGAGGATATCGGCTCGGAATGAGAAATCGTGGAGCCGAGTTCGAATTCCAGTTGAATCCATTGCATTCACTTACGCGCAAATACCCTTGGGAAAGGTATTAATCCGCCTCTTTCTTCAAGTTATGGGTTAAATAACAGGACAGATTGAGTTCTATAGCCTTGGTCGGCAACTAGTCTACCGCAGAAAGCAATGGCAGCCTACTGCGGGATAATCTTCTGCCCAGTCAGTCATGTCTCTTTCGAGACATGATTGCCCAAGCGTGTTTCACGTATGGCACTTAACTGACTGAATGAAACAGATGACTTATCGGTGCAAACATTTCTCTTCTTTTTTTTATTCTCTCTTTCTCTCTCTGTCTCTCTGTCTCTGTCTCTCTGTCTCTGTCTCTCTCTCTCTGTCATATACCATTGCATTTTCTTCTAATTCTCAGCCTTGAGTTGGAATGATATATGTATCTTCCTTGTGTCTCTTCTACAAATACTTTCACGGCTTCTGTTCCGATGAACTTAGCTCACTGGTGTCTCCTATATATAAATTTACTCGAACCACAAGATTAGCAACTAGGTCCCACCCTTTTATTGTGAAACCAATAAATTGTAAACGCAAATTCTACTCCAATAGCTTCTTTTCTCGCACTTCCCGCCTATAGAATTCCCTTCCGTTTACTTGTTGCCCCGACAGCTACAATCTCCAAGAATTTAAATGTAAAGTCAATGGTCATCTCCTATCTCACTAACCTGCATCCTCTCTCTCCTACTCCTTTCTCCATCCACTCCACTCTCATCAGTATTCTCATCCTTCTCTTACCCACTTCTTGACACTCCCTATAATCTGTCACTCTTTATCATAATTTTTCTTCCTATGTAACCCCCTGCAAAACAGTGGCAGTAAAATGCCTTGCTAGGGACGAAATGATTATGAAAAGAAAACTCATCAGTATTCTCATCCTTCTCTTACCCACTTCCTGACACCCCCTATAACCTGTCACTCTTTCTCATAACTTTCCTCCTATGTAACCCCCTGCAAAACAGTGGCAGTAAAATGCCTTGCTTGGGGCGATATGATTATAAAAAAAAAAAATATTATTTTATATAATAGCTATAAAGAGATTTATAAATTTTTCAGTAATATTTTATTCGTCTAATTTTCCCATCTCAAATTTTTAGACATGTTTTTATTTTGTAACGCACAACCACACCGGGTGGTTTAAGTTTAAAGTTCAACTTGATGCAATCACATTATTTCTTTCGTATTTACTTCCAAGCAATAGCGATATACTAAGCGCAGCTTAGATGTGGCGCTCGGCCGAAAGTATGAGACACCCAGTGAGGATCGTAATCACTACTCAATTGTAATGATTCAACGTCGAGGTGCTCTTACTTCCAAGCAATATAGTGATATATCTATATTAGTTTACATTAGATTGGTACATAGATTGATGAAGATGTGCGTTATGGTGCAGTGGATACCGACTCGGAAAGACATACAGGGAGCCGAGTTCGAATTCCACTTGAATTCATTGCATTCACTTACGCGCAAATACCCTTGGGAAAGGTATTAATCCGTCTCTTCCCTTCAGTTATGGGTTAAATAATAGGACAGATTGGGTTCTATAGCCTTGACTGGCAACCAGTCTACCGCAGAAGGCAATGGCAACCTAGTGCGGTATAATCTTCTTACCAGTCAGTCATGTCTCTTTCGAGACATGATCGCCCAAAGCGTGTATCACGTATGACACTTAACTGGCTGACATAGAATAATTACGTATTCGCTGTGACTGTCTAGCAATGCTAACTTGCTCGGCAACAAGACGTCGACGGTAGATATTCATCAAACTAAATTTAGTCCGTGACAGGACTACCATACTCCGTTACTGAATAATACTGGATCTCACTAAAACCAAACCGGCGTGCTAACCATTAGCTTAATGCTAGTATCTCCTAACGTAGACATTAATTATAAAGTTTTATAGTTTTAGACACTAGAATTGTGGCGCTCAGTTAGGGTCGGACATATTCTTATCATCCATTTAATGGACATGAATTTTGAATAATAAGAAATAGTATCTGGTTATCAAGGCCACAATATGGCTGTGGTTGAAATTTGACTCCGAGTACAAATTAAAAAGACCATGAAAAAAAAAAGAACAATTTTTGAAAATGGCCAACAACAGCTGCAAATTTTTTCTCTTTAAAATTTAACTGAAATAAATAAATTTCGACAAAGTAGAGACTAATTCAGCATCCAGCGATTTGAGTTTTAAAAGAGGTCAGAGGTCCTCGAATTAGTGCAACGCACCATGTCAGAATAAGTATGCCACAATTTATCGGCCATGCGCATGGAATATCAACCTAAAGAACTATATATATATATATATATATATATATATATATCCGAGTGAATACAGAACGAAGAAAGAATTTTTACAACGTCCAAAACATTAATTTAAAACAGTGCTCGATATATAATATATAGAGCTGTGGATAATTATTATAAATTATATTTTATATTTTAGAACATATATATATATATATATATCAGTCAGTCAGTGCCATACGTGATACACGCTTGGGCGATCATGTCTTAAAAGAGACATGACTGACTGGGCAGAAGATTATCCCGCAGTAGGTTACCATTGCTTTCTGCAGTAGACTGGTTGCCAGCCAAGGCTATAGAACCCAATCTGTCCTGTTATTTAACCCATAACTGGAAGGAAGAGACGGATTAATACCTTTCCCAAGGGTATTTGCGCGTAAGTGAATACAATGGATTCAACTGGAATTCGAACTCGGCTCCCCGAGCCGATATCCACTGTACCACAACGCACATCCATATATATATATATATATATATATATATATATATATATATATATATATATATATATATAATTATTGTAAATTACATCGATACACAAAAACTATCGAGTTTCAGGAATGTTAATTGTACTTCGTCATGCGATGGCTGGTCAGTGGTGTTGGGAATTATTTTGCTTGAAATATAAAAACAATTAGTATCCTTTTTTCAGTCAGGAGTGGGGGATAATAACTAAACCCAAATTGTTTGTGTGGCAATGTAAAATGTTTTTATTATGATTACTTGTAATAATAATATTAATCTACTTTTTATCGTGCACTTTTAAAAAGTAAATGCGACAAATTGTGAACTGTAACTTTATTTGGTTTTACTCTTACTAAGATATATATATATGTATATATGTTATCCTATGTTGGTAGCACAACTCGGAGTTTCATGCATTACACAATCATCAGGTACATATTACAAACTGAACATTTATGAGATTTGAATTTAAGTTCATTCGATGTTCGTAGTTGCTAAATCTTACAATGATAGGTTACTATTATTAATTTATCGAGATGTGTGACGGATAAATTGTGGCCTAAATTAAGCAAAAAAAAAAAAGAAAAAAAAGAAAAGAAAATAACACTGACATCTCATTTTAACAGGTATATTAACCGAAATTATACAAAATATTTAGAAAATTATACAAAATATTTAGAAATACTAAAGAATAGATTTATTCAATAAAACGACACTGGCTTTTACCATGGCCCCCCAATGACTTCGGATTCTCTTGTGTTTCTTCTGGACGTTCTCCTTGTTTAAGTTGGTGAATGCTGCCATAATTCTTGCCTTAGGTTCATCTTTGCTGTTACAAGTTTTTTTTTTTTGTAATAGTATGCTGTTGCCAAATTTCTGACTGAGTGAATTGCGTGATTGTGCTCTTTTTCTAACAGTCGGTGCCCAACTGACCCTACTATCCTGTGCAGTGGATAAAATTAAAAACAAACAATGCGCATGCGCAAAAGTTTTAAAAATATAAGATGGTAACAATTCTTCCATCGCACCCTACACCCCCCCCCATATATATATATATATATATATATATATATATATATATAACCTTTTTGCACCTGGCACACCCAAGCAATTGTCCATCACCATGCTCGACGTTGCTTAACTTCAGTTATCGTACGGGAACTGATGTTTCAACGTGATATGGCCGTAAGTCTAGAAAATTATATATATATATATATATATATATATATATAAAGAGAGAGAGAGAGAGAGAGAAAGAGAGCGATAGAGAGGGGAATATATACAGAAAGAAATATTATAAAAAAAGGTGGGGAATATATATAGAGAGAGTAAGAGGAATATAGTGGGATATATATATATATAGAGAGAGAGAGAAAGAGGAATATTGAGTAGGAGAAATATATATATATATATATAAAGAGAGAAAAAAGAGAGAGTGAGAGACCGAGAGAAAGAGATATACAGAGAAATTCATTTTAGAACGAGAAAAGGGAGAAATATATATATATATATATATATATATATAGAGAGAGAGAGAGAGAGAGAGAGAGAGGGGAATATAGAGTTGGAGAATATATATATATATATATATATATATATATATTAGATAGATAGATAGATAGATATATTAGAGAGAGAGTGAGAGAAGGGGACTATATATACGCAGAGAGGTTTGTTTTGATGTTGTGCATTTTGTAAAATGCGGATGAAAAACCCTTATGTCACCTCCACCTCACCCAGTCCAATTCTTTTTCTTTTTTTTTTTCACAAAAAAATTTTGGTTAATGTCTTGTGCAGTAGTGAATGCTATTGTTTGCAAATAGGTCAACAGGGCTTTTCTTTAGCTTTTAGGTTAGTCATTGCAAAAGACAAAATCCACTTGTGATTGGTTAAGAAACATATTGCATTCATCACAAATGAAACCTAAGCTCGAGGGGGCACACTTAATAGGCTTGGTTTTGTTGTTATGCCAGCTTAAGCTTCTATCTCAGTACCTTTTTTTTTTTTTTTTTTTTTTTTCGTATGAGAAGCAAAAATTGATTAAAAAGCAAAAGTTGTCTTCGTGTGAATGACAAAAGTAGCGAAACACCTCAGGATATTTTGCATATCAAAAATACAAAACATAACACACGATTTTTTTTTCATGTGGGGAAAATATAAAGAAATGCGTGTGGACATTTTATAATAGAAGAAAAAAAAACGAGTTATAGAATCTATTTCAACGCTTCATTAACCCGAAATCTGAGACTTCCTGTTTTGAATTCTTGGTACCTTTTTTTTTTTTTTTTTTTAAAGTTTTTGATTTGTTTTGAAAAAGAGAATTCAGGTTTTCTCGGTTAAAAATCCATGTGGATTGTGTTGCAGCACAACACCCACATGTATCGTCTCGGAACTCGAAATCGGAGCGCCAAATTCGGATTCCAGTTAAACTAGTTGCATTTACTTACGTGAAAATACCCTTACAAAAGGTATTAATCCGTCGCTTCGCCCTCTCCAACGATGGGTTAAATAGCTGGATAGATTGTGTTCTCTAGCCTCTTTCGAGTCCAAGCGTGTATCCCGTATGTCCCTTAACTGACTGACTGAATATAATAGTTAGAAACATAAGTAAAGCTTCTACTGGACATAAAGTTGGGGATTAGTTTTCTATTGTTAACTGATCCCCTACTTTTTACTACTTATTAATATAATATGTCCATTCTTCCTCCAACTATGGGTTAAATAACAGGACAGATTGGGTTCTATACCCTTGGTTGGCAACCAATCTACCGCAGAAAGTAATGCCAAATTACTGTGGGAAAATCTTCTGCCCAGTCAGTCATGTATCTTTCGAGACATGATCGCCCAAGCGTGTATCACGTACGGCACTTAATTGACTGAATATGAAAGAAACGTAAAAAGGGTTATGTTTTGTGCAAATGTTCCAAGCGCTTTTGCTTTTAAACTGAAAATTGAATGCACAGTTGAAACTGGAAAACTTTGCAGGCAGCAAATATTTTTGCACTATTGTTATTTTTTTTTTTTTTTGAATTAAAATATTTTTCATGCTTTAATTTTTATTTTTTTATACTTTGAACTGAAATATTTTTGATACATTAAAAACTTGTAAAATCTGTCATTTTAATTTGCAGGCGTCTATATTCGTTCTGAGGTCATGGAAGGTGCCAGTAAGTACCGACAAAACAGTTGGATGAAGACCTTCATGCGACGTATCGTGATTCAGACATGGTGGGTGACTTTGGATATAAATCCTGAAAGAATTGTTTACAACGGCCGGGTTTTCTCTTGGAAGAAGGAAAGTTCCGTATCAAACTGGGCGCTAAGCATGGTGATCAATGGAAGGGGTCGAGACCTTTTGTTAACTCTCAGTAAAGGTCAACAGTTTCACATTAAGCGGTCAGTGGCCGGGAAAAGGGACAAGAGGGTCAAATATCTTGATCTTTATCTCATTGACGGGACGGGCCTGTCCAACGATACGTCAGGCATTTTAGGTAAGCTTTATGCCACACACACACACACACACACACACACACACACACACACACACACACACACACACACACAAACGGTAATCGAGAGTGAGAGAAAGACAAAGACAGAGAAAGAGAAAGAGTGAGAGAAAGGGAAAGAGAGAGTGTATATGAGAGAGAAAGAGAGAGAGAGAGAGGGAGGAATGTTTAGTGAGATATTTTTGGAATGACCGATTATTAATCATTCAAATAAATTTGTTTACGCTTTCGAACTTTTGGTCATTTTATGGGTCGTATCCGTGAACGAACATGACTCTCCACAATTTCCTTTCTATTGTACCTTATAGCATTGTTTCTTTGTTGTTGTTGTCTTTTTTAACTATTCATCCTAGTCCCTGTTTTTCATGACTATCCATCCTAGCTCCTGTTTCTTTTGTCTATCCTTCCTAGCCCCAGTTCTTTAACTATCCATCGTAATCGCTGTTTTTTAAAAATATTCATTCATCCTTGTCCCAGTCTTTATCCTAGTCCATGTTTTTTTTAAACTATTCTTTCTAATCAAGTACTTTAACTATACACACTCTGTTTTTAAACTAATCCCTGTGATTTATAGCTATCCATCCTAGTTCCTGATTTTTTACTATCCATCCTAGTCCATGTTTTTTTAAATTATATTTTCTAGCCCCAGTTCTTTACCTATCCATTGTAGTTCCTATTCTTTAATCCAGGGATCGGCAACTCATTCGACCCCGCGGGCCGGATTGTGTTATAATGACGGATCGTGGGCCGGACGATGGTCATTAATGAAAAATTAAGGAAAATTACATATGCAGATCCCTGTCAACCTAAATATTTAAAACCATAATGAATTATCTATGAGAAAATTATTCAGCGTTCTCCGTCATATCCAAGATGGTGTATTATTTTGAAATCTAGACCTCATTTCTTTGTAGAAGTAGACATTTTTTATTCCATAATCTTCTTCTTCATGTGCCGTGTCCGTTCAGGACGTAGGCGATCATGGACTTTCACTTGGCTCTGTCTCTTGTCGCCCTCAGTAACTTTTCTATTCGTATCTCTCCCAAACCCCGCTCCGTCAACCATTTGCTAAGATCTAACAAGTACGTCTGGCGCTGCTTTCCCCTGTCTCTTCCTCCATTTATATGACCTGTGAGTATCAAGTTCTCCAGGCCTTCCTTTCTCATTACCTGTCCCAGGAACCTCATTTGTCTCTTCCTGATATTTATTATGAGTTTTCTTCTCGTTTGCATCCTTTCCAACACCACATCGTTACACACGTGCTCAGTCCATGGTATCCTCACCATCCTTCTGTAAAACCACATTTCTGATGCCTCAAGGCTCTCCTTCATCTTGATGAGATTGTCCAGCATTCACTACTTGACTTTCTGAAAGGTTTCTTTCCTTATTTCTATACTGTGTTCCATTGTCCATCATCTGTTACTAAATGACTAAGAAACTTCAATTTCTGAACCTACTGATCCCATTTCGACCATAACTTAACGCTCCCGAACAATTTGTAAATTAATATTGCAATAGTCTTTGCTTTTGGTTTCAAATTAAATCTTATGTTACTTTCCTTCAGCTTTTGAAGGGAAAAACGTGTTTCATGTTTTTATGGTGTTGGTATAAAAAGATTGTGCCTTGTTTATTTAGGTCAGCTGGTCCATGTTAAAGGTCGACTGAAGAATTGCGGAAAGAATCGAAAAGGTCAGACAGTGGGTAAGCTGCTTATAGACGGAGGAATTTACAGCAAATACAGACCTCGGCTCGTCCACGCCGTTCTGAACCTTCAGCTATTCTCTTTGAGTCCTGAACCAGTGTCTTGTTGGATTGTGCGCGACGGTCTTCGAGATTTGGTGAAAGGCAATTATTTTTCAAGAACAATTTCTCCCACGGTGAGAGAAAAATGAACACGGGGTGGTGCGTAAGGGGGGGGCTGGAGAAACGAAAAGAAGGTGAGTGAGTGAAGGAAGTGATAAAAGGAATGGAAGAAACAAATAAGGAAAGAGAGAGAGGGAGAGAGAGAGAGAGTGTGTGTGTGTGAATAAGAAAAAAGAAGAAAGAAAAGAGTGAAGGTGATGAAAACATTAAAATTAAAAGGAACTGAGAGAAAATATCCAAGCAAAATTTTTAAAAAGTAAATAAAAAAAAAGAAAAGAAAAGAAAAAAAAAGACAAATAAAATAGAAGAAAGAACAAATTTATTTGTTTGAAAATGTAATGATTGGTTGAATTCTGATTTTTGAAAAAAAAAAAAAAAAAAAAAATAATAATAATAATAATATAATAATAATAATAACTGACATCAACAATTCTAGTTGTAGTTGGAGCCCTCGGATTGATTGGAAAAGGTTCTGATAGACCAATTTAAGGGAATCCTAGTAGTATATACCATAGAGAAATACAAAAAATTGTACAGACAAGTAAAGTTCATACATTACCAAGATCTTTACCTTTATGTATGTGTGATCTTAGGGTTTTATCTTTGTTTTTATAAAAATGATCAGTGAAAATTTTTATGCAGCCATTTCTGACCTTAAGTCTCTGACTGGGATCTGAAAATAAATGTGTATACAACAGAAGTCAAAGAAAATAATAATAATTAATACATTTGAAGACAATCAGAATATCCGACATCCATCGACAAAACAAAAAAAAATGTCGGTAATTAAAATGTAATTATTTATTTCGAAAGGTCATTTTCGTTTCACACAATAATAGTACGAGAGCCTGTGAGCACCAAATACACTATTATAGAAAACTATTATAGAAAATTGATCCGTCCGAAAAAATTGTAATGAGTCTGATATTCACTGGGTGTCGCAGTTTTGTTTCAGATTAAAATAACCTTAAGCTTAATAGCTACAAAATAACATTATTAACAGGAAAATAAAGATTATTTAATTGCACTAAAAAAGAAAATAATTAGGAATATGCTAATTTCACTCAAAACTGTCAGTCAGTTAAGTGCCATACGTGATACACGCTTGGGCGATCATGTCTCGAAATAGACATGACTGACTGGGCAGAAGATTATCCCGCAGTAGGTTACCATTGCTTTCTGCAGTAGACTGGTTGCCAGCCAAGGCTATAGAACCCAATCTGTCCTATTATTTAACCCATAACTGGAAGGAAGAGACGGATTAATACCTTTCCCACGGGTATTTGCGCGTAAGTAAATGCAATGAATTCAACTGGAATTCGAACTCGGCTCCTCGATTTCTCGTTCCGAGCCGATATCCACTGCACCACAACGCCGACTCTAATAATAATAATAATAATAATAATAATAATAATAATAATAATAATAATAATAATAATAATAATAATAATAATAATAATAATAATAATAATAATAATAATAATAATGATGATGTCATGTAAACTAAAATACTTTAAATAAAAATATGAAGTTTAGAAGTGATTGGGAAGAACATGTTTATACGTAATCAGTGTTGAATTAGTAAGATGGCTGCTTCAATATTGATATTCGTTATCTTCCTAACAAAAGACGTCTTTCCTAATAAGGACGAAACGAGCACACGCAATAAAAAGATTGAAGCTCTCGATATATAATACGCAGCTTTGGATATAATTACAAATACATTTCAAATTCTGATCTTTTACGCCTCCTCAACAGTCAGTTTCATAGGCAGGCGCAATCTTTAGACGGTGGAGGAAGGAATTTGTTAATGTTTTTATTTTGGTAAATGCATTTAACAGGTTAATGCAAACGATAAGCGAAATAATTTGAACGCGGTACAATTCCAATTAAATGAAACATAAAAAGAGTATAAATAGCCAAGAAATATGGCGATTTTCTAAGTATAGCGTAGATTTGGCACAAGAACGAAAGGATAAGACACCCAGTGAGGATCGAACTCACTACTCAATTGTAATGAATCTATCCAGATAAGCTTGCTAACCATTACACCACCTCGAAGTTCTCTCATATAATACAGTGTATGTCAAAGCGAACATAATTTCTGCTAATCAAGTGCTCAATGGCTATCGTAGGCAATAATCATTGTATTGAAAGTTTACCATCTTTATTATGATTGTTATAAAAAGAAAAGCATAATTCATTGAAAAATATAAATTGGATGAATGAAGGTAACATTGATATTTGGAAAAATCTAAGTCTAATATCGCAAATATTATTCAAACAATTGAAACACCTTTTTGCATATTTGATGCTATTAACACAATTCTTTGGTCTTTCCTCGAAATTTATTAAGTTTATATTCTGTAAAAAAAAAAAAACACCTTTGTCATGGAAAAAGGGTGACAAAGGAAAATATCTGTAATGCTAAAGATGCTCTTCTTCAAGTTTGTAGACAGAAACATAAACTTAAATTCGAACCGAGGCATTTACATTTTAGAATTGATTAAATGAAAACAGAATGAATTGTTTTTGTGACTGTCTAACCCTACCGGAAGGGCAATGGTCGGTCCAGGCCTTGATCCTATGGCCATTAGTTGTGACGGCTCTCTGACCCTTCTGGCTGGTTGGTTTGGATGAAAACCCCGTCTACCACAGCCCCAGATATGACATCTACCCCTCTGGTTGTCTTGGTCGTGGTCGATGCCTGGTTAGCGTCAATATCAGCTCCGCCGTTCCTAGCTCACTTCCAACGTCTGGTTACTGAAATAACTGCTTTGATTTCTAGTTCAACTTACCCACGTTGTGATTTGATCTTAGGCGGACCAAATCAATCAGGCGTCGGGCCGTAGTTCAAGCTGAATCCGGGACAGAAGTGGTATTGTAGAAATATATAAAAGAAAAAGGAAAAATAATGAACAACTCACGAGGTTCAAATATGTTGATTAATAACAAATGTCTTTATAACAGTCTGCTGAATACAGGAATGCGTCTCTCTCCCAGCCCGTTTTTATGGATTCGTGACACCTTTGCGTTTCTTAAGCTAGTTCTGGTATCTTAAGTCGTATTTCAATAATCTGCTTTTCTGTATTTTCAGTCGGTGTTCATTAAGCCATGCTCTGGGGGTGTGAGTCTAAGTCGTTCTCTATTAATGCCTGCTTTTGGCCAGAAATCGAAGTCGAAAGGCATGAATCTTGTAGTCACCTTCTGCAAGGCAAGACTCGAACTGCTTTCTCCGACACAACTCGACTGCAACAGCCTCTCTGTCTTCTGAACGCTTGGGGACGTTCGTTTATATTGACTCTGGTCAGAATCCGGTGTGGGGGCGGGACGTGGTTTGGGTTATTTGATAATTTCAACAGGTTTCCCTTCCTTCTAATTCCTTCACATCCGCCTATCATCCGTGCTACCATTCGGCCAATGATCTCTCGGCGCTATGGGTGTGGCTAGACCGGCATTAGTTTACAATATCACCCAAAGAGAAAATAAAAAAAAAAATCTTTTCTTCTTTCTTCCCCTTATCGGCCAGAACTTTCAAGAATCTTACTTTGCCCCCCAAAATCCACTTGGCCGAATCTCGATCGGATCATTAATTACTGCTAATCAACTTCTAACTGGGTGCCCGTGTTCCACCTGAAAGTCAGATCTCTTTGTCTTTCTATCGTCTGCCTTTCCAGATGCCAATCCATTGTTAACAGCTTTTGAACAAACATATCCATGATCATATCAAGGCTTGGCTTTTCTATGTCGTTTTCTTTTTAGATAACCGAATTTTGATTATTTCAGCCCACGTGACCGGCCGGGATATTATCATTGTTAAGTAGATGGCGAATACGCCATTCTTTTACCTACTTTCTGCGTCTCTTGGCGCGTCATGACATTAATTAGTTCTGAGAGAATTCGAAGTCTATTTTACAATTCTCTATTTTCTGCGACGTGGAAAAACATCCTCTTTTGCGAAAGAAAACCAAATCTTCACCCAATTTTTCTTTTGTTAAAAAAAAAAAATAAAATAAAATAAAGTCGCTCAGTATGTCTTTCGATCTAGCTGCTTCCCGTTTTTAATTTCTATGATTAATTAATTAGCCAATTATTATAGCTAAATAGTATCACATTTTGTATAATTGACTTGTGAAATTGGTTTTATGACTGAACTGAAATATGGGCTTTCACATTTGTTGCTTGTGTGCTAAATCTGAGCTGGAAGTCTTTATCGAACATAAAATACTTTTTTCTGAAATTAATCAAAAACAACTTTTTCTTGCAACTTTTGTTTGCATCACCATTTTTTAATCGCTTTATGAAACTTAATAAATTCTAATAATAAAGATGGAATGAACTCAATCCTGAGGCGCAATTAATCTAGCGAGACAATCTTGCTAACCATTAGACCTCATCGAAGTACCTCTTATAATAGTCAACAAAAAGTACCTTCTTACAAACTATGAGTGTTTTCTGGATTTACTTTTACGTTTTAAACGGTTTTCTTACACAACGCCAACAAACATGTAATGGTGACTCTGCAAACAGATTTTATTCTTTGAATTGACGCGGGCTAACAGCCATATCACGTTGAATACACCGGTTCTCGCTCGATTACCGAAGTTAAGCAACGTGGAGCCTGGTTAGTACTTAAATGGGTGACCGCTTGGGAATACCAGGTGATAGAAGCGTTTAGTGACGGATGTGCATCGTGGTGCAGTGGATATCGGCTCGGAAAGAGAAATCGGTGAGCCGAGTTCGAATTCCAGTTGAATACCCTGCATTCACTTAAGCACTGGTACCCTTGGGAAAGGTATTAATCCGCCCCTTCCCTCCAGTTATGGGTTAAATAACATGGGTAGGGCTTGGGGATCCTGCCCTTAAAAACAAATCCCAATGAATCTTGATACTCGAAAAGAAAAAAGTTTTACTAGACACAAAACTTATATATATATATAAACAACAATAATTGTTGAAAGAAAAGTTATTACCAGCAATAAATAAATAAAAATTTAGTTGGCATTCAATGACACACCGAGGTTGATATGCCATAAAAACAAAACGACCAAACCAAAATTGAATTGACGCCTTTCTAAGAATTCTATATTTTTCTAAAAACATGAAAAATAAGTTTATTGATTCTCACTATTTGTTGTTTTGACTTTGGAACTCATTGTTTTATTACTCTTTCATTTCGGTCGATCCATTCTACAACCATCTCCAAGTGTAAGGAAAAAACATTATAATTTTACAAACAGAAAAGAATGGCGGCGAATATATTTAATCAATTGTTAATCGTTCATTGTCCGAAAGACAAAATATTCTTTTTCGCAAAGATTCTCCTCCATTTTTTCCTTACTAAGCAAAGAGATTCAAATGGAATGGAAACCAGCCTGAAATCTATTTTCTGTTTGGCTAAGGAGGGCCTGGAGAACTTGATACTCACAGGTCGGATAAATGGAAGAAGAGACAGGGAAAAGAAGCGCCAGACATACTTGCCAGGTCTCAGCAAATGGTTGACGGAGAGGGGCTTGGAAGAGATACCAAGAGAAAAATTATTGAGAGCGACAAGACACAGAGCAAAATGGAAGTCCATGATCGCCTACGTCCCGATGAGACATGGCATATAAAGAAGAAGAAGAAGGAGAATAATAATAATAATAAGAAGAAGATGAATAATAATAATAAGAAGAAGAAGATGAAGAAGAAGGAGAATAAGAATAATAAGAAGATGAATAATAATAATAAGATGAAGGAGAAGAAGAAGAAGAAGAAGATGAATAAGAAGAATAAGAAGAATAAGGATAAGAAGAAGATGAATAATAATAATAATAATAATAATAAGAAGAAGATGAATAATAATAATAAGAAGAAGAAGATGAAGAAGAAGGAGAATAAGAATAATAAGAAGATGAATAATAATAATAAGATGAAGGAGAAGAAGAAGAAGAAGAAGATGAATAAGAAGAATAAGAAGAATAAGGATAAGAAGAAGATGAATAATAATAATAATAATAATAATAAGAAGAAGATGAATAATAATAATAAGAAGAAGAAGATGAAGAAGAAGGAGAATAAGAATAATAAGAAGATGAATAATAATAATAAGATGAAGGAGAAGAAGAAGAAGAAGAAGATGAATAAGAAGAATAAGAAGAATAAGGATAAGAAGAAGATGAATAATAATAATAATAATAATAATAATAATAAGAAGAAGATGAATAATAATAATAAGAAGAAGAAGATGAAGAAGAAGGAGAATAAGAATAATAAGAAGATGAATAATAATAATAAGATGAAGGAGAAGAAGAAGAAGAAGAAGAAGAAGAAGATGAATAAGAAGAATAAGAAGAATAAGGATAAGAAGAAGATGAATAATAATAATAATAATAATAATAAGAAGAAGAAGAAGAAGAAGAAGAAGAAGATGAATAATAATAATAATAAGAAGAAGATGAAGAAGAAGGAGAATAAGAATAAGAATAATAAGAAGAAGATGAATAATAATAATAAGATGAAGGAGAAGAAGAAGAAGAAGATGAATAAGAAGAATAAGAAGAAGATGAATAATAATAATAATAATAATAATAATAATAATAATAATAAGATGAATAATAATAATAATAAGAAGAAGAAGATGAAGAAGAAGAAGGAGAATAAGAATAAGAAGATGAATAAGAAGATGAATAAGAAGAATAAGAATAAGAAGATGAATAATAATAATAATAATAATAATAAAAATAAGAAGAAGAAGAAGAAGAAGGAGAATAAGAATAAGAAGATGAATAAGAAGAATAAGAATAAGAAGATGAATAATAATAATAATAATAATAAGAAGAAGAAGAAGAAGAAGAAGAAGGAGCCAGTACCGCAGCAACTATCCATCTTTTATTCGTTCCATTACAAAGAGGAAAAGGAAGCCGAAGAACCACAGAATCACTAAAGACTTCAGCATGCCTTATGAAAAAGGAGTGGCTGAATGAATAATGTCCATAATTCATTCAGCCACTCCTTATAAACATGAATGTGGTTTTCAATTGCACAACTAATTTTTGCAATAACCTTTTTTAATAATATTTACTCTCTCAAGGTCGTGGCAAAAAAATTCATTATGAACATTCTATGTAAGTTTCAGAAGATACGTAAAAAAACCGCAAGGAATATTTGAAAGTTTCGAATCAATAACAACGGTAAGAGAAAAAAAATGAAAAAAAAAAAAATAGTTATAATTGATAGCAATATTTTTGTAAAGTTCTCTAATAATAAACACTAGTTTTAAACATAGAGAATGTAACAGTTTTCCTAATGAATCTTTAATGATTAAGTCAATGATTGAATAAGGGAGTTTTACGATAATGAAATATTTGTAGAAACTCCCCTATTGCACGATTAAATATTTCAGCTTAACAAGTTCAGCAACATATTACAATCATAAATATGAATCATCCGTTATACCCAAGCTGTGTAGGGCAGCAACTTTTTTTTTGTTACGGTTTCTGTAACAAACTGTTTTTTATGGGTCAGGATTGTTAGCCCTGCGCCCAACCCCCAAAACTGGAGGGCCGGTGGAACATTCTTGGTCGTTACGTTTACAACACCTGGTATTTCCAAATAGTCACCCATCTAAGTACTGACCAGGCTCGTTGTTGCTTAACTGCGGTGATCGAACGAGAACCGGTGTATTCAACGCAATATAACCGTAGACATATATAAGAATCTTCTTTCTTTTTTTTTATTTTTTTAATCATCTCACCCCAAGCAAGGCATTCCACTGCCACTATTGCGCATGGGGCTACATAGGGGAAGGTAAAGAGAAGGAGTGGTTAGACATAGAGAATGTCAGGAGAAAGGTGACAGATGAGTAAGGATAGCGAGGATGAGGGTTGGGCAGATGGGAAGAGTGTTTGATAGAATGGGAGCAGGTTAGTGTGTTAGGAGGTGTCTATTGACCTTACATTTAAACTCCTGGGGAGTTTAAATGTCGGGGAAGCAATCGTTTGGAAGAGAATTCCACAGGCTTGGTCGTTATTTTAAGAAGTGAGGGGGTACAAATGAAAAGATTTGAAATTGACATAATAATACCGTCCGACAACGCAAGTGCATGTCACTTCAGGACCGTTTAATTGCCTCTCCCGCTTTACTCCGTCACCTTCTACCTCTTTCTTCATCACGTTTTTTTTTTTTTACAGATTAGTGAGATTATTCCGTGATTTACGAGTAGCAGGATAACACCCGGGAGACACTTGCCGTGTTCGATATTAGTCCCCTTCGTTTTTTGTATTATATTTATTTCATTACAATGACACAAAGGGAAAATATAAAGATATGCTTATTAATTAATACTTATTAGTTAATATAATTATTCTAATTAAAACCTTAAACTGTGTAATAATATGAAAGTTTTAAAGTAATAAAAATTGGTAATATTAAAAAAGCATTTTAAAAATTGATTATAATTTGTAGAAATAATTTATAAGCTTTAAATAATAATAATAATAATAATAATAATAATAATAATAATAATAATAATGATTAACAAAATGATCCTGGAAAACTGCTACAGTACAAAGAAAATCTTAGTACAGCCTGGATAGACTATCGAAAGGCATTCGATAGTGTGCCACATTCCTGGATTTTAAAGACTTTAAATATATACAAGATATCGCCCGTCATCATCAATTTCATCAAACAGTGCATGTCTATATAGAAAACAACCCTTTACCTCAATCATATAAATGGAACCTATAAGTCTGATGAAATAAACATCAAAAGAGGTATATTTCAAGGTGATTCTTTATCTCCCTTACTATTCTGCATATCATTAATAGCACTAATCAGTCAACTTAATAAGACAGAATGTGGTTATAAAATAGGACAAAAGAAAATAAACCATCTATTTTACATGGATGACTTGAAGTTATATGCTAAGAATGATAATGAACTGGAAGGTCTTCTGCAAACTGTAAAATGCTTCAGCGAAGACATTGGAATGAAATTTAATTTGAATAAATGTGCTAAAGCTACAGTTTTACGTGGATCAATACAAGAAACATCCTCAATTAGCCTAGACCCTGCTGTAACAATAAAAGAATTGAAACCAGAAGAAGCTTATAAATACCTAGGTGTAAATGAGAGCGTAAACATTCACCATAAAAAAATGAAAGAAATAGTGCGTAAAGAGTACTATAGAAGGCTACGAGTGATATTAAAAACTGAATTAAATTCACAGAACACAGTTATGGCCATTAATAGCCTTGCAATCCCAGTTGTCCAATATAGCTTTAACATCTTAAACTGGACTCTAAACGACATCAGGCGAATGGATGCTAAAACAAGAAAGCTTCTTTCTAAGCATAAGATGCATCATCCAAAGGCTGATGTAGACCGTCTATACATACTCCGTAAAGAAGGTGGAAGAGGTCTTATTCAGCTGGAATTGTCATACAAGACAACAACTATTGGCCTACTAACATACATAGAAACAACAAAGGATTGGATGTTACAATTAGTAAGGCAACATGAAGAAAGAAAGAAAAAATATTCAATAATAAAAGAAGGCAGTAAATTCAAACAAGATTTACAGTTAGTAGATTCTGTAGAAAAGCAGAACGGAAGTCAAGAGCCGACTATTGCGGCAAAGAATATGAAAATGAAAGCCAAAGATAAAGCTCTTGAACAAATGAAACAGCGCTGGCAAGACAAACCTCTGCATGGCCAATATCCAGTACGTGCCAATAAATCCAATGTTGACAAAGTTAATACTCATCGATGGTTACGTGCATCTGGATTAAAGTCCGAAACTGAAGGCTTTATTCTTGCAGCACAAGACCAAAGTCTTTTCACGAGCAACTTCCAGGCAAATATTATGCATAATAATATGGATCCAAAATGCAGGTTTTGTGATAAACACCAAGAAACAATAGACCATCTAATCTCAGGATGTTCTGTGCTTGCCCCAAATGAATATAAAAATCGCCACGATAGAGTTGGGCAATATTTACATTGGGCAATGTGCAAACATTATGGAAAATCTGTAAACAAACACTGGTATGAACATCACCCAGCACCGGTTACAGAAATAGAAGATGTAAACATTCTATGGGATTACACCATCTACACAGACAGAAAAATTGAAGCAAACAGGCCAGACATTATTGTTAAAAACCAGAAGGAGAAAACTTGTCTATTAATTGATATGGCTTGTCCAGCGGATTATAACATAGCAATCAAGGAATTTGAAAAACTGTCAAAATATAAAGACCTGGAAATTGAAATAGAAAAAATGTGGAAATTGAAAACAAGAGTTGTGCCAGTGATAGTAGGTGCACTTGGAATGATAAAAAATGGAATAAAACAACACATTGAAAGAATCCCTGGAAACCCCAGCTTAAGAGATATACAAAAACTTGTCTTATTAAGTAGAGCCCACACACTAAGGAAAACTTTATATATGTAATGCTAGGGATGATAGGGAAGATAGAAAAACATGAAATGGAGTCATAACAACACGCCACGACCTGCCTTAGGTCTCCCCGCAGACTTGGTTGGTAGTGAGACCAAAGCAGAAATCGAAATATGATGAAAAATGACATAATAATAATAATAATAATAATAATAATAATAATAATAATAATAATAATAATAAAGCTTATAAGTACCTGGGTGTAAATGAGAGTGAAAGAATTCCCCATAAAAATGAAAGAAATAGTGCGTAAAGTGTACTATAGAAGTCTACAACTGCTATTCCAAACTGAACTGAATTTTCAAAACAGAATTTTAACCATTAATAGCCTTGTCATCCCAGTCGCCCAATATAGTTTCAACATCTTAAACTGAACTCTAAACGACATCAGACGAATGGATTCTAAAACAAGAATGCTTCTTTTTAAGCATAAGATGCGTCATCCAAAGGCCGATGTAGACCGTCTATACATACCCTGCAAAGAAGGTGGAAGAGATTTTATTCAGCTAGAATTGTCATACAGGACAACAACTATTGACTTACTAACATACATATAAACAACAAAGGACTGGATGATACAATTAGTCAAACAACATAAGAACAGAAAGACAAAATATTCAATAACGAAAGATGGCAGTAAATACAAACAAGATTTACATTTAGTAGATACTTTAGAAAAGCAAAATAGAAGCCAAAAACCAACGATTGTGGCAAAAAATATGAAAAAGAAAGCCAAGGATAAAGCTCTTGAACCGATGAAACAACGCTGGCAATACAAACCTCGTCATGGCCAATATCCGAAACGTGCTAATAAACCCAATGTTGATAAAGTTAATACTCATCGATGGATTACGTGCATCTGGATAAAAGTCTGAAACTGAAGGCTTTATTCTTGCAGCGCAAGACCAAAGTCTTTAAACTAGGAACTTTCAGGCAAATATTATACATAATGTGGATTGAAAGTGCAGGTTCTGTGATAAATTCCAAGAAACAATAGACCATCTAATCTCAGAATGTTCTGTACTTGTCCCAAATAAATATAAAAATCGTCACGATAGAGTGGGGCAATATTTACACTGGACAATGTGCAAACATTATGAAAAATATGTAAGCAAACACTGGTATGAACATCACCAAGCACCGGTTACAGAAATAGAAGATGTCACCATTCTATGTGATTACACCATCTACACAAACAGAAAAATTGAAGCAAATAGGCCGGACATTATTGTTAAAAACCAGAAAGCGAAAACTTGCCTATTAATTGATATGGCTTGTCCAGCGGATTGTAACATAGCAACCAAAGAATTCTAAAAACTGTCAATATATAAAGACCTGGAAATTGAAATAGAAAAAATGTGGAAATTGAAAACAAGAATCGTACCAGTGATAGTAGGCGCACTTGGAATGATAAAAAATGGAACAAAACAATACATTGTAATAATCCCTGGAAATCCCAGCTTAAAAGATATACAAAAAATTGTCTTGTTAAGTACAGCCGACACATTAAGTAGAACTTTGTCTATGTAACGCTAGGCATATTAGGGGAGATAGAAAAAAAAAATGAAATGGGGCCGTAGAAGCAGACCACGACCTGCCTTAGGTCTTCCTACAGATTTGGTGGGTATTACGACCATGGCGGAAATCGAATTATGATGAAAGATGACACAACAATAATAATAACTTGGTAGGTAGTGCAACCATAGCAGAAATCGAATTGGCATAATAAGAATAATAATTCTCTCTATTAGAAAAAGGACCGATGTGTATTTATTTGTATATAAATAAACGAGTGACTGCCCCTTTTGACACAAGATAAATAATAATCTGACCCTGAAATAATAATTTTTTTCTTCTTTTTTTCCTTCTGCGATTTCATATTCTATTCCGTTTTGGGATTTCGATATAAAATTAACTAAATTATACATTTAGTAAATAAATTATTCGCTCACCTGATTTACAATTTATAACGCCCTTAACTTCAGGAACGTTAATACCTAAAATAACAATTCAAATCGAGAAACGTTCAGTTTATAATATGCACCTGATGATTGCATAATGCATGAAACTCCGTCGTGCTTAAAACGTAAGAGAATATATATATATATATATATATGTCCGCCTGTCACGCTCATAAAAAGAGCTCATGCCGCGTCTTTTTTGCTATAATTATTTTGTCTAGTAGTGAAGAATATATATATATATATATATATATATATCCCGTTATGCTGTGGAGTTTGGATTATTTTGTTTTTCTCTTGTGTCCTAGTGTAAGATACGTCATAGTAGGCGCATCAATATATATGTTGCCGTCAATTTAGACGGCATATCGATATCAATATTTTACCGTCAATATTTTGCCGTCAATATTTTACCGTCAATTTTTTGCCGTCAATATTTTTCGACAGGTAAAAGGAGAGTGCGAGTTAAGAAAAGAAATGAAAAAAAAAAGTCAGTGTTTGACAATATTAAATAATATTTCAGTCGAATGTCTGTATTTAGGTTATATTTTTAAAAAAAATCAAGTATAAAATGTATACATCTAGAAAAAATTATAAGTTTTTGTACAAATGTTTCTTTCGTTTAATGAAAAAATGGCTGCCCTAGTAATGAACGCATCCAAAGGAAGGAAACGCCGGCAGGGTGAAGGCATGGAACTGAAACGCGCTTAATAGGATGATGATGATGATGATGATCTTGAAATTTGACGCTAGCTTATGGCTTACTGGATGTGCGTTGTGGTGCAGTGGATATCGGCTCGGAACGAGAAATCGAGGAGCCGTGTTCGAATTCCAGTTGAATTCCTTACATCCTACGCACAGATACTCTTGGGAAAGGTATTAATCCGCCTCTTCCCTCTAGTTATGGATTAAACAATAGGACAGATTTATTTATATAGCTTTGGCTGGCAACCAGTCTACTACAGAAAGCAATGGCAAGCTACTGCGGGATAATCTTCTGCCTAGTCAGTCATGTCTCTTTCGCGACATGATCGCCCAAAGCGTGTATCAAGTATGGCACTTAACTGACTGACTATTGCTTACTAAGCTTGTTTAGTTACAAAAGAATATAATTTTAACAAGTATCTTAATGTGCACATACGATCCTTAAAACGCATTAGGATAGTTATGTGTGCAAATCACTAGCTTTTTCGTCGGAATGACAATATTTATGACATATTTATACTAAGCTGTTTGATTAATTCCTCTTTGTAAATAATCAATGTTTTTTTCTTATTTCCTTTTTTAAATTGCATTCTTCTCTTAACTGGTATTGTTGCAATAATAATAATAATAATAATAATAATAATCGTGATCAGCAGCAGTAGCCTAGTTGCTCAGGTGTTCATTTTTCATCAGCGACTGGTGATTGTAATGGTAGGCAGCCCTTCCTCATTGGATGATGCGTATAACATCATCTCTGTGCCTTCGTTTCCCTGCAACTAAACTTTGTAAAAAGCAATAAAGATAAGAGGAAAATAATTGAAATGAAGTTGATTTACCCAAATATTCTTCAGCCATATTGTTGAACATTCAAATTCTGTTTGCTCATTTACATATGCCAATGCATCTCACTATTTTGGTGACACTTCCTGGATCAGAGAGAGAGAGAGAGAGAGAGAGAGAGGAGAAGGAGGAGAGGGAAAACAATATAAAGGTTAGCAAACTTTATTAGCTAGATCAATTACGATTGAGCAGTGAGTTCGATACTCATTGGGGGCTTCATTCGGTCTTATGCCACATCTAAGCTACGCACAGTAAATAGCTAGGTAGAGTAAAAGTTGGGGATATATTTTGAACAGAATTTATGTTGGTAACGATGTCGATGATGACGACATAACTTTATATGTAAGGAATAATAATAATAGTGACCTTTAGTGATATTTACTAAGCCTAATCAAGTGTGGTATAAGGCCACTGTCGTTTCGAAACGCTGAAATAATCTAATTTAGACAGAAGTCAAATATGTTAAATGTTGAATCGCTTATAATAATAATAATAATAATAATAATAATAATAATAATAATAATAATAATGATCCCTTACTATTCTGCATATCATTAATAGCACTAACCAGTCAACTTAATAAGACAGAATGTGGTTATAAAATAGGCCAAAAGAAAATAAGCCATCTATTTTACATGGATGACTTAAAGTTATATGCTAAGAATGATAATGAGCTGGAAGGTCTTCTGCAAACTGTAAAATGCTTCAGCGAAGACATTGGAATGAAATTTAATTTGAATAAATGTGCTAAAGCTACAGTTTTACGTGGATCAATACAAGAAACATCCTCAATTAGCCTAGACCCTGCTGTAACAATAAAAGAATTGAAACCAGAAGAAGCTTATAAATACCTAGGTGTAAATGAGAGCGAAAACATTCACCATAAAAAAATGAAAGAAATAGTGCGTAAAGAGTACTATAGAAGGCTACGAATGATATTAAAAACTGAATTAAATTCACAGAATAGAGTTATGGCCATTAATAGCCTTGCAATCCCAGTTGTCCAATATAGCTTCAACATCTTAAACTGGACTCTAAACGACATCAGGCGAATGGATGCTAAAACAAGAAAGCTTCTTTCTAAGCATAGGATGCATCACCCAAAGGCTGATGTAGACCGTCTATACATACCCCGTAAAGAAGGTGGAAGGGGTCTTATTCAGCTGGAATTGTCATACAAGACAACAACTATTGGCTTACTAACATACATAGAAACAACAAAGGATTGGATGTTACAATTAGTAAGGCAACATGAAGAAAGAAAGAAAAAATATTCAATAATAAAAGAAGGCAGTAAATACAAACAAGAATTACAGTTAGTAGATTCTGTAGAAAAGCAAAACAGTAGCCAAGAACCAACTATTGCGGCAAAAAATATGAAAATGAAAGCCAAAGATAAAGCTCTTGAAAAGATGAAACAGCGCTGGCAAGACAAACCTCTGCATGGCCAATATCCAGTACGTGCCAATAAATCCAATGTTGACAAAGTTAATACTCATCGATGGTTACGTGCATCTGGATTAAAGTCTGAAACTGAAGGATTTATACTTGCAGCACAAGACCAAAGTCTTTTCACGAGAAACTTTCAGGCAAATATTATGCATAATAATATGGATCCAAAATGCAGGTTTTGTGATAAACACCAAGAAACAATAGACCACCTAATCTCAGGCTGTTCTGTGCTTGCCCCAAATGAATATAAAAATCGCCACGATAGAGTTGGGCAATATTTACATTGGGCAATGTGCAAACATTATGGAAAAGCTGTAAACAAACAATGGTATGAACATCACCCAGCACCGGTTACAGAAATAGAAGATGTAACCATTCTATGGGATTACACCATCTACACAGACAAAATTTGAAGCAAACAGGCCAGACATTATTGTTAAAAACCAGAAGGAGAAAACTTGTCTATTAATTGATATGGCTTGTCCAGCGGATTGTAACATAGCAATCAAGGAATTTGAAAAACTGTCAAAATATAAAGACCTGGAAATTGAAATAGAAAAAATGTGGAAATTGAAAACAAGAGTTGTGCCAGTGATAGTAGGTGCACTTGGAATGATAAAAAATGAAATAAAACAACACATTGAAAGAATCCCTGGAAACCCCAGCTTAAGAGATATACAAAAAATTGTCTTATTAAGTACAGCCAACACACTAAGGAAAACTTTATCTATGTAATGCTAGGGATGATAGGGAAGATAAAAAACATGAAATGGAGTCATAACAACACGCCACGACCTGCCTTAGGTCTCCCCGCAGACTTGTTTGGTAGTGAGACCAAAGAAGAAATTGAAATATGATAAAAAAATGACATAATAATAATTGCTGTTTTGTTCATTATTCAAATTAATGTGCATTTTTAATGGCGGTCGGATAAATGACAGATTGTCTGAAGTTATTATTCTCATTGAAAAGAAAATCGTTTAATCAGTCATAAGAAGGGTTGATCAAAGATTGGTTCTTACCGAAATTAGATCTTGAAGGGTTGATCAAAGATTGGTTCTTACCGAAATTAGATCTTGAAGGGTTGATCAAAGATTGGTTCTTACCGAAATTAGATCTTGAAGGGTTGATCAAAGATTGGTTCTTACCGAAATTAGATCTTGAAGGGTTGATCAAAGATTGGTTCTTACCGAAATTCAAACCTTTATTTCTAGTGCTGTATTTCGATGTCGAATATCCATGACGATTAAAACTTCTCTCTTATTCCAAGTAGACGATTTATGGTTTCATATGAGCTTCACATTCATCTGAATTCCAAGACGAAATCTAAGGAGTTTTAGTCGTTGTAAATCTTGTAAAGTAATTAAATCGATTATCAAAACACGCCAATGTAACGTTTTTAAATGATTTCAACAATTACAACGCCTGACATAGTTTAAAATTTAAAAAAAATTAAAGTGCCTTTTAAAAGGGAAAACTTCTCCACATGTTGGCAAAAAAGTGTCTCCGGACATGTTTTTGAACTGATCCTGTCTTTATTTTCAAATCGTAAAATGAAGGATATGCTGAACGGCCACTCCTTTAGATCGTTCTAACGCTGGTGTCCCCCGAGGGCTCGATCCTTGTCCCTACCCTGTTTTTAATTTTCATTAATGACCTTCCCGATGACTTAAGCTCTCAACTTGATATCTACGCTGATGACATAATCATTAGCTCCTGCCTTGATAGTAAGGCTGATCCGTCCGATAAGGTCAAAATGGCAGCCGATGTCTAAAACGACCTCCATCCCGCTGTTACCTGGGGCAAATGATAACTTTAACGCATCCAATACTAAACATCTCGCCCATTAATCATCTGAGTGTTCCTCTCTGCTTTCCATCAGCATGACTGATGACTAACCTTCAAGAAATTTGTGCCTTCTCGGACTAACGTTCTCAGTTGACATGAAGTGGAAAGATTATATTGAATCCATTTCTGACCTAGCGGCTAAGAAAGTTGGTTCACTGTGTCATGAGAAACCATTTTTCTTTCTGGAATCTATCTTACATATTTATAAGTTTACCATTCATCCATGCTTAGAATATTGCTGCCACATAGCTCCTGCTATTTACCTTGAGCTCCTTGATGAAAATTCAAAGAAGAATGAGCAATATTATTGGTCCTGATCTGGCAGCTCGGCTTCGGTCACTTTCTCACTTCAGTAAGGTTGCCTCGTTGTGTCTTTTCTATAAATACTTTCATAGTAATTGTTCGGATGGGTTCTTCACTCTGGTACTTAGACTTTTTAAATTTAATCGCAGTGCTACGCTGGCATCGAAATCTCATCAATTTACAGTTGAGCTAAAGGAAGCCGGAAGTTCTATGCCAATAGTTTTTTTTTCCTGAACTTCTCACTTGTAAAGCTCTTTTCTAGTTTCATCCATTCCAGTCAACCAAGAAAAATTTAAATGAAATGTCAATCGCTGTCTACTGTCCTCTTGATTACTCTTGTCACTTCTCGCTCATTATTAAAGTTTATGTTTTTAATTCTTCTACACCCAGTAATTACTTGCATCTTAGTGGCTTTACTGCCTTGCATGGGGTGATACCGATTAAAAAGAAGTATTTTTTTAAATAATTCCATTAATAATAATAATAATAATAATAATAATAATAATAATAATAATTGTTTTTTGCAAAACTGATCAGTAGAAGCCGCCATAAAGCCATTTCTGACTTTAGGTCTCTCATTTGGACCAGGAAGGAAATGTGTATGCAACAAAAATTAAAGGAAATAATAATAATAATAATAATAATAATAATAATAATAATAATAATAATAATAATAATAAAACGTCTATTATGGATATCCAATTGCTTGTATTGAGTAGTAGTATTAATAGTATTAATAGATAAGTATTCAGTCTTCTTTTTTTATTTAGGCACATTTGCGTTTCTTTAAGATGCACGGAACCAACCTGTTGTTTATACTGCAACTATGATTAGCAGACCTTAGTTACAGTCACTGGGAGAGAGCCCATAATCGGGTGTTATCAGTAGCTGAACAAGGCCAGTACGCTCAAACAGTCAGTCACGATGACTCGTGACTTCGTGCTAGTATAACAATCGACGGCTTCCGAACGGTTTCGTTTACCCAGTTTCAGTTCAATTCAATTTGGGGTCAACCAGACGGGTGTTGTAGGGTCTTCGGGCATTTCCCAATAGGACCGCACTTTGTCATGATTACTGCAAAGGGTCAGCTGCTTGATAAATTGGCTATGGTGAGATTTGAACTCAGATTCTAACCTTTCTATCAAGTGCCTATTTATAATTAATTAAATAATTCATTCATGATTTATTCATTCCTTCATCTATCTGTCTGTCTCAATCTGTTAATATCTATCTATATCTATCTCAGTCTTTAAATATCTATCTATCAGTCAGTTAGTTAAGTGCCATACGTGATACACGCTTGACCGGGCAGAAGATTATCCCGCAGTAGGTTGCCATTACTTTCCGCGGTAGACTGGTTGCCGACCAAGGCTATAGAACCCAATCTGTCCTGTTATTTAACCCATAACTGGAAGGAAGAGACGGATTAATACCTTTCCCAAGGGTATTTGCGCGTAAGTGAATACAATGGATTCAACTGGAATTCGAACTCGGCTCCTTGGTTTCTCGTTCCGGGCCGATATCCACTGTACCACAACAATTTGTTCACTATCTATCTATCTATCTATCTATCTATCTATCTATCTATCTATCTATCTATCTATCTATCTATCTATCTATCTATCCTTATTTTCTTCTTCTTCTTCTTCTTCTTCTTCTTCTTCTTCTTCTTCTTCTTCTTCTTCTTCTTCTTCTTTCCGAAAGAAAGTAAGTTCGTATGTGGATAAATACTGTTTGTCTCTGGTATGGTTACATCTTTACCTCGACATATTCACGTCTGCCACTGAATCACATAGACTGAATATTTAAACTTTTTTGCGTTTAGATGAATGGTATTCATGAAAACGACTTGGATTGAAAAAATATTATTTTTATTTATTGTTTTAGAGAAAAAGAAATAGTAACAGGAAATTTTCTGTGTGACTTTTTTTTTTCAAATTAAAATTGAAACTTACCGTCTTGATAACATTTTTGCGATTCGGTTTTGTTTCTTATCGTCGACCAACTGTTCTTTCCTTATTCATATTACAGGGTTTATAATTGGCGAAGTTTGTGCTGCTATAAAGGTTATTTTACTTGTTTTATTTAGTTTTTAATCCCATTTCTGCTATGATGATAGCCAACGGCATCATCATCATCCGTAATAGTAATAATAGTAGTTCCCACTTTTCATTTTTCACTCCCTTTCTTTTTTGAAGAGTTTTGTTGGTATTTTTTTTTTATTCCGGCAAACAGTTAATATACAATCAGTGTTTACTACTCCCCGTTTATTTGTTAGTTGGTGCTATGGTGTAAGGTCGACATCGTTGGCAGTGCCCATTCCCTATTTAAATTCCCCAAGGGGAATAGGATTGGGTTGTATGACGTCGACTGCACAGGAGTGAATCCAGGATCCTACTAATCTTTTCGGTTTTGATTTCAAGGAGAGGTTCTTTGGAAATAGTTACACGAAACAGATAGCATTGCGTTACATGTCATCAGAAACAAGGAAGAGTCTCTCATCGGACCGCTGTTCTTTATATAATCGTGTAATGAGACTGATTTTTCTTCTTTTAATTCCTGTTGACCATTTGTGGAGCAGAAGACTGCAAAGACAGTAGCAAATTAATTTTTTTGAGGCCGGCTTACTAAACCGACATCAGAGTTAGACTGTCTAAAGGAAATAAAAATACATTACGATTTACTTATAGTTAAGAGTAAGCAGAAATGATTTCGTGTTTTTCCCGAAGGTATTAGTGCGTAGTGAAAGCAAACTGTACTAGCTAACATAACTTTACTAATTCCATTCTAAGTCTCGTTAACCGTTACCCCTACAACATGTAAAACAAAATGGAGAAATTATTATTATTATGTCTTCTTTCTGTTTAATGATAAGGGGTAACGTAGTAAGTATAAGTATACTACTTTATAAAATTCTTATGTCGAATGGTACTCAACATGTCTATTGATTACATTTTCTTTATGTTGATAAGACTCTCCTGGGTAGATTTGCAGTTTCACACAATGAAATCTTTTCAGCTCTTATAAACGGGCGACCAGGGATGTTCTTTTCTGTAAAATTATTTTTTTTTATCGTAACTGGGATTTCTATTATTATCGATAGAGAAGATTTACGGTGCTACATTCTTTTAATTTCAATTTAAATATCCTCATTTTAATTTATTTTAGCCTTTAACAGATATATATTTATTTTGTTGTATCTCTAAAAACGTCGGCTTATGGCCATATCATGTTGAATACACCGGTTCTCGCTCGATCACCGAAGTTAAGTCAACGTTGAGCCTGGTCAGTACTTAGATGGGTGACCACTATGAGAATACCAGGTGCTGTAAGTGTTTAGTGACGGATGTGCGTTGTGGTGTAGTGGATATCGGTTCGGAAAGAACACTCGGTGAGCCGAGTTCGAATTCCAGTTGAATACTCTGCATTCACTTAAGCACTGGTATCCTTGGGAAAGGTATTAATCCGTCCTTTTTCTCCAGTTATGAGTTAAAATAACAAGGGTAGGTGTTGGGAAACCTGACCTTAAAAACAAATTCCAATGAATCTTGATACTCGAAAAGAAAAAGTATTACTAGACACAAAAAACTTATATGAAGACAACAATAAATTGTTGAAAGAAAACGTTATTACCAGCAATAAATAAATAAAAAAAATTTAGTTGGCAATAAATGACCCGCCGAGGTTGATATGCCATAAAACAAAACACCCCCCCACAAAAAAAAATTAATAACATCATGTATCAACCACGATAAGAATCATACTTCGAAATAATGCAAGAATTTTGAGAATTACTCATCTCAGAAATGAAATAGCAAATTTAGATATATTTTTATTTGATAATACTGCCATATTTATGTAAAAACACATTTTGTCTTTAACAATTTAATTAAGGTTTGATCTTTTAATCTTTATACCTTTTTTTATAATAATATCACCCTAAGCAAGGCATTTTACTGCCACTGTTTTGAAGTGGGTTACATAGGAGGAAAGTAATGATAAAGAGTCACAGTTTATAGGGGGTGTCAGGAATTGGGTAAGAGAAGGATGAGAATACTGATGAGAGTGGAGTGGACGGAGAAAGGAGCATGAGAGAGAGGATGCAGGTTAGTGAGATAGGAAATGACTATTGATCTTACATTTAAATTCTTGGGGATTGTAGCTGTCGGGGAAGCAAGTAAATGGAAAGGGATTCCACAGACGGAAAGTGCGAGAAAAGAAGCTGAGGGAATAGAATTTGTGTTTACAATTTATTGGTTTCACAGTAAAAGGGTGGGACCTAGTTACTGATCTTGTGGCTCGAGTAAATTCATATATAGGGGCCACCAGTGTGCTAAGTTCATTCATAATAATAATAATAATTATTATTATTATTATTAATAATAATGTTTTTATGATTTCCTTTGATTTATGTTGTATACATGTTTCTTTCCGAGTCCCAACCAGAAACCTAACTTCAGAAATGGCTTCATGACATTTTTACTTATTATTAAAAATAAAAGAAGAAGCTAAAAACGTAAGTTCACACGCATTTTGCATAGATAAAGTTCGTCTCAGCTATACTTGAGCTGAACTTGTGAGTACATTTCTTTTTGCATTTCGTTAAGGTTTGGGCTACGAGGAATTTTTTTAATGAGCCTATCGGGTCTTTTTCCAATCAAATCGAGGGCTCCAACTACAACTCGAATTATTGATGTCCTCATGTACCACATTTTTGAGATTTCTTTTTCAAGATCTTAGACTTTTTAAAAGTTCTCCAAAGAAACATTACAATCTGCTGGAACTACGATGTCGATAAGAAATCACATTCTGTTCTTGTAGTCTTTGATCACAATGTCTGGGCGATTAGCTTTGGTTCTTCTGTCTGTGTGTATGTAAAGTCCCATAAAATTGTTACGGATCCTATCTTTGTAACCAGGTCTCGGTGATATGCATACAAGTTTCTTGCATTTTCCTTCTCATAAAAGTTGCACATTTTCCAGTACTGATATTGGCCCACTCTATCATGCCAAGTTTTATATTCAATGGGTGCTTATTAGTATTATTAAATGGATCTGTGGAATTTCAAATGCTGCTGACAAGTACGATTATCCATTATCCCATATCCCTCCTGTTTTACCAGTATCTTCTTTCTTCCTTTCCCTTACCCCTTTCAATCTTCTTTACCGGATTTTATTTTTAGCTAAATATGAACTAGATTAATTTTTCATTTCAGAAAGAAATAAGGAATTCACAAATATATATAATTTCCCTGCAACCTCTTTTTTTATCTTCCTTTTGCTATGTATTTCCATAAAGAACTGTTAATTTTGACGCCTTTACATCTCTACTTGTTTTTCATCATCATCGTCATCATCATCTCCTGATATCCAACCAGCAGGGCCACCTCGCTCTCTCCCCCCCTATATCTCACTTTTTTTTTTATTCTAACCACAACTTTCTCTATTTTTCCTTTTTCATTTACTCTTAACTTTGATCTTTACACGTTTACACCTGGTAAGATTTACACCTGGTAAGATTTACACCTGGTAAGATTTTTATGTAAATACTCCTGAATCAACTCCTCCTCATGGTAAAAGAGAAACAACCGGAATCGCAGTTTAGTTTTTAATCTTCAATAGGTACTTGTGCTCTGTGTGTGCGACAGTTTAAAAAAAAAAAAAAGAGTCGTGAGCAGCAAAAAACACTGATGTTCATCTTTTGGGATCTCTTCGTGTTTCTGATCCATATACTCCACGACATAATGGAGGGCCGAGTGCAGCATCGGGCTGTTCACTCGAGCCAGTTTCCAATCACCGGTGATCTTAAACAGGACTGTGTATTACCTTCGAAATCCTCATCCTGTCCATCACCGCCATGAATGATGAGATCCCCCTCCTGGCAGCACTGGCACTGACATCCTATACAGATTCAACGGTGGACTCTACATAATCGCCTGATCTCGTTCTTGCACAAAGATTACAACCACTAGAGTGCTAGAATTTCAGTATGCTGACGATAATACAACTGTGGACCAGACTGTCATTAACCTCGAGATATCAGCAGATTTCTATAACGAAGCCCACAAATGCAGGTCAATGTCAAAAAGACAAACATTCAGCCAGACGTCAGCATCAATATCGACGGACAGCCGGTAGAAGTCATCGATGAATATTCTTACATGGGCAGCATCCACTCGCCTTGCCGTGTTCACCACCCAGTCTCTTCTGTGATCCTTGCTCACGACTCTTCAGGAGCAAGCTGGACATTCACAGACATCTCCACTACCGGCACCAGGTGGGGTAGGAGGAATAGTGAGAGAGGATGACAATGCGAGAGTGGGGAGGCGACGACACTTTTATACCCTCTACCTTTCTTTTACTCTCTCGATATTTCTAATTTTATCTCACTTGTTATTAATATTATTATGTAGGTTTCTTAACCAGAAAATTTGATGCCAGGTCAGAAGCGCTGAGTGATAAGGCAGATATTACACTCTGATCCCAAGTAGAAACAGGTGTAATATCCGTACATACAAACAAATTATCATTATTTTTATAGATGTGAATTTATAGTTATTCCAATATGTTTACTATGTTCCAAGTGCTCCAGCAATGAAAAGCAACAATGTTATGCTATATAGTCTACTCAGTTTTCGTGTTTATTTGTTAACATTTCGTTTCTTTTATTCTTAATTTGATCTGCTTGAATAAACAGATTTTCTTATTTACGATAATTATATTTAAATTTGAATTTCAAATTCTATGAGAATTTTACGCTTTTTATTATTTAAGATAACTTCTGATTTTTGTAATATATTACTTTGCATGGTCAAATCCTAGTCATTTGCACTATTGCCGGTGAATTGCCGTTCCCACCTAGTCATGTTTATTTTTGTATTATTTCTTGGCTAACTTGCTAAATTCACCCATCAGGTTGTAACCAAAATTTTGTCCGATTTTTCCCAAGATTATGCCACTGACGCCTCTGTTAAACATTGTGATAAAAAATCTCCTTTCTCATCGCCGGCACTTGGACCTGACTGAAATGTAATGGTGCATAAAACTAATTGTCACGTTCTTATGTAATTCTCTGCTGACAAGTCATCTAGAACCGACATTCCAACCTTTGACAATCTCCCAAGCGTTCTCATTTCGCGATAACTAACGTTGAAGTTCCCGTTGGGTTCCATAATTGTAATGGTTGGGTTAGCATCAATATGCACCAGAATCAAGTTTTCTATGGCAACCTTTTCTTAGCCCATCGTTTAGACGAGTGTCTCCTTGCTTCTGAAATGAGAAAACCACATTCTACATGTCCTTTCACACACCAACGCCGTCACAATATGTGATTTGATGGATTTATCTGCTGTGCTTGTTTTCTTTCTGTGACATACTTAGCGAATGTTATGACGCATGCGTTCGTCACCACTTGGATCAAACATAAGATCAATTTGAAAGATTTTCTTCAAATATTTTTCACGGAATCTGAAAAAAAAAAAACATTAGGGATCAAGTTACTGACAAATATAAGATTGGATTTGATTCATGCTTGTTCAAGAAAAAAATGGACTGAACTTTCACTACAACCTGATAAACATCCGATCTCATATCTGTTTCCACACTGTCAGTATTTATATACGACCTTTTTTTACAAGTGTCTCTAATTGCGTTATCCTTAACATCTTCAGATGCCCTCTTCGCAACCATGTCCATGTTATTTCATCTGCAATTCTTTCAATATGTATCCGGAAATGGCCATAGAATTACTTTTATTTTTCCTTTTTAGCTTTTCGTGAGGGAATATCCTGTCCTTTTGTTTGTCCTGCAATTAGTTCGTCTGCGATATTAGGTTCTTGTAATGGTAAATTTTTGTTTTATTCTCCGAAGGCCTTTACCCCGTCAAAACTTTCTAAAAATTCCTTAATTCCGTGCAAATGTATATGCCGAACTCAAATCGATAATTGTTTATTGAAGAAACTTACCTTTTTTTACATGTTATCGACCAGAAATACATCGGACTATATCTCACTCCTTACCACTGTTCTCATATCTGATTCACCGCTGAATGACTTGAAGCGTAGGATACTTATTTCGGTTGATTTATTCCCTTTCAGCAATTACTCCGCGAGTTGTTTGGTTTCGGAACTCATTTTCCGCGTAGTAATAGCCAAAAGGAAGTAAAAAGACCGAAAAATTGGAACATTACGCGTGAAGTCAATCTGCAGTGAATAACATTTTCTAACCGTGATTAGGGGGTGAGATAAACAGCGACAAGAAGTTCCATATTTTTCTTCTTCATAAAATGAAAAAAGGTAGGTTTCTTCAATAACCAATTATCGATTTGAGTTCAGCATATACATTTACACGGAAATAGGGTTGTTTTGGAAAGATTTGAAGGGGTAAAGGCTTTCGGGGAACAAAACAAAAATTTACCCTTATAATTAACTTTTACTGATTTGTGCACGTCGTTTATAACTTGATAGCAAAGTGAACATGACATTCATTACAAACAATACTTCTTTTCCCTCCTCTCTCTTTCTCATATAAATCTTAGGATTTATGCATTATTATGAATGTCCTTGTTTTGAAATCTAATTTTCTCAGTTCTTCGCTTGTCCAGTTGAAGTGTCCAAAATAAGAATTCAAGAATTCATCCCTTTGATCAAGTTTCTGTTGTTGGATTGAGTTTTGAATATTTTCACCGTTCTTTTCGCTCGACATTTTCATCCATTTTTCATTAACATTATCACTTCGTGTCTTCAAAACAAATATTCGCTAACCAGTTGCTAGATATTTACTGAGAGCAAAGCCTCCTTAAGTATAGAAAATTGTAATTGCTATTATCCCAGTATTGTCTCTATTAAATAAATTTTTATTTCAGTTATTGTTGAAAATTCGCTTTGTTGAATTTTGGTTGTTTGTGATAATTTTATTTTTTGAATGGATTTAAGTTTTTGTCAGATTTTCAATTTTTCAATTATTCTTGCAAGGTGCACTCATAATGATGGATTATTATTATTAGTAGTATTATTATTATTATTATTTAAAAATGGCATAAAATGACTAAATAAAGATACATGACAAAATATCTTCCAATCAGAATTGAGCCAATGTGTGATGCTCAATCCAATATTTGTTTGTCTAACAACCAGAGATTCAGTTCAAGAGAATCGATATAGGAAAAATATTTATGTCGATATTGGCAACAAACATTATTATTACAAATGATACTGAAAATAAAACCTTAACTCGTTACATTGCAAAATGTCATGGCGACTTTTGCACAGAGTTGATTATCACGAGTGGAATTTTTACAAATTTATCAATGAAATTTTTTACTCTGTTCTTTTTTTTTCTACCAAAATTTGATGTTTTGCTTTTATTGGGTGTCATTTATTTCAGCTTAAAATATATTTGCTTTTTGGGCTGCAATTACTAAACATACGACATATGAGCTGAGTGTTCAGATTTGTAGCGATTTGTCGCTGTTTCAGATTAATATAGTAAATTAACACACACACACACACACACACACACACACACACACACACACACACACACACACACAGAGTGAGAGAAAGAGCGAGAGAGAGAGATAGAGGTAGTGTGAGAGAGAGCAAGAGAAGAAGGGGAGAGAAAGATTAACAGAGGTCAACACGAAGCGGCGACAGTATTATTGCTGCTTGAATACAATCTTCAGGCATGAAACAAGGCACAAACCAGTATATATATATATATATATATATATATATAGTCATCCGCAGACAGATCTGTTTCGCTGTACGGTTAGACTCCCATTGCTTTTTTTTAACCCAGGATTGAAACCCGACCGAATTGGCGTCAGTCGGCGATTCTACCTCTGGGCCACGAGCGTTCGGAAGAAGGCAGAATTTTAGCGCGTATATCATTATACATGCCCAATAGCCAGAGTGCTCTAATTCATTATTGAATGAGCGATGCGTATATGCCAGAGTAGCTACTGTTTTAAGTAAATTAACCTAGTGAGCCAACAAACCTACCAAGGTTTTACCGAAACGGATCTTCAGGGAAAGTTACCCAACCTTCCCTGAAGATCCGTTTAGGTAAAACCTTGGTAGGTTTGTTGGCTCACTAGGTTAATTTACTTATTCTGCCCTGCTTACGTATTGAGTGCTTTTTTGTTATTGATTACTCGTCTCGGGTTTTTTCTTTGTGCTACGTACTGGCTTGGTCTAGATCGCTTTGGCTAATGTTCATGTGCTTAGCTCTTTCTTTTTTTACAACCATTTTTTCCTTCCGCGTATATACGCGGAGGGATTTTCGAAATTAGTATAGTGATGAGTTTGCATATATATATATATATATATATATAAATATATAATTGTCTTTATTATAATGGAAAGATAATATGATAAAAATAGAGTTTTAAGGTTTGCTAGATTTTTAGATAAAATTCCTGAATTTCAGAGAGATAGAGCGTATTTAGATTTAAAATATAAAAGTCTGCTTTTATATTTTCAATCTATATACGTTCTGACTGTTGTCCTCATCTTTGTTGCTGTATTTCATGAATTCATGACCGGAGATAGTTCAGAAACTTGAATGATTTCAACAAATTATGATAAATAGATTGAAAGATTCTTTTTTCTGGGCAGAATAATTTAGCGCTTGGCAATAAGTGAACGTAAGCAAATTACTCGAGCCAGACTATTCGCTTGGGTAGTGAGTTAAGCCTTGTAAATATCAAGAAAGACTTTCCTTTAGTAGGGGTCTGATGGTTGGTGCGCTTAATTTAGAAAAGGTTAGATGGTTAGAATGTTGGTCCCACTAATAATTTTCAAATGATAAATATCTTAGATAAAATTAAAAATTAATCCTCTTTCTCCATGCGTGATTGCGCATATATATATATATATATATATATATATATATATATATATATGCATGTTTCATTAAATAATATAGACACGTTTTGTCGATTTATTTTATGTAAATTCTTTTCATATCGTCTGATAAATTTAATAGCATTATCGTTGAAAGAAGAAAGAAAATCACAATATTGATACATGTTTTTTTATTTAATCCTTTCTTAGCTTTCGGCTTACATCAGCCATTATCAAAGATGACAATTATATTAAATGCATTAAACAGTTCTCGGTCGAACGATAGTAGTAATCGTCTATTTTATTTGCATCGACGAATATATATTTCATATATATATATATATATATATATATATATGTGTGTGTGTGTGTGTGTGTGTGTGAAATGATTTGTTTGAACATTATTTTTATCGATACTCGTATTTAAGTAGATATTCTGTTTTTTAATTAAACAGTATTATATATTTATATCTACCGGGCTGATTACTTACGATAAATTTTTATTACGAAAATGTGTGTCTATCCACATAGGGGAAGCTACCATATGATTTGGTACATCTTAGACCTCTCGACCACGAATGACTGTATATGAATATATATATATATATATATATATATATATATATGTGTGTGTGTGTGTGTGTGTGTGTGTGTGCGTGTATGTGTGTGTGTGTGTGTGTGTAGCAGCGAGCTACATTTTTACCCAGTTTTGCTTCTCAACTATTTTAAAATCTAATTTTTGACGAAAGACAACGCCTCATGAGCTGAGTATGAGCAAAAGACAAACATGAAGTCAATTGTTTTTTACGCAATTGTAATCTTTTTTTTGTCGACTTTACTCCAATAAATGTCTGTGTAAACTTATTGCAAGACAAAACGATTTGTATTTCTCACTGTATTTTCTCCTCCTCATCATCATCAACAGCTGCAGCAGTCTCATGACGGGGTGTGGTCGCAGTATCGCAGCGCGACTGAGCACCATCCCAGCATCCTTTTTATATCTAGGTTGTGGTGTGGGAATAATCTTCCAGTTCACCCAGTGATGTTGTCAGCCAATTTTTTCCTCTGACTGTTTCAGCTGGTATGTCTTTTTTCGCAATTAATCAAATTATTAACTCACGTTATCATTTCCCTAATTTGTGCCTGACATAAATGAATCCCTTCAGCTATGTGTTAATTCGTAAGACTTATATCCCTAAATCATTATTACCTGAAACAAATTACAATCTTAAAATCTTTAAAAATTTTAAAGGGTTGATAAGCCGTAGAAAACGAATCAATCAAACAATCCCTATCATAAGTTATTGAATCGCATTTTTTAAAATCATATCACCCCAAGCAAGGCGGTAACGCCACTGATGCGCAGGGGGCTACGTAAGAGTGAAAAGATTGGAAAAGAGAAAGCCGGAAACCACATCCTAACTAGGGAACAAGGGATGAGCCTCTTCACCTATTCAATAGATGTTGGTGGAGTGTGAACCGGGCGATAATTAATAGATTTAAAAAAGGCTTTCAAGTACTCATATCTTTTAAGAAATTTAGATGTTTCTGATGGATTTTATTGTAACAATAAACACAGACCTAAAAAAAAAGTTATATATTTTTCAACGTTGAAAGAGTTTTGGGTTTGAGATTATGTAAAAGATCCCACGTGAGCAAGGACGAGGTTTTTGGAGAAAGTGGAAACAAAAATGAATCTTATACTTAACATTAGAAAAAGACAGTTGGAATTTCTGGGGGACGTAATAAGGAAAGGGAGCTTGGGAAATCTGATACCCACAAGACAAATTGAAAGAAAGAATGACAGAGAAAAGCAGCGTGTAACATACTTGATGAACTTCAGTAAAGAGATGACAGAACAGGGTAGAGGACCATGTTCGCTTACGTCTTGAAGAGACACAGCACATGAAAAAGAATGCTGATTTTCAAGTTTCTTTACTCGCTTATAAAATCGGCGCATTACAATTTTCATAAACATTATTGGTCGAATATCAGATGTGCGTGTGGTGCAGTTGGTATCGACTCGGAATGACAAATCGTGGAGCCGAGTTCGAATTCCATTTGAATTCATTGCATTGACTTACGCTCAAATACCCCTGGGAAAGATAATAATCTATCTCTTCCTCACAGTTATGGGTTAATTAATAGGATAGATTGGGTCCTATAGCCTTGGCTGGCAACCAATTTACCGCAGAAAGCAATTACAACCTACTGCGGGATAATCTTCTGCCCAGTCAGTCATGTCTCTTTCGAGACATGATTGCCCAAAACGTGTATCACGTATGGCACTTAACTGACTGACTGAATATAATAGTTGAAAACATGATTAAGGCTTCTACTGGTCATAAAGTGGAGGATCGCTTTTCTATTTTTATGAAGTAATAAACTGATCCCCCACTAATTACTACTTAGTAATATAATACATCTCTTTCTCCACTAGGTATGAGTCAAATAACAGGACAGATTGGGTTCTATAGCCTTGGCTGACAACCAATCTACCGCAGAAAGGAATGGCAACCTACTGCGGGCTAATTTCTACCCAGTCAGTCATGTCTCTTTGGAGACATGATCGCCCAATGTGTGTATCACGTATGACACTTAACTGATTAAATATAATAGTTGAAAACATGATTAAGGCCTCTACTGGGCATAAAATGAGGGATTAGTTTTATATTATGAAGTAATAAACTGACCCCCACTAATTACTACTTAATAATATCATATATAGCTTTCCCCTCCAGCTATGGATTAAATAATAGGACAGATTGGGTTTTATAGCCTTGGCTGGCAACCAGTCTACAGAAGAAAGCAATTTCAACCTACTGCTGGATAATCTTCTGCCGAGTCAGTGATGTCTCTTTCGAGACATGATCGCCTAAAGCGTGTATCACGTATGGCACTTAACTGACTGATCGCATTAAACTAAGCTTAGTAAATATCCATAATCCCCTCTAGCTTTGTATCTTACACCCGCAAACAGACAGAAAATTGTCCCCGTTCCATATGCGATGCTACTTCCGGGTGCTATCTAGTAGTCTCTTTTAAACACAACTCTCTAAGTTATCTGTTCACCACTGCTGTAGGCAGGTATTGAACTCACAACATTTTGGTTCAAATTCCTGAGATTAACCAAAATCTATATCCAATGGGTAATGTGTCGTTCAGTGTACAAATGTTTGGAACTTATAAACCAAATGTTTCATTAGCCATCTTTTGCCAGAATTCTGGCATATTAAACATGGCAACAAAGATGAGGATAATAGTCCGAATAATGTAAATACTGTAAATACTACCTCATCACAGAAATATAGACAAATAAATATCTATTATTAAACGTCGTACATATGGCAACAATGATGAGGACAATAGTCCGAATAATGTAAATACTGTAAATACTACCTCATTTCAGAAATATAAACAAATAGAATGATCTATTATTAAACGTCGTACAAATGGCAACAAAGATGAGGACAATAGTCCGAATAATGTAAATACTGTAAATACTACCTCATCTCAGAAATATAGACAAAATGAATGATCTATTATTAAACGTCGTACAAATGGCAACAAAGACGAGGACAACAGTCCGAACAATGTAAATAATGTAAATAATGTAAATACTACCTCATCTCAGAATTATAGACAAATACAGAAGGCCAAAATATCGTAAATATGGCAATAAAATGAGGACAAAATGATGCTTACAAAAATGTGTCATTTACGTAACAAATTTCATCGTAAATATATATTGGTGGTTTCTCCGATGTTTATAGTGGTCACAGGTTCGAATCCTGCCGAATGACATTCATTTTCGTAACAAGATTTATCGTAAATCATCAGGCTGGTAGAAATAAATATATAAATATACTGTTTGATTAAAAACAAAATATCTACTCAGATATGAATATCGAATAAAAATAATGTTCAAACAAATATATTAAGTATGTCGGTTGTTAAAACCAGTTAGTTAATCTTCTGGATTTTCCGTAATATTGTATGTTTATATATATAGTCTTGTTGATATTTAATGCATCAGTCAGTCATTTAAGTGCCATACATGATACACGCTTGGTCGATCCTGTCTCTTTCGAGACATAACTGACTGGACAGAAGATTGTCCCACAGTAGGTTGACATTGCTTTCTGCCCTAGACTGGTTGACGACCAAGGCTATAGAAACCGATCTGCCCTGTTATTTAACCCATAACTAGAGGGAAGAGACGGATTAATATTGGTATCTCCACTCATTTTTTCTATACCTAAATTTAAATTGAAATTTTAAAAATAAATAAGTTACCTTCAAGCTTTAAAATTAGCTTTAATTGAAAGCCAACGGATTAAATTTACTAATTTCAGTAAGGAAAATACTCTGGTGTATTATATTGATAGGAATCAAAAAACTTTTAAATTTTTAAAAAATTTAAAAAATTTCAAAATTTCCGCCATTTTTTATCGATTGTAAACAGAAGCCAATTCACGGTTTTAAAAAATCTTACAAAAATAAAATACACCTCACTGACACATTATTTTCTTCAAATTACCAATTTAAACTTACTTTAAGTTGACTTGAAACAAGAATTACTTGCTTACTGTTTGGAAAATTATTTCAAAAAGCGTTCCTCAATTACGGTAGATATGTTATCTTCAGCTGTCAACACCTATCAGGAGGTAATGTTGAAAAAAAGTATGGAAGACAAATTTGGTAGAAAAAGGTTTATATACGGATTTTTTTTTCGTGTAAGGGACGGCAACCCTTGAATCACGTAACCTTTTACGGCCACCCGTACAAACAAAAAAACGGAAATCAACATGCAGAAAATTAAAATGTTTTAATTATTTTACAAAAAAGTAGCACCCCTTTTTAGAGTAAGTGTTTAAATTTTTCGATTAATAAATATATTTGCCACACATTAATTAAAAAAAATTTGAGAGACCTATGAGGAGGAAATTTTAAAAGACTTATGAAACTTAGTTGGGGGTGAAATAAAAAAAATAAAAAAAATACTCCTCTATGGACTCAGGACTCCCAGACCTGAGAATAGATTTGAACATTTAAATTTGGATTTATCACTTGTTGGTGTTACAGCTAATTTCATTCAAACACACACACACACACCCTGCCATCTTTTAAGGGAGGTGGAAAGTAATAATTATGAAAACCAAAAATCAAAAACCCTTGTATTACTAAAAATAAAAATAAAAATACTTGTGTGTTTTCAAATTCACTAATGTGCATCTTGTCTTGGGTACAGTAGAATGTGCAGAAATATCTGTCTTTTATGTTGAAACAATGCAAGCATCAAAGAAAATTTCAAGATGCCAAGTCTCAACACAGATTTGACCCAATTTCACTTCTGGATCCATAAGTTCAGATCCTTAATTGCTACGAATTAACGCCTCTAAAACGAAACTGCTCTCTTTTAATCGCCCGAGAGAAACTTGTTTGCCTTCTACCAGTGTGACTGATGCTAACCTCAACGAGAACGATTCACTGCGACTTTTCGGGCTAAGATCAAGTGAAAAGATTATATTGAAACAGTTGCTAAGTCTACTGCTAGGAAAGATGGTTCACTGAATTATGCAAGACCATTTTTCTCACCAGAATCTATCTTACACATTTTAAGTCAATCATATGCTTTTGCTTTGAATATTGCTACCATATCTGGTTTAGTTCTTTCATGTATTTAGAGATTCTAGATAAAATACAAAGAAGAATCTGCAATGCTATTGATCCTGGCCTTGCATCTCGGCTTCAGCCCCTTTTCTACCACTGTAACGTAGCTTCCCTGCGTTTTTCTATAAATATTTTCATAGTAATTGTTCTGATGAGGATTCCTCTTTGGTAACTAGACTTTAAGAATTTAAGAGCAGTACTAGATTGGTCTCATCATTTTACACTTGAAATGTCCAGATGTAACCTTCTCTAAGAATATTTCCATTGTAGTTGTTCTGATGAGTTTTCCGCTTTGGTAACTAAACTTTATAAATTTAAGAGCAGTACTAGTTTGTCAGTTAGGTCTCATCATTTTACACTGAAATGTCCAGATGTAACCTTCTCTAAGAATATTTCCATTGTAGTTGTTCTGATGAGTTTTCCGCTTTGGTAACTAGACTTTATGAATTTAAGAGCAGTACTAGATTGGCAATTAAGGCTTCCCTTTTTTTCACTTGAAATGGCTAGATGTAACCTTCCCTAAGAATATTTTTATGGTAATTGTTCTGATGAGTTTCCCTCTTTGGTAACAAGATTTTATGAATTTTGACAGTTAGGTCTCATCATTTTACACTTGAAATGGCTAGATGTAACCGTAAGTTCTACGCTAACAATTTCATTTCTCGAACTTCTCGCGTACTATTCCGGCTTCTTGCTTTTCATTTAATTTTGATCTTCAAAAATGTAAATGTAATCATCATCCTCTGTCTTCTTAATTCCTGTTTTATTGTTCTCACTCCTTGATAATGTTTTCTTTTTTTCATGTTCTTTCACACTCACTACTCCCATATCTTAGAGACTTTATTACTTTGCTTGGGGTGAAATGACTACAAAAGACGATACATCCTGCTATATCTACGAAGTCAAATCACTTTCATTTCTTTCGTTTTCCAAACGTAAAAGTAAGAAAGTAGTTTGCACTCAATCAATCTCTCTCTAAGAACCGCCAATATTGTTGAACATACTTCCACGTGATTACTTTTCTGCAAGTCAAAGGTCATTTGTTATCTATCCTCTTTATCCTCATAACCACCACTTTCTAACACCTTCCATTTATATCTGGCATCTCATCAAGCATTAATTGAACCTGCGAGCTTAAGTTACTCTTGCGCCTTCTATTCAGTGAAATTTTGGGTGAGAGAAAATCTCTGTTAACCGACCGTACTTTATAAGATGTGTTCCTTCGAAGAATTTATTTTTAATTGAAAACCTCTTCAACTACCTTTTGAGCAGTACAGTCATTCGACGCTGTATTGCTAGCTTTTGAGGACTTAGTCCCAAGTTTAATCTCGCAGCGTCGGTAATCTTTATGTCTCTTAGTAAAAAAAAAAGTCATATTTAATAAAATATAGAAAAAAATCAGTATACATCTGTTAAAAATTATTCTTTAACTAGTTTACTTTGCATATTTAAATAATTTTGCTAATTTCCTCTATTCAAAAATATCAAGAATTTTTTCAAGAAGTCATTCGCCATTTTCTTGTTTACATTTTTTAGAAAAAACAAAAACAAAACAACGGTTAACGTGATAATTATGAAATCTTATTTTATTATTTGAATTATTATATTTATCAAGTTTAACATCACATAAAATTTAATTTTTTTGCGCCACTAAAGAAATCTACTTTTATAAGAGAGTTGGTTGAAAACAATTGCGCAAATTTGATTTGTCATCATATTTTGAGAAACTAGAATAAATGCCATTTTGTTAGATTTAAGAATCTGTTCCAAGACTGATATCCATACATCACTATAGATTTGAAATTCATTCACTTTATCGATATTTAAAATTTGTCTTCGATAGCATGAAAATGTATTGGCTTTTCTGAAAAGTTCATGTCAATTTTGATGGTCCAACACGTTAGAACACGTCAAATTTATCGACAAATATACTTACATAAGGATATGCATTGTGGTGCAGAAATAGGGGAGCCGAGTTCGAATTCCAGATGAAATCATTGCATTCACTTACGCGCAAATACCATTGGGAAAAGTATTAATCCGTCTCTTCCTTCCAGTTATGGGTTAAATAACAGGACAGATTGGTTCTGTAGCCTTGGCTGGAAAACCAGTCTACCGCAAAAAGCAATGGCAACCTACTGCGGGATAATCTTCTGCCCGGTCAGTCATACCTTTTTCGAGACATGATCGCCAAGCGTGTTTCACGTATGGCACTTAACTGACTGATACGTACATTTTCGATTAGTGTACACTTCAAACTGTCTTAAAAGAAAGAAAGTTTAAAATTACTTAATTCGTGTCGGTTTAGCGCCCCTATGAAATTGATAGGTTATCAGGTGCAGTTTAGACATTTTATGATTTTTTTATTACGGTCATCAGGTAAAAAGAGCAGCCCAAAATGCCAAATACAGGTCGGGGATACTAACATCAGGCAGGTACAAAAATTTAAATACCTGGGAAGTGTTCTAACAGAAGACGGAAGATGTGACACAGAAATCCGAAGGTGAATTGGCATGGCGAAAGAAGCATTCCAGAAGCTGAGAAGAGTATTAAGAGACAGGAAAATTTCGCCAGGAACAAAGAGTACTGGATTGCTATGTGATGTCAGTTCTTCAATATGAAATGCATGCTGGACAATATCATCTAAAATGAAGGAAAAACTTGAAGTAAATGAAATGTGGTTCTACAGAAGGATGCTGCGAATATCATGGATCGAGCATGTGAGTAAGATTTTGGAAAGAATGGAAACAAAAAGGAAATTAATACTGAGAATCAGGAAGAGACAGCTGAAATTTCTAGGACATGCAATGAGGAAGGAGGGCTTGGAAAACCTGATACTAACAGGCCAGATAGAGGGAAAAGGAGAAAGGGGAAAACAGCGTGTAACGTACTTGACTGGCCTGTGTGGGTAGATGGCGTAGCAGGGGTTGCGCGGTGTCACAGCGGAAAGCGTGCTGAGAGCCACCAGGAATAGTGAAACGTGGAAAGCAGTGATCTCCTACGTCCTGAAGGGACAAGGCACATAGCAGAGGAAAAAGAAGAATAGCAAAAATGACTCGAAAGCAAAAAAAAAAAAAAAGAAAAAAAAGGGATGTGCTGTGGACGGTGAAGGTGCTGTAGCATAAAGAAGTGTACAGAATTGCTCTGCTAAGTTTAGAATTGGTGATTTTAGCCGTCTGGAGGAAGAACGCCCAGGCAGACCCCACAAAAGATGACGACCAAATTAAGACATTGATTGAGAATAACTCGCATTGCACAACGTGGGAATTGGCAGAAACACTAAATTTATAAAAATCCACTATCCATGAACAATTAGTGGAGCTTGTGTACCCAGATCGCTACGGCGTTTGGGTACCACGTGATATGAGTGAAAATAACCTTTCAGATATCATCTTATCTGTGATTCGTTGCATAAACAATAAAAGTGCACATTTTTAAGCAAATTTTGACGGGTGATGAGAAATGGATCGTTTACGACAATGTTCAAAAGATCCTTGGGAAAACAAAATGAGCCAACTTAAAGTACTCAAAAAACAGGTCTTCATCCTAAGAAAGCCATGCTGTGCATCTGGTGGGACTGGAAAGGTATCCTGTACTGTGTGCTTCTGCCAAGTAACTAGTCAATTGGTTTTGAAAAGTACTGCTCGTAACTAGACGAATTAAAAACAGAAATTCAAGAGAAACGCCCAGAATTGGTGAACAGCAAAAGTATTGTTTTCAATCAGAATAATACCATATCTCATGTTTCTTTAGTGACCTGGCAAAAATTGTTTCAACTTGGATGAGAGGTTTTACCCCATACGCCATATTCACAAGATATTGCTCCTTCGGATTTTCATTTATTCAGGTCTTTACAGAATAATCTAAATAGTAAAAAAATAAATAAAATCTTTGGGTGACATAAAAAACAAAACAAAAATAAACCTTAATGAGTTCTTTGATTTGAAACTACCAAAATTCTGAGAAAACGAAATTTTTAGGTTGAAGAAAAATATAGAAAGGTTGCAGAATAAAATGGTTCATATTTACTTGAATAAATATATAATAGCATAATTTTGCTTTCTGTTTTAATTTAAATTTAAATCTGCTTTTTTTTAATCTAAATTTAAATTTTAAAAAATCGGCATGAACTTTTCGGACAAGACAACATATTTTGAGCCAGAATAAAAGTGTTTTTAGGTGAATTTAAAACATAACATCTGGATGTTTCTATATTGATTTATTCAATCACATCGGTGTCATTTTGCTTCATTAACTTCCCCCATCTGTAACGTAGCTTATTCCCTAAACCTAGCACTTTCATGCATGATGAATTGTTCGAAGTGCTTTTTACAGTCTTCTATATGATTTGTGTGAATAATTTGAAAGTTTAAATGTTTTTAAGAGAAAATGGAAGAAGGTAACATACGTTGTAAATATTTGACTTTCTTAAAACTAACAAAAAAAAACCCCCAAAAAGCCAAAACAAAAAAAACCTGAAATACAAAAAAAAACAAAAACAAAACAAAAAACGTATAAACAGCAAAAAAATATTTACCGTTTATGTAAACGGTGGTATATCTTAGAGTTTTATTAGTCAGTGATTAGCTGGTATCAGAAGTGGGAATTTTTATCTGGAAGACAGAGAACGTTCCGTCAGGCAGGGACACATGGATAACCAAATCGAAACGAAAGAAATATTGAAAATCAGAATAATTTTGTTTAATATTTTCTGACAAATTTTAAAAAATAGGCATAAAAATGTATGTAAAATTGAAACATGAACAAATAAAAAGATTAAAGAAAAAGATGAAAATTTCTTTTCAAAATTCAACATTCTGTCATTCGAGAAAATTCTTTACCCACTTTGGTTTTATGGTCCCATACGAACTTAAGGTTTTTTCCCAGAGCAAGAGAAAAAAAGCAGGTCAACTTCAAAATAGGATGGGTTCACTGTGCATGTTGGTAATAATAATAATAATAATAGGTGAGAAGGGAGTGTTCTGTTTAATGCTATAGACACTCCTTAAAATTTAACGTTTTGGTAATGGCTTTAACATTTTGTAAATAACGAAAATTAGAGTATTTCACACAAACACACGCACACATGAATAGGGACATGTACAGTCCTTTCTATATGCACCAACGGATCGGGTGTCAGTCAGTTAAAGTGCCATACGTGATACACGCTTGGGCGATCATGTCTCGAAAGAGACACGACTGACTGAGCAGAAGATTATCCCGCAGTAGGTTGCCATTGCTTTCTGCAGTAGACTGGTTGTCGACCAAGGCTATAGAACCCAATCTGTCCTATTATTTAACCCATAACTGAAAGGAAGAGACGGATTAATACCTTTCCCAATGGTATTTGCGCGTAAGTGAATACAATGGATTCAACTGGAATTCGAACTCGGCTCTCCGGATTCTCGTTCCGAGCCGATATCCACTGTACCACAACGCACATAATGCACACACACCCTTGAATCATACACATAAAAGTGAATGCACATTTACAGTTGAATATTTTTTGCTTTCATAAAAAAACAATAAAGATCCCCCCAGTTTCAATCTCGATCTAAAATCGATTGTCAAGACTACAAACGTCATTTCCCTCCAGATTGCAGTGAGATTATCTCCCCTTGTTTTTTGTTTCATCACATTTCATTCGACATGTTCTTTGGTTTCCTTCAAATGCAAGTTCAGAGGTCTTTTGATCTGAAAAAATGCAGTAGTCGAATATTGTGTTAAAAACAATAAATATGAAGATATTAGTTCTATTAGTCTGGCATTTTCAATTAAGTCTTTTTGAATCGTTTAGTATTTTTGTTTCTGATTTAAATTATTGCATAAAAACTTTTTATCCAATCAATGAATTGGGTATGTAATCACTCGGTTGGATTTTTATTATCAATGACTTACCAAAACATCCAATAAGTCTTATATATATATATATATATATATATATATATATATATATATATATATATATATATATATATATATTACAACGTTCAAAACATTAATCTAAAACAGTGCTCGATATATAATATATAGAGCTGTAAATGAAATCAAAATAATTATGAACTGTAGAAAATCAGTTCTCATCCACGACAATGAACAGTGGACAAAAAATTCAACTGATAATTTTGATTTATCTATGGGAGCCCTGGATTCTGCAGAATCAATCTTCAGATCTGGTAGGATTATTCTTATTGTACAACCTCACTGCGCATAAAGAAATCGACACGAACAATATAGGTCTATATAGAGATGACGGACTCATGATAATAAATAAATCTACTGGAGGTAAGGTTGATAAAACTAGAAAATTAATTCATAAAGTCTTTAAATCCTTTGGTCTTAATGTAGTGATTAATCCCAATATCAAGCAAGTAGACTTCCTAGACATAACATTAGACTTAGTATCGAACACTTTCCAACCTTACATGAAAAAGAATGCAAACCCAATATATATAAACCCCAACTCTAACCACCCACCATCCATTATCAAACACATCCCATCATCGATATAACGCCGCATTAACACACACTCATCTAGTAAAGAAATATTTGATAAACACAAGGTAATTTACGATAGAATTCTTAAAGAAAGCGGATATCAATCATAAAAAATTAGCTTTGTGGAAACCTCAGGAGTTTAAAAAGCAAACATAGAAACCGGAAAATCATATGGTATATCCCTCCTTTTAATCAATCAGTTAACTTCAAGCTGGGACATAAATTTCTTAAACTAATAGATAAGTATTTCCCCAAAAATAACCCTCTAAGCAAAATCTTCAATAAAAATACAATAAAACTAAGCTATAACTGTCCCAATAATCTAGAAAAAATAATTAAAGTACATAACAACAAAATATTAAAAGCACACAACAAAAATAACTCCAACACTAACACCAGTCCGCCCCATAATAACAACCTCTGTACTTGTAGAAACCCTAACCAATGCCCCATGACCAATAAATGTCTAACGAAATCCCTGATATACATGTGTTCGATTTCATCCTTGGAGAATCCTAAGGATGAAAAAATATTTATCGGAAATACCATGAACGTATTTAAAAAGCGATTTTACAATCACCTGTCATCCTTCAATAACAAAGAAAAACAAAACATGACATCTCTCTCCAAATACTTTTGGAAGTTAAAAGACGAAAATAAAACGCCTAAAGTTAAATGGAAAATCCTTAAACAAGCAAGAACAACTATATTTATAAAGGAACCATGTTTTCCTTTGTCTTCAAGAAAAAATTGAAATCCTTAAATATATAAATAGTAACAAGCTTTTAAACCAGAGGCATGAAACCACAGTAAACTACAAGCAAATTAAAGAACTAACATTACAATCATGCTAAAAAATACTACAAAAGCCAGAGGTAGGACCCCCTAGACATTTTTCTAAAAAAATTAAAAATTCTATAGAAAAAATCGAATTACTAAATTCTAAAGTAAGGTTTAATATTCATAATTAGATTAGAAATTAAAAAAAAAAAATAAAATTTCTATAGAAAAATTCGATTTACTAAATTCTAAAATAAGGTTTAATATCCATAATTAGATTAATTATAAAAACTGTCCTTAATACACACATTAAACATCAACTATTACCTTAAATACTAACACACCTATTACCTATTCACCTATTACCTTAAATACAAACATTCAATATTTCCTCCTACATAAAATTCTACTTATTACGCACTTATTACCTACTTACCTATTATCTAAAAAAAGATTTTAACATTAAAATTTACCTCTTACATTAAATTTTACCGCAAACGGTGATCTAATTAAAATTTGAAATTTAATAGAAAAAAAACGGTTTCCAAATTGTGATCTAATTAAAATTTAAAATCTAATTGAAAAAATCGACTTCCTGAATCCAAAATTAAGATTAAATATACAGATTTAGATTATTTATAAAAAAACTCTGCTTAAATACAAAATTATTCTGTACTGAATAAGCATCCCACCCCTAACCTGTTCCTCTAAGAAATCCTAAAGGATATAGTCTAGTCACAAGATATATAAAAAAAACTTACACTCTAGCTGCTAATGTTAAATCTGTCTAGAAATCAAAGACACTCATTAATCAAACATACTCCTCGAAATTCTAAAGGTCAATCAACAGGATTTGTTCCCTTATCACTAACCCCACCCCGCCAACACCATATACACTGATGACCAAGTATAAGAAAAGAAATTTAAAATTAAAAATTTAATAGAAAAAAATCGGTTTCCAAACTGTGATATAATTAAAAATTAAAAAATTAATAGGAAAATCTATTTCCTAAATTCAAAATCAAAATTAAATATACAAATTTAGATTAATTATAAAGACTCTGCTTAAATACAAAAATATTCTGTACAAAATAAGCATCCCACCCCTTACCGGTTCTTCTAAGAAATCCAAAGGATATAGTTTAGTCACAAGATAATAAAAACTTACATTCTAACTGCTAATGTTAAATCTGTCTAGAAATCAAAAACTCATTAATCAACCATTTTAACTACCCACACCACTTCCTTCAAAATTCCAACATTTAATACACGTGACTTGTTCCCCTATCACTAACCCCCACCAACACCCCAAACAGAACTGACCAAATATAAGAAAAGAGGCTTTCCATTCCTATCCATACCGCCTGATGAGACATTGAAGTTTCAATGTCGAAACAAATGTACCTTTGTAGTGGATATTTATAAAAAAATTATGTACATGTTCTAAAATATAATTTATAATATATATATATATATATATATGTTTGTGTGTGTGTGTATATATATATATATATATATATATAGAGAGAGAGAGAGAGAGAGAGTTAAGCAGTATCTTTGGTAATTTATGAAGTTAATTCAGCGGAGGATCGTAATTCGATGAGAACTCAATGTTAGAATTTAGCAGAGTGTCATAATGAAAATAAGTTGAACGGCTTTATAAATAAATTCGTGATAATTTATTTCATGAGTAAGGTTCATGAAAGAAATTATCATCAATGGATTTATAAATTTGTACATGCTGTATATATATATATATATATATATATATAATGTAGAGACGTTTGTTACTTACCTGAGTAATGTAATTTCAAAGGTTCGTAAAAGTATTTTATGTCTTCACTCTTAAGGTAATTTACTTTTTCTTTAATTTACGCTATATCCTCATCTTGATATTCAGCACTCTATGATAAAAAATCTGCTCGCCGAAAATGCCTTTTTACCAGTAAACTACTGAAACTGGCACTAAAGAAACATCATCACAATTTAATAATACACACACACACACACACACACACACACACACACACACACACACACACACACATATATATATATATATATATATATATATGAATAAAGACAAAAAGAAAACTGTCCTTCATAGAAGCGTTTTGTCCACTGAACGGCTTTATTAAGGTAAGGATTTTAAATTGAAATGCAAAGTAAAATATCACTAGTTTTTGAAAATTTTTAAATCTAAAAAGTTTCAAGATTATGAAAAGAGAAATTAACTCTTATTTAGACGCAAAGTTCTTGAGAGTGCAGCTATCGAATATTGCAAAAATGTGAATCTTGCGCCTCAGATTCTTTTAAAAATAGCTTTATATATATATATATATATATATATATATATATATATATATATAAAACTTCACACACACACACACACACACATATATATGTATATAGATATTAAGACCTTGAATAGGTTCTCGCTGATTCTAGCAGCATTTGAATTACACATTGGCATCTTCATAAGAATGAAAGTGCTACCGGTGTGTTATCGATCGGAACAAGTGATAATCGGACGGGGCAATATCTGGTAAATATGGTGGGGGGGTCTTCTAATTTAAGCATTTCTGAACAGGTTTTCACCCGTTTTGTAGCATATGGCCAAGCGTTGTCATGTTACAAAATCATTTTGCGTCACAATATGAAAAAAGCTCATCAAAAGTTTAATAATCTTAGAAAAATAACCCGAAACATTTCTAGTTGATATAGACACAACGGTGAAGAGGCATAAAAGCAACATTAATTTTATAAAAAATATTTTCGAGTTAATTGGTTTAATATTGCACCATCACTTCTTCAAATACGCTGCGGTCACACCTTAATATAATCTGTACATTAACACACCCTGATGCCAAAGCCTCAAAGTCGTTGAAGAAACAACACAAACAGATGTTTGAAATAAAATCTCATGATGACAACACTTTTCGGAATTAGAGTGTAACAAACAATTTTCTCATTTGCTATTGAGATAGACATTGAATGTGAAAATAGCAGGCATGAATCGCGGCTACTGGGTTTGAAAAATGTTTAAACCTTAACATCAGAACTTAGAATTAAACCAGTTGTGAGCAAAAATTAGCAAAATTTGTCTGGAAGTAGTTAAGAGAAAGGGCTTAAGATTCTAGGTATTTCTTTGGTGTTGGACAAAAATGGTTACAGCTAAGCAAGAAAGTTGTCACTTATCCATCTTAGTCCACAGATATTGCACCATTACTTCCAGTGCTTAGAGAATTCTTATGATGAAAAGAATATTCATTTTGCTGGAAGACTAAAAATGCACATGAAACAATTCATTGGGTAAATTTTTGATTTGTTCCCCGAAGACCTTTACCCTGTCAAATCTTTTCAAAACATCCTTAATTCCGTGCAAATGTATATGCTGAACTGAAATCGATAATTGTTTATTGAAGAAACCTACCTTTTTTCATGTTATCGACCAGAAAAAAAAATTGGACTATATCTCACCCCTTACCACCGTTCTCATATCTGATTTACCGCTGAATGACTTGAGGCGTAGGATACTTATTTCGGCCTATTTACTTCCTTTGAGCTATTACTACGCGATTTGTTTTGGAACTGAATTTCCGCGTAGTAATTGCACAAAAGAACTAAATAGGCCGAAAACTCGGCAAACTACGTGAAGTCATTCTGCAGTGAATAACATTTTTGAAGCGTTATTACGGGGTGAGATAAACAGCGACAAGAAGTTCGCTATTTTTCTGGTCGTTAACATGAAAAAAGGTTGGTTTTGTCAATAAACAATTATCGAAGTGAGTTCAGCATTTACATTTGCACGGAATTAAGGATGTTTTGGAAAGATTTGAAGGGGTAAAAGCCTTCGGGGGAATAAATCAAACATTTACCGTTCATTGTTCCAAAAAAAGCACGAAATTCTGCGATGATCAGCATTGGCCTAAATGATGCCAATACACCGCGTGATCATTTTTGAGGTTATATTTTCAAAAGTTTTGTTTTTTTCCGCTTATGTCAAGGTACATTTTAAAAAATGTTATCGATTGTAACATTAAAACCAATGAAAAATTAGCTACATGTTTTGCATAATTTTTCTCTTTAATCTCAGAAAAATTGAAATGCATGTGAAACATCCCATAAAAAAGTGAGTACTTTAAGCAGAAGATATTGTAATTGAGAACAACTGAATATGTCCTGGGGGCAAACTACATCCGGAAGCAAGGTTTCTAATCGGGGGGTTTTGAGAAGCTTGGAACCATTTCTTAATTGATGTATTCCCAGGTCTGTCTTGACCCAGAGTGGTACCAAATGTTAGGGTCCTAGATAAGAAGAAATAATTAACACTCAAACTGTGGTCAAATCAATATGAAAGTATAAAATACATTTTTACAGTAAATATTTACAACAAAACACCTTTTAATAGTTATATATATATATATATATATATATATATATATATATATATATAGTGTATCGAGGCAGCAAATAATTTTCTAAACATATACTGCTAAATATAAGAGACAATGAATGTCTATTATGTTTAATCATGAGCCGCTCTAAACATCGTATTTTGGCTTTAATTTCAGTTGAAAATAAAGACAAAAATTCTTCAATATTTGGATAATTTTTTATTAATTTGTTTCTAAGCTTTCGGCTCACAAGAGCCATCTTCAGAGAGGTCATTAAGACGGTAACACAATAACATCCACCATCAGCGACGATTTTATTATGTGTTGACATAAAACTCTGCTAGGCAATGGCAATAGTTACCAAAAATAACAAACGTAGTTCGCAAATTTGCAATGCGATTCTATGACGTCACACTACGTGATAGCGCGAAATGACAACAGAACCATGTATTCAAATGCAATGTAATGTGTTATGACCGGATTTAAACTTAGTTTTAAGTGTGGGTTGTTTGGATTTAATGTAGATGGCCTCCAATATCTGAAGGTTCTTTTTATTGTGTGTAGGAGTAAAGATTATTGTATTGTTGACTAAGATCTGTTTGATATTACCTACAAGTTTATGCTTTTCTGAGAAATGTTGTTTAATTGTACTCTGATTAGAAAGGTGACATGTAGGTCTACGGGAGAACGTGGTTGTAGCGGAGTTTTATGTCAACACAAAATAAAATCGTCGCTTATTGCGTTACTGTCTTAATAACCTCTCTGATGATGGCTCATGTGAGCCGAAAGCTTAAAACCAAATTAATAAAACATTATCCAAATGTTGGAGAATTTTATACTATGTCTCAGTTTAAAATTAACTAACTGATTAAATGGAAGGATATACCATATGATTTTCCTGTTCTCTATTTTTCTGTTTTGGGCTACTAAATTTTTCCACAAAGTTAATACTGGAGATTGATAGTCGCTGTCTCTTAGGGACATAAATTTCTTAAGCTACTAGATAAACATTTCCACAAAACTAACACTCTAATCAAGATGTTCAATAGAAATACAATAAAACTCACTTATAGCTGCTCCAACAATTTAGAAAAAAAAAATAATTAAATTACATAACAATAAAATATTGACATCATACAACAAAAATAACTTTAACTCTCATGTCAGTTTGCCCCATAATATCAATTTTTGTAATTGTAGAAACCCGAACCAATGCCTCATACCTAATAAATGTTTAACAAAATCCCTGGTATATATGTGTTCTATTTCATCCATGGAGAATCCCAAGGATGCTAAAAGTTATATCGGAAACACAATGAACATTTTTAAAAAAGCGCTTTTACAACCACCTCTCATCCTTCAATAACAAGGACAAATAAAATATGATATCACTTTCTAAGTATTTCTGGAAGTTAAGAAACGAAAATAAAACACCTAAAGTTAAATGGAAAATTCTCAAACAAGCCAGAACGTTTAAATCGGTAAAGGAACCCGAGAACTTATTTAGCCTTCAAAATTCAGTTTACGACGAAAAAAACTTATTTGATATCGATACCAGGAAATTAAAATTTGACTTACATCCATTCATTTTTCTTTCAGTCTACGGTTACGCTTTAACTGGAAACAGCTATTGCTTTTTAGTCTTTCGTGCCAACGTCCAAAGAGTCTGAGCTCCAGGAACATGGATTAATTTTAAAGCTTTCATTACACCCGAACAACGCCGGGTTATACTGCTAGTATATATATATATATATATATATATATATATATATATATATATATATAGTGTTTGATTGTGATAATGTTTTGCGCAATGGTTGTTGTTTTTTCAGTGGTTTTCCTGATAAAATCTATTTTGCCAAGTAGACCCTTTATCATAAAGTGCTCGATATCGGGTTGGGGCGTTGATAAGTACAAAGAGTTTGCCCGTTTACCTGAGCAGATTTATGAATCATCTCAGTTGACTATGAAGAAGATTTATGAGTATATATATATCCGAATGGGTACAGAACGAAGAATTCTTTCAACGTCCAAAACATTAATTTAAAACAGTGCTCGATACATAATATACTATATAGAGCTGTGAATATTTATTATAAATTATAGTTTAGAACATGTACATAATGCCGAAACGAACGTGCTTTCGCCGCGATTATTTATGAAGAAATTATGTACATGTTCTAAAGTATAATTTATAATATATATATATACTTACGCATATATATATATATATATATATATATATATATATATATATATATATATATGTATTTGTAGGTCAGTATATGTTTGCCTTCACCTTACCGAACATAGAAGGAAATTGCTTATTTGGAAGTGAATTATCCAATGATTACTCTTAAAAGTGAGAGAATTCAGTAAATAATGAGGACAGTGATTCAAATACTTAATATCATAACATCCGGCAATTTAAATGCATTATCGTCTGTTTTTGACTTATGTTAATGTGTGTACAAAGATATATGTGTTTATTTCTTTTCTAACTTTGGCGAATGTTTCGATAAAGATTTGAAATGAATGTCAAAGGAAGAAGAAATTACCGATGAAATAAATTGATATAAAAGCAAGAAAGAGAAAATTTATTAGGTTAATGAAGATGCAAATCTTATTAGAAAAAAATTGTCGCCTATTGGATAATTAAGTATTTCCTGTTTCCTTCCTTAAAATAAATCGTAAAAACAGGACTTGTCCACTGGCGACATGTTTTTGTTGGGTTTCATCTGAAGGTAAATATGTGACCCCGGACTGACCAATCACCAAATTTATTGCTTAAGAAACAAAACAAAAGAATAACAAGCATAAATGATATTAAAAGTTCAGAGAAGGCGAGATATACTCTTTGTATTTCTGTGCACACAAGGTTTGTCTGTATAGTATTAAGTTAGTTAATTTTTGGCCGACGTCGCTTTAATTCACTTCAAAGTACTCCCAACTTTAAAACTCAGACACTTCGAAAGTCTAATGTTTCCATAATGTCTGATATTTTTTTACATAATTTTCATTATTTTAAGTTTCCTTTTTTTTTATTTATAATTGTTATTAATGCAAGATGACTTTTGATATATCCCGGAAAGGAATATCAGTGTAAAGATTAGTGGAAGAATGGTACTCGACACAGGAATATAATATAACGGATTTATTGTACTCCTGTATAATTAACAATAAGATACAGATAAGCAATCAACGAGTAGGAGCTGAATAAACTATCAAGTAGAGGATGCTTTCACCTAAGACGTTTGCTTCCCACTCGTACCGCTTGTCACCGTCCTTTAAAGTCTGGAGCATTCCATTCTCGGGGATGGCAGGATGTTCCACTATAACAACTTTATTGCTCAAAATACGAAGTGTATGCAAAAAAAAAGCAGTTGGACAAGACGGGCTATTGTAATAGAGATGCTGACAGCTTTAGAAGAATTCGATATACACAGGATTACAGAAATAATAAATGAAATCTACAACAGCAGCGATATACCGGAAGACCTAAGCAGATCAATTTTTATAGCACTACCTAAGAAGCCAAGCACAAAGGAATGTGAACTCCACCCAACAATCAATTTAATGAGCCACATAACAAAACTCATCATCCGGATTATGATGAACAGAGCGCGCAATAGTATAAGATAAGAACAGTGCGGGTTCGTCAAAGACACCGGAACAAGGAACGTGATATTCATGCTCAGAATGTTATCAGGAAGAGCAATACAAGTGCAGAACGACGTGTACCTGTGTTTTATAGACTACGCAAAGTACACCCCCAAAATTTGTTAGAGATGCTCGACAACCACGACATATTCAGGAAAGACTAATCAAGAAACTGCAAGCCGGCTGCATACGGACAGGAAATGAAAAATAGAAAGGGGTGTAAGACAAGGATGGGTCTTCTCACCGGATCTATTCAATATGTACAACGAAATAATTCTGAGAGAGCTAGTAGTCCTGCCAAGATTCGTCATTGGTGGCCACAATCTGAAAATTGTAAGATACACAGATGATATGGTGCTGAGAGAAGATACAGAAAGGAAATTACAGGACCTCCTACAGAAGGTAACAAAAGAAAAACAAAAGAAAAGGTTAGATATAAACTTCATGAAAACTGAATGCATGGTTAGCAGCCAAAAGAGGATCTCAGAATGCCAACTACATGTCGGGGACACTAACATCAAACAATTGCAAGAATTTAAATACCCGGACAGAGGACTGAAAGTACGACACTGAGATCCGAAGAAACACTGGCAGGCATGGTAAAAGCTAAAAAAAAAGCTAAGCAGTGTATTGAGAGACAGAAAACAAAGAAAAGAGTATTGGTTTCCTTTATATCTGTCCTCCTATATTGGAAGGGAATACTGGACGATCTCTTCAAAGATGAAGGAGAGACTCGAAGCAACATAAATATGGTTCTACAGAAAGATGCTGAGGATACAATGGACTTATCATGTGAACAGCGACGAGGTTATGGAGAGAATGCAGACAAAAAGAAAACTTATACTTAGCTGAGACGACTGAGATTTCTAAGACGTAATGGGTAAGAAGGGCTTGGAGAATCTAATACTCACAGGACGGATAAAGGGAAAGAGACAGAGGAAAGCAGTGTGTGACATACTTGATGGTCTTCAGCAAGTGAATGGCGTTTTGGGGGAGATACCAAGAGGAAAATATTAAGAGCGACAAGTGATAGGGCAAGTTGAAGGCCATGATCGCCTACATGCTGAAGGGACACGGCACATAAAGAAGAATATATTTCATACACTTATCTGCTAAGCTTAACTTTCTTTCACACTGAGCGTCCGAACTTGTGCCAGACTGAGCTAAGTCTTGTAGGGGTCATAATATCTCATGTTCCTTATTCTCTGTGAACTTTTTTCGTTAATCCTTATCGTTCTACCCTTAGAGTCAAGAAATGAGAAATTTTATCTGTTAACATCTATTAAGTGCATTGACATAAATCAGAGGAGAAGCATAGCATTTTTTTCCCAATGAGTATTGTTTTCAAATGGTGGACAATTTAGATTTAAACATGTACCAGGAACCAAAGAAAAGACCTAAAATAGAGAATCAAATCTTTAACAAATAGCTTACAATCGTTTTAACTAAACATGTATAAAGGAATAACTGCTTCTCAGGCGCACAATTCAAATATTAATTGAACAGATCGCAAGAGAACTGCTCAGAATGAGAAATTGGAGATCTGAGTTCGAATTCCAGTCGAGTTCGTACTTACGTGCATATATATTTAGGAAACTTATGAAGACATGTCCTCCTCAGCTATGGGTTAAATAGTAGGACATGTATCTGGAAAAAATCTAAATAACCAACAAAGATTTGATAAATTATATAAAAAAAAACAAATCAATCCTACGGGACAATGTATATTGAGAAACATTTATTTTTCGTTTTTGAACAATATGAGATTTCTTCTTTTGAGGAATTTTTGAGCTAGCTCGACGACCAGCCAAGTTTGCCATCGTCTGCAGTAAATACGAATATAAACATTTATTTTTCTGTGAAACTAATATTTTAGCTGAACGGTCTTCTTGGGCTAAGTGTCTTCCATTGTCCTTTTGTGAACTTAAAAGTTTGACAAAATTATTAATGCACAGGGAAAGTAAAGAATTACGCTCAAATCTTGAACTTATTTCACCGATTCTGTTTTGTTTTGTGGTTATCGTGCGGCTGTAGTCAGCTGATTTTTTAAAATTGAAAACAGCAGGATCTGTCGCAAAAATGGATACAGGGCATTTACTTTTGACCGATGGATATCAGTGAAATCAACTTCAAAGTACAGAGCAAGAAACTCAGAGATAAAGTCATGGAAGGAAGATAACTTACTTGTTTAGACGAAGATGACAAGAAAAAGAAATTTGTTATTTATAAAACTGACCATTCCATGTAAAGGCACGCGGTGGAACGAAGTGGGCCTCGGTGAACGGACAGAAAATAGCAGCCGTTAGACATTGCACTTCGCCCTTCATCTACTTCGCTCGCTTATAGCAGTAGGTTACAAACCGAAGGATAAAAATCTGGTGTACTGTTAGAAATTGTTTTTTGTTCATTCGGGGGTAACGATCTGGCCGAATGATTTTTTTTAGCTACAAACGTTTTGGAAAAATTGCACCCCATCAACGAACCTGGCGTTTGGACTGAGATGCAACGCAATAATCGCTGCACCATAAAGCCCTGGAACCACTCTAGGTATAGGGCTATGTTAAGGGATAGTTTATATAGATAGGAAGGTAAGATAAGTTAACTCCAGACTTGGACAGATTAAGATAGTTGTTAACGAGGAAACACCCCCTTAGGAGTCTGTTCCGTAGGGCATTGGTTAAAAGAAAGAAGTGCCAGACGAGTTTCATATCTTGGCTAACAAATACTTTTGTGGCTTTACGTCCTCATAACAAAATGTTTTTCTCGTGAAATCTATTAAGTATCTTATTCACTTTATTCCTATGTTTACTGCTCTAACCACGTGTGTAGAAATTCCACTTAATGCCTCAAGATTTTCTAACATGCGCACTCCCACGTTTTCTGCCATTCACATTGTTTACTTTAGTTATAACCTCTCGGTTTTATGAACAGTGCTTTCGGGAGAAGGGATCTAATTACATTCGGATTTGTCATTTTTATTTTTTACTTTCTATTTGATCGCCGATTCTTGTTTTCCTTTCCCTAAAATGGGTTCTAGAACTTTTGGCTTTTCGAGAACTTTCACACCGTTGTTTTTATTTCCTTATCTTTGCAAATGTCCATTTTTCTTTTGCTTCGAATAATTACTGTTCAAGATAAGGCATTAAAACGACCAAACTGTCATCGCCATTTTGAATAGGTTAAAAATTATTGCTGATAAAGTTTCTTACAGTTGTTCGGAAACAAGGAAATGTGTGTTTAGAAGACAGCGTGGCATTAGAATAAGCAACTTCTCATCTCTCTCGCTAGTAAACACCCATTACAATAAAATAAACGTTTTCGGCACTAAAATAAAATGAGTCAAATAAAGACTCACCAGAGTCTATTTAGAGTTGTTGGTATATTACACAGTCAGTCAGTCAGTCAGTCAGTTAAGTGCCATACTGACTGGCAGAAGATTTTCCCACAGTAGATTGCCATTACTTTCTGCGATAGACTGGTTGCCGACCAAGGCTATAGAACACAATCTGCTTGCCATCCAAGGCGATAGAACCCAATCTGTCCTGTTATCTGATGCATAGCTAGAAGAAATAAGAGATGTATTATATTATTAAGTAGTATTTAATGGGGGATCAGTTTATTACTTCATAACAATATAAAACTGATCCCTCATTTTATATCAAGTAGAAGCCTTAACTATGTTTCCAACTATTATATTCAGACATTAATTTGAGTGATACTCGCTTAGGCGATCATGTCTCGCAAGAGACATGATTGACTGGCAGAAAATTTTCCCATAGTAGTTTGCCATTACTTTCTAAGGTAGCCTGATTGCCGACCAAGGCAATAGAACACAATCTGTCCTGTTATTTGATCCATAGCTAGAGGAAGGAAGAGATGTATTATATTATTAAGTAGTATTTAATGGGGGATCAGTTTATTACTTCATAACAATATAAAACTGATCCCCCACATTATGCCCAGTAGAAGCCTTAATTATGTTTCCAACTATTATATTCAGACAGTCAGTTGAGTGATACTCGCTTAGGCGATCATGTCTCGAAAGAGGCATTACTGACTGGCAGAAGATTTTCCCGCAGTAGGTTACCATTACTTTCTTCGGTAGACTAATTGCCGGCAAAGGCTATAGAACCCAATCTGGTTGCCATCCAAGGATATAGAACCCAATCTGTCCTGTTTTTTGACTCATAGCTAGAGGGAGCAGAGATATATTATATTATTAAGTAGTAATTAGTGGGGGATCAGATTATTTCTTCATAACAACATAAAAATGATTCCGCAAATTATGCCCAGTAGAAACCTTAATCGTTTTTAACTATTTTATTCAGTCAGTCAGTGCCATAGGTAATACACGCTTAGGCGATCATGTCTCGAAAGAGACATGACTGACTAGGCAGAAGATTATTCCACAGTAATTTGCCATTACTTTCTCCGGTAAACTGATTGCCGACAAAGGCTATAGAACCCAGTCTGTATTATTATTTAACCCATACCTGAAGGGAAGAGACGGAAAAATACTTTTCTCAAGGGTATTTGCGCGTAAGTGAATGCAAGGAATTCAACTGAAATTCGAACTCGGCTCCCCGATTTTTCGTTCCAAGTCGATATCCATATTACAGAGAAGAAGACAATTACACTTCTATGTGATTTTTAAACTGAATTATTTCCTTATTTCTTATTACTTTAATGATTGTTTTTAGCGGATTGTTGGTTTGAGTTACTAACACACGAATAAACTAAAATAACGTTCATAAAAATAAGAAATAATGTCGGTTAAAAAATCATTTACAGTGTCTTTTGTTTAAGTTTTGAAACTATAGTTAGAAGATATAAATACGCAGAAGTCGAAACGAGATAAGTCTATTTTGTATTCTATTCTGCTCCATGAACTTAGCTCACTGGTGCCCCCTATATATGAATTTACTCGAGACACAAGATTAACAACTAGGTCCTACCCTTTTACTGTGAAACCAATAAAGTGTAAACGCAAATTCTACACTAGCAGCTTATTTTCTCGCACTTCCCGCCTGTGGAATTCCCTTCCATTTACTTGCTTCCCCGACTGCTACAATTTCCAGGAATTTAAATGTAAAGTCAATAGTCATCTCTTTATCTCACTAACTTGCATCCTCTCTCTCATGCTCCTTTCTCCGCCCACTCCACTCTCATCAGTATTCTTATCCTTCTCTTACCCACTTTCTGACCCCCCTTATAATCTGTCACTCTTTCTCATAACATTCCTCCTATGTAAACCACTGCACAACAGTGGCAGTAAAATGCCTTGCTTGGTGCGACATGATTATAAAAAAAAAACATTTCTATACATTTATATTCCAGAAAATGTAAATAACTCTAAAAGACATGCAATCAGTATTTCATCGACTGATTGGTTCGTTTTCTACGGCTTATGAAAAGACTAGAAATTATGTAAATATAAAGTGGGGGATCAATTTTATATTACAGTCATTATATAGATTGGTCCCTCACGTTATGGCCACATTCATCCTTCTTTTACCCACTTTCTGACGTCCGCTATAACCTGTCTCTCTTTCTCATAACTTTCCTCCTATGTAACCCCCTGCAAAACAGTGGCAGTAAAATGCCTTGCTTGGGGCGATATGATTATAAAAAACTTAAGCTTTATTCTTGCGCATGGTTGAGCAAACTGCGGATTGCGAACCACAAGCGGCTCTTTATCTTTAATATGCGGCTCGTGAAAATATGTTGGCTGAATTCCTTTTTTTTATCACAGTTTATATAAAAGGTAAATCAGAAAAATGTAAAGCTTTATAATTATTTACTGGGTATGAATAAAGACCGCATTGTGTTAAAACGTAATGTTAATGTGTATGTGACAAAAAACGTATGTGCAAATTTTGTTCATGTCTTTCGGCTTTCAAACATCTGAACTTTATCGTATGACCCTCTTACATTATGCAAGTTTGGTAACTCTTGCGATATACAGTGCCTTTTCAGGGAAGATTTTTTAGTCTGATAAATTAGATTTGGCACTAGATTAACTTATAAGAGAGAAACTCGTTGAGAATTATAAAATGTTACAGCAAAATTTCAGGATATCCACCCAATGAGTGGATGAGTAAAAAAAAAAAAGTCACACTTTCGTGACGAAAGTGTTATTCGTAAATAAAATGACTTCTTACATCACAGCTAAGAAATTGCTTATGGGGAATATGTTAAAACTCCGTTGTTTTAACATAAAATGAGACGATTAATCGTTTTGCCAGGTCGTTGTTAGCCTTACAAAACCTATTTTTAAATGTCTGAATACAAAGTTTAATGACAGATGGCTTGTCTGATATGAAATCCAGATATCCATGTTCGTGAAGATTATCGTAGCCACAGGCTACTTACCTCGAAAGCTCTGGTTTTTAGATCACGTGACCATGTGCGTTGTGGTCCAGTGGATATCGGCTCGGAACGAGAAACTGAGGAGCCGAGTTCGAATTCCAGTTGAATCCATTGTATTCACTTACGCGCAAATACCCTTGAGAAAGGTATTAATCCGTCTCTTCCTTCCAGCTATGGGTTAAATAGCAGGACTGATTGGGTTCTGTAGCCTTGGTCGGCAACCAGTCTACTGCAGAAAGCAATGGCAACCTACTGCGGGATAATCTTCTGCCCAGTCAGTCATGTCTCTTTCGAGACATGATCGCCCAAGGGTGTATCACGTATGGCACTTAAGTGACTGACTGATCATAACTCAGCAACGAGGATCACAAAGACTGTGGCGCATAAATGGAGCAGTGTAAAGGCAAACAGTTTAGTAGCCGGCCCGCGTAAGCGAAAAATAGATGCCATGACGTTCTAGGGGTCTGACGCTGCCTGACGCCTCCAACCCTAACCCTCGCCTGCGGACGCCCCCCCCCCTTCCACTTCCTACCACTTCTGTCGCAGCTGTTCTTTTCAGAACAAAAACAAAATGCTTAAGGTCTAAACAGAAAAAGAAAGATGGGGTGAACTTTGCGTCTCTTTCACAGAAATATGTTGTCCGAGATATATTTTTCTTCACAGTAATTAGAAAAGGCAAATGAGAAAAGAAATTCAAGTTTTATATTTATTTACTTGGTATGAATCAAAATTTCATTGGTTTAAAATGTAACTTTAATGTTTATCTAACAAAAACGTAAGTGTAAATTTTGTTCATGTCTTGCAGCTCTCAAACATCTGAACTTTATCGTATGACGCTCTTACATTAATCAACTTTGTCCACCCCTGTTCCATGAAGAAGGTCTCATGCCGTTAAATTGGCAAGTTTCGGTTACTGAAACAGTTTACCTGGTGGGAAAAGGTGTTCAGGTACGATTTATTGTCGAGGGGAACATTTTTTTTTTTTAGTAGGACTTCTTTATTTAGTCCGGTTCTTTCTAATTTCACTGTTTAAAAAAATGAAAAGCTACTTGAACACTTGTACCTGCTAAAATAACATTTAGAGTAAATAATAAAGACATTTATATATCAATCTTCATTTGTTAGAATAAAAAAGAAAAGAAGGGAACATTATAGGCTTTATTTAAATTAATGGATACAAACGGTGGTGTAACGAATGAGTAGCTGGCTTAATGGAAAGCCGAAATCAAATTCCTGTCCAATATCGTTACATTTACTTTCGTGTAAATACCCAGCTATGAACTGACCGAGACCTTCAGCCTTGATTGGCAGCCAGAATAGGAAAAAGAAAATTCTGAATTAAAAACTGTATGTAGCTCCAGCGAAGCACATATTACACTTACGGAAAAGATCATGGAATTCACAATGACTCCCTAAGCAACCAATTTGAATTTATAAACGCGAATGAACTCATAGTGTCCAGAAGTTAAATTCAATACTTTTGATCACGATCTTTTTCAAAGGTTTTTATATGAAAGACTGTTTACTGAATGTCTGTGAGATAAAATATTACCATGCATTTTTCATCTTTTAACACAGCTATTTAAATGACTAGCAGTATAGCCCGGCGTTGCTCGGGTGTAATGAAAGCTTTAAAACTAATCCATGGGCCTGGAGCCCAGACTCTTTGGACGTTGGCACGAAAGACTAAAAAGCAATAGTTGTTTCCAGTTAAAGCGAAACCGTAGACTGAAAGAAAAATGAATGGATGTAAGTCAAATTTTGATTTCCTGGTATCGATATCAAATAAGTTTTTTCGTCGTAAACTGAATTTTGAAGGCTAAATAAGTCCTCTGAATAAATGGTATCATGGCTGAGACTAAGAACTACAATTATACCTACTTAAAGCCAAACCCGAAGCAAAAACTAAAATAAAAGTGCTGAAAAAAAAAAAAAATACAGACATACAGGCAGATAAACAGACACACACACAAATATCTTGCCTTTTATAGATATATATTATCGATTTTCTGCTCTATTATAAGAACTGCAACCTTGAAACTTCTGAATATCGTTTCTTATGTCTTTGTCTATGAGTGTATCAAATTTGATTAAAATCGGACCACTCCTTCGATATTTATCGGGGGTACTTCGACACAAAACCTGGCTAAGAACACTCGCAGACGCTTATAGTACAACTGTGTAAATTTTCAAGAAAATCGGATCAGCCGTTTCGGAGTCTATAGGTAACAGACACACACACACAGACACACATAAACCACACACACACAGACAAAGTTCCATTTATAAATAAGTTTAGATTAGATAGATATGTGTTTTTTGGTCTTTCTCTGATAACTGTGTTGAAGCTGATGTTCAAAAGTAAAATGATTATGTGTTTTTTTTTTCTTTCTTCTCTCACCAACGAGAATACCACACACTGAACAACAGGTTCACGGAGCTGAATAGCAAATCTCGCAAGAGAATTTTCGGGTGAAACGAGGAAACTTGTTTATTTTTATCAAAGAATTGGCATCACAATGACATTTGATATGGAACATCTTAAGACGCTCATGGAACAGAGTACTAATTTTTTTACGTTCTCTCTCCCATCCCCCATATATATATATATATATATATATATATATATATATATATATATATGTTACGGAAATTAACGAAGATTAACGAAATGGTTGTAAACAAACCGACAATTTGAAATGATTTGTTTGAAAATTATTTTTGATCGATACTAGTTTATAACTAAGTTTCGTTAATGTTCGTTAATTTCCGTAATATATATATATATATATATATATATACACACATTTTATCGAGCATTGAAAGTAATAACATTTTAAGGAAAACATAATAATGCCAGTCAAAGCGAACAATGTGTTGTTGTTTCTTTTATACAAATATTTTCGTGAGAGAGAGAGAGAGAGAGAGAGAGAGAGAGAGAGAGAGAGAGAGAGAGAGAGAGTGGGAGAGTGGGAGAGTGGGTGGGGAGCGAAAGAGATCAATAGATAGGGAGAATTAACATAATTTTTAATGAAACATTTTTTCTTCTCAGAAGCCATTTCGAGAATTGTAATATGTCCGCCTCAATTACAACGTCGTCTAAGAACCTGAATATTTGGAATGTAGAGAAAAACAAGTGAAAACGAGAAGAGAAGAAGATCTAGACCATAAGCGCAGTAGAAGACTGCAAGAACAGCAGATGGAATGGTTAAGACGTAGGAAGAAGCATTTCAAGTGGATCGTGCTTCTGAAAAGAAAAAAAAAGCAAAAGATATGTAAAGTGGAGTATTTTTTGCGAGCGGCACACCTAGCTTCCTCCACAGACATTTGTAATATCCAGTGCTATGCACCCATCAAATAGTTGCATTAACATACAACTAGGCCATGTCATCATGTCTGGTAAATACGTTGGCTGTCTAACTGCAAAGTCAATTAATAGTGTTCGTCGAACTTGTGCTTTGCACATAAGATTCTGAAGGAACTGCTATTTTGTTCTTTATTGGAGTGTATGACAAATCGTCTACGTTTTGAAGAAACTTGACAAATTAATGAAGACGGCAAATGCAAATAATACAAGTGACGAAGATAAATGAATAATTTTACGACAATAAATATATTGATTTATTTACTTATAAAATACTAGCAGTATAGCCCGGCGTTGGTCGGGTGTAATGAAAGCTTTAAAACTAATCCATAGTCCTGGAGCTCAGCCTAAAGAATATTTGTGTGAAGTTTGGTGAGAATCGGATAAAAATTGGGGATTTGTATAAAGGACACACAGACAGATAAACAGACACACACAAACATCTTGCCTTTTATATATATATATATATATATATATATATATATTATCGATTTTCTGCACTATTTTAAGAACTGTAACCTTGAAACTTCTGAATATCGTTTCTTATGTCTTTGTCTATGAGTGTATCAAATTTGATTAAAATCGGACCACTCTTTCTATAACACGATTTTTTCGAATATCGATTTTCGATATTTATTGGGGTTATCTCGACTCAAAACCTAACTAAGAACACTCGCAGACGCTTATAGTACAACTGTGTAAATTTTCAAGAAAATCGCTTTAGCCGTTTCGGAGTCTATAGGTAACGAACACAAACACGCCCCCCCCCACACAGTTCCATTTATAAATAAGTTTAAATATCAAATATTACCGTTAATTCCATCATTACTTTTCTAAAACTTAGAAGAAATGAAAAATGATAACAATGTGAAGTGGCATTTATATTCAGTTGTTTGCACTTTTGACGGTCTTCACAAGTCAATAAGTACACACCTCCATCTTTTATTCATTAGTTGTCGGTTTAAAAATAAATTTAATAGCTTAATACGAGGCTGTTTTAAATTGTTTGTGATTTAAATTATTTGAAATAATTCATAAAGTTATATTTGTTTGTGACAGAGCATGTTTTCATATTCTATTTTAATGTAAATACAAATCAGACATTAGAATATTTACTGTCAAATACAGAACATATTTTTAGCGCAAGTCTGACTCGACATATTGTCATCTAATTCCATCATTAGATTTCCATTGCACAACTCAGGTCCCTTTGTGTATTCTTGTGAGTGTTCATGACCCTAGTTATAAGTTTCATTCAGTTATCTGATAATAGGCGCCATGTTTGCAGAAGGATATGACATTAGTCCCTTGGGAACCACTTCGTCTTTGAAACAACTCTACCAAAAATAATATTTTGATGCTCTTAAACTTGAATTGCCTTTTGAAATTAAAGCTCAAATGACATAAAAAGGGAAATAAATCTATATGGCATTTTCTTTGCGTTTGTCTATCTTCAATTAGGATGCCTGATGTGGAGTGATGGTTAACAAGTTAGGCTTGTCGGTCTTTGCAAGTTAATTTATTCTTCACTTCTTCTGCTTTGTGTTTGCTTTGTCCTATTTTCAAAATGAATTATGGCTAGGGAACAAACAGTACCGGTCGAGAAACAATGTTCAGCTTTTCCTATTCAAAGACTGGAATCCTGCAGATGTTTTCGTTTCTCATGCATCTTCAGTCAACTTAGGTCGCACCCCCCACCCCAATTCTTAAGGTTTTCAAATTCTGATGTTCTTGGTCTCAAAACATTTGGAAATTTCGCAAAAATTTTCCAAAGATGTACTTTCACTCCATCATTACCTTCATGAATTGATTTTCTTACTTCCAATGATTCTCAGATTTAATAAATGAAGAGTGAACCACTGTGACTCACCCTTTATTTCCTTGTGGCCCATTTCTGGTGACAAAAACATATTCCGGCCCACATACACTACCGGCCATAATTATCAGGAAACCCCAGTTAAGAAAAATGATGTATTTCAGACTATTTTTAGTATTTATTGCCAATTGAATAATTCTAAATGAAAATAGAATGGTTCTTTTGTTATTATTACTTTGCAAAATTTTACAAGGCAGCCAGGAAGCTTTTGCCTTGACCAGCCAATAAGAAGAAGAGACTAGCATGGGAAAGAGAACACAAAAACTGGACACCAGAACAGTTCATTTGAAGCACATGTTATTGTGCAGTATTAACAAAAGAACCATTCTATTTTCATTTACAATTATCCATTTGGCAATAAATACTAAAAATATTATGAAGTACATCATTTCTTTGAAAAAACTGGGTTGCCTAATAATTATGGCCGGTAGTGAAAGTACAAATAGAAATGTCATGTAACAGGAAATTTTATTTAGCATTTGTCTATATTCCTGAGATGAGGTAGTATTTACAGTATTTACATTATTCGGACTATTGTCCTCATCTTTGTTGCCATTTGTACGATGTTTAATAATAGATCATTCTATTTGTCTATATCTCTGGGATGAGGTAGTATTTACAGTATTTACATTATTCGGACTATTGTCCTCATCTTTGTTGCCATTTGTACGATGTTTAATAATAGATCATTCTATTTGTCTATATTTCTGAGATGAGGTACTATTTACGGTATTTATATTATTCGGACTATTGTCCTCATCTTTGTTGCCATTTGTACGACGTTTAATAATCGATCACTCTATTTGTTTATGTTTCTGAGATGAATTAGTATTTACAGTATTTACATTATTCGGACGATTGTCCTCATCTTTGTTGCCATTTGTACGATGTTTCATTATAGATCATTCTATTTATCTATATTTCTGAGATGGGGTAGTATTTACAGTATTTACATTATTTGGACTATTGTCCTCATCTTCGTTGCCATTTGTACGACGTTTAATAATAGAACATTCTATTTGTCTATATTTCTGAGATGAGTTAGTATTTACAGTATTTTATATTATTCGAACTATTGTTCTCATCTTTGATGTATGCTCCGACCTTCTTCATGTGCTAGGAATTTCGAACCGAACACTTTGTTACAATCACTGGGGTATATAATCCTAATTCCTTGCATAATACCTCGATTGGAAGTCATGAATTATCTCTCTTTAAACCTGCAAATTACTTGTTCACCACTGCTGTAATCTGGTATGGAACTCATAACTCTAAAAGTCAAGACAGGAATGAGCCAACGTCTATAACCACTGAGCCATGTGTCTTTAAGGATTAAGGATACATGGTTATAGACGTTGGTTAGTTCCTGACTTGACTCTTAGAGTTGGCGTTTCAATACCAGGCCGCACCAGTAGTGAACAAGTAACTTGCATGGTCAGAGAGAGATAACTCATGACTTCCAATCGAGGCATTACGCAAGGATTGAGGATTATATACCCCAGTGATTGTAATAAAGGGTTCGGTTTGAAATTCCTAGCACCTGAAGAAGGTCGGAGCGTAAAACGGCCCAAACGTCGTACAAGTGGCAATAAAGATGAAGACAACAGTCCGAATAATGTAAATACTGTAAATTTTATTTACTTAAAAAAACAAGGCTCTCTTGTGGACTGGAGAATCATTTTAGTAAACAGCATTATTTGCGAATGTTATATTTAGTTATAATTTTCATCAGAATAAAGCCAAAATTGGATTTCAACGTGGCTAAAATTTTCCGGATGACCGATTCATTAAATGAAGCATTAAATAACTTTCGAACACCTCAGAATAAAAACCTAATTTTAATTTGTCTCTGATATCGGAAATTCCTTCGCTATATTATCTTTTACCAGTGAGAGCCGAAAAAAAAAAAAAAGAAACGGAGTAAGAGTGAATATGAGAAAAAATAGATTAAAAAGAAGAAATAACCACAACATCGTATACGTACGCACATGTACATTTTTAAAATACTAAATATGAAATCATGAAAATTGACAGACATTTGCTGATATCTCCTGACAAGTGGATGAAACAATTACACAAACGTGCGTCTATGAAACGAGAATCAAGGTTCTAAATATAACATCAATAGGTGACAAATTTTACATTTGCATTACATCATATATATATATATATACATATATATATATATATATATATGTGTGTGTGTGTGTGTGTGTGTGTGTGTGTGTGTGTGTGTTATGAAGCATTGCGTAAAATAGTTGTATGTGTTATGTCTTGAAGGCTGTCACAATTCGTTGAATGAAATAAAGGAAGGTCGGGAGGTGTTTGTATGACCTGTTTATTATTATTGATATTTCGAGACTATAATCTTATCATCAGAATGGTAGAGAAATCCTCAGAATGACCGTGCTTTTTAGCTGCCCATCTATGAATGGCTGGCTTTATCCACTGCTGCTGTACGTGTGTGCGTGTATGTATGTGTGCGTGTGTGTGTGTGCGAGTGTGCATCTGTGTGTGTTCTAGTTGTTTTTTATGGTCTAATGGTGTGTGTGTATGTGTGTGTGTGTGTGTGTGTGTGAGTGAGTGAGTGTGTATGTATGTGTATTCAAGTTGGGGTTTTATTGGGGTCTGACAACACCAAGACGCTCACAACATGCACTTAACACAACAACAAAGGTCACACATACACGCAATCAGTAACAATAACCAGACACACACTTCTTCCTCCCTTATAACAAACCGCTAACCAGGCTAAAGCACACACACACACACACACACACACACACACACACACACACACACACACACACACACACACAGATAAATAAAATAAGGTAGATTTAATTACAATACTACACATAGCCTATACACACAGAAAAAATAGTTACAATAACCACGCTAACACATTTTCTCCCCCCCTCCGGGTTGTAGTAGCAGAGGTGCTCATAACAAACCACGTACCAGGACAGAACACACACACGCGCACACACACACACACACACACACACACACACACACACACACACACACACACACACACACACACACACACACACACACACAGATATATATACAAAATAAAGTAGATTCAATTACAGCACACACAACGAGCAAACACCACCAGATAAATCAGACAGATAAGACAACAGCAATGTAACTGATATTCTTTGACCCGGTCAAAGTCACATCAACTCCCAGATCCTACGAACTGATTCCATCAGACCAATAAAAACCCCAACTTGAATACACACACATACACACTCACTCTCACGCACGCACGCGCACACACACACACACACACACACACACACACACACACCATTAGATCATAAAAAACAACTAGAACACACACAGATGCACACTCGCACACACACACACGCACACATACATACACGCACACACGTACAGCAGCAGTGGATAAAGCCAGCCATTCATAGATGAGCAGCTAAAAAGCACGGTCATTCTGAGGATCTCTCTACCATTCTGATGATAAGATTATAGTCTCGAAATATCAATAATAATAAACAGGTCATACAAACACCTTCCGACCTTCCTTTATTTCATTCAACGCATTGTGACAGCCTTCAAGATATAACACATACAACTATTTTACGCAATGCTTCAAGCAAATTACAAAACTTTAATATATATATATATATATATATATATATATATATATATATATATATATAATGAAATGAACTAGAAAAGATATATTTTTAATGTATTTCTTTAAACATTAGTAATCTTGTTAGAAAATATATGTACACCGTGTTTGCTTGAGTAGGGTATTTACTCAAATATGAGTATCCATTAAAAATAAATAAATATATATATATATATATATATATATATATATATATATATATATTATAAATTATGCTTTAGAACATGCACATAATTTCTTCTATATATGTCCTCTTCCCTACAATCATATGGTTGTTTCAGTGTTTGGATTCAAACACTTCTTCGCGGGGAAATAAAGGTTTGGAATCATTCTCTGTTTATATTTGGTTCGTTGTTGTCGTGGGGGTTGGTTGGGGTTATTGGTAATTAAGTGAATGTCTTGTTTTGACCGTTAGACTTTTGAAGAATTTGGTGTGTAAGTGTGAAATTGTTGATTAATGGTATTATCTGTTGGAATGTATGTTCTATCTTTTTGTCGGTTGGGTATATCTTTTGGTTAGGATTTCTAAGAGGGCACTGTTGAGTGGTCATTTTAATGGTTGGCTATCGTTTAATTGGTTGATGTCTGCTGTTAGTGGACATTCATGTATTTACTTTGATCCTGTGTCTAGGTTTTCACTTTTTTTAATTTTATTTTTAATATATATATTTTATTTATTTAGATATTTTTGTGGGCATTAGATCTTATTTTAAGGATTTATTACATCGATTTTTCTATAGAATTTTTTATCTTTTATAATAATAAAAATATTTATTCAAATTCCCAGTATTTTTGGGGGTGATTGTAGGGTTAGATCTTACGTGTGCTTACAGTTTATTTTTGTGTATGATATAATTATTCTGAAGTAGTATATTTAATCTTTGATTTTGAATATCTGAATTTTGATTCTTTTTCAAGTTTGGGAGCCATTTATTTAATTTTGATTTTTCTAGTATGGAATATTTTTGTATTTAAGTAAGGTTATTGTGTTAAGTCAGGTTATTGGTGTAGGCTTTAGTGATAGACCTTCCTTTAAGGATTTATTGGATTGATTTTTTCTATAGCATTTTTTATCTTTTATAATGAGGATATCAATTGAACTCTTTGTAATTCTTAGCATGATTGTAGGGTTAAGTCCCTAATGTGCTTGCAGTTTACTGTGGTTCCGTGTCTCTGATTTAAGAGCTTGTTACTATTTATATATTTAAGGATCTCTATTTTTTCTTGAAGGCAAAGAAATCATGGTTCTTTTATAGATTTTGCTGTTCTTGCTTTTTTGAGAATTTTCCATTTGAGCTTAGGTGTTTTATTTTCGTTTTTTAATTTCCAAAAGTGTTTGGAGAGAGATGTCATGTTTTGTTTTTCTTTATTATTGAAGGATGAGAGGTGATTGTAAAAGCGCTTTTTAAATACGTTCATGGTATTCCCAATATATATTTTTTCATCTTTAGGATTTTCTAAGGATGATATCGAACACATATATATCAGAGATTCCGTCAGACATTTATTGGCCATGGGGAATTGGTTGGGGTTTCTACAGTTACAGAGGTTGTTGTCATGGGACGGACTTGTATTAGTGTTGGATTTATTTTTGCTGTGTATTTTTAATATTTTAGTGTTATGCATTTTGATTATTTTTTCTAGATTATTAGAACAGCTATAGCTTAATTTTATGGTATTTTTATTAGTGATTTTGCTTAGAGGGTTATTTTTTGGAAAGTGCTTCTCTATTAATTTAAGAAATTTATGTCCCAGCTTGAAATTGACTGATTGGTTGAATGGAGGGTTATACCATGATTTTCCTGCTTCTATTTCTGCTTTTTGGACTTCGACGTTTGTTGGATTCTTTTCCTGAACTCTTTCATTTAGTAACTTCCAAACATTCTAAATAGAATTCATGTCTGGGCCTTGAGCAGGCCACTCCATAACAGTAACATCCTCCTCAGAAAGAAATGTCTTAGCAGACTTCACTGTGTGACATGTCGCGTTATGTTGCATAAATACAGCTGGTTAATTAATTGCAGTTCCCTAATTAGGTACAAAATGTTTTTTCAATATCTCTTTGTATCCAGCTGCGTTAATTTTACCGTGTAGCCGAACAAGAGGTCCCGCACTAGCAGATGAAATCATGCCCAACACCAACACACTTTCTCCTCCAAATTTAACAATGCTTTTAGTGCACTGAAGCAAATATCGTTCCTTAGGACTGCTTCGAACGAGCCTTCTCCCATTACAACCGAACAGGTTAAACTTTGACTCATCGCTGAAATGAACACAATCCCACTGTTCTTCTGTCCATATGAGGTGTTCAGTGGCAAATTTGAATCGGTTCATTTGATTCTTTTTAGAAATGTAAGGCTTCGTAGAGGTTACTCGACTGTTCAGATTTATTTCATTAAGTCTTCGGGAAATAGTGTGCCTTGATATTTAAATGTCAAGGTTAGCATTAGCTCTTTTAGAGATAGCGGTTGCTGTCACAAATCGATCTTTTTTTATTCTTTACCAATCTATCTGTTAATTATTAAAATTATGGATTTATTTAATCGATGTTTTTGATCACCTATTTTTTTTAATGTTATATAATTATTCTTATAACTTCATCAAAATAAGTTTATTGAACTTTATATTTTGGAATTATATAATTTAACTTTATATTCTTTTCTTCTTTGATAAAATCTTCATTGAAGCTTTAAAATAAAAAGTTATTTCTTATTTATACTTTTTCTTAACATCGTTCTGATCTTTATGTTGGCTACTATATATATAAAGGAAAACTTAACACATCATTTATAGTGGTTATAAATTATAATTCATTTCTGTGAGCTAAATTAGCTCATTTCATCAGACGTTATATTCATTCCATTCGGTACAAATATTTTCCCGGAATAAACATTTCTTTTTAAACGAAATGGAAATCAAGTGACGCGATCCAGAGCAGAAATTTTAGGCCTTATTTCGGTTAAGAATCGTTAAGGCTTGGCAAGAGAAATTCATTGGGTGGAAAGAGTGAACATAAAACCATTACACGCCCAGGCATAAGCACATTAATACGTATACATATATAAGCCTACTTATACTTACGCTTATACACGTATATCCACATACACATAGGTCCATACTTACACAAATGTACATACAAATGCGTCTATGCGTACACCTACATAAATACGCACACACCTACCCATACCTACATATAAATATTATGTTCGCATACTCACATACATATATTTGAAAACTGGACATATACATACATAAAATTAATACTAAAACATACTTACGTAAGTATACTAAAAAACTTCATATATACAAAATACACACATATTTACGTACTTACACACATACTCATACGCACACATATATATCAGCATACATATACACTCTCTGGCCTCTATATACATATATGTATACAGATACACAAAATCTCCTCCGCATACATATAAATTTCTTTTTACTGTACACTCTTGCCTTTCTACATCCATACACTCACTTATAAATATCAGACATATATACAAGAATAATGTTAACATATATTTTTTCACTATGGAAAAAAGCAAACACAATAGCAAAACTAAACCAGCTCATTTGAAAACGCCCAAACCTGTCTGCATCTCTTTCACTAACATACGCGGCATCCGCACCAACTTCCTCAGCGTAGATTCATTCCTTCATAATAACTCACCTGATATATTAGCCCTAGTTGAAACTAATCTTAACCCTTTTATCCCCTCATCTGAGTTCTACGTTCCTGGCTACCTTCCCCTCTTCAGGAAGGACTCCAATGTTCATATGCATGGGCTTGGTGACTATGTCAGCGAACACCTTCTCTTAGCTAGGGTGTCATCTTTTGAATCCCCAGATCATTCTTTCATGTGCTTCCGCCTCTCACTTCTCAGCTCGATTAGCTATCTCTTCTTTCTCTACCGCTCTCCTTCTTCCCCTGACTGTTCGTTACTTGACATCATTTCTGACAATATCGACAAAGCCATTTCTTCCCATCCCTCTGCCTATGTATTCGTGTTTGGTAACTTTAACGCCCACCACACCAAGTGGCTGAAGAACGCTGTCACTGACCCTGCTGGTGTCCACACCATGAACTTTTCAATTACCCAATCCCTTACGCAAGTAGTGGACTTCCCCACGCGTTTCTCCGACAACCCTAACGGAAGGGACTCACTTCTAGACCTCTGCTTCACTTCCATCCCAGACTCTTGCACTACCAGACAACTCTGCCCACTCGGAAACTCTGACCACACTGTAGTGTCCGTCAATATTTCACTCCACTCCCGCCCGACCCATGATACCCAGACAAGTAGAATATCCAACTGCTATCAAAGAGCAGACTGGGATTCGTTCCGAGACTTCCTCAATGACGTCCCATGGAACAACGTTTTTAGTCTTCCCATCGAAGAATGTGCATCCGAGGTCTCCTCCTGGGTTAAGGCTGGCATCGAAGCCTTCATCCCTGCCAGGAAATTACTGCTTAAATCTCATTCGTCTCCATGGTTCTCACCCGCTTGCTCGGCCGCCATTGCCCACCAGAATCATTTCTTCCGACTTTATCGTAGCTATGCGTCGGACCAAAACAGGCGCCTTTTCGCTTCAGCTAGTAATAGGTGTAAAAAGATACTTAACGAAGCTAAGATGTTGTTTGCTGCCAGAATGAAGCAAATGCATAGCATGCTCTAAATTCGGCTCTAAAGACTACTGGCGACTCTGTAAAAGAGTACTTAACAAGAGCAAGTCCACAATACCCCCGCTAATCAACAAATTTGAGGTCCTCACCTCCCCAGCAGATAAGGCTGAATGCTTTGTCCGCAGATTCTCGAACAATTCGAGTCTGGACTCATCTGGAGTTTTTACACCCGACTTCTCACCTAGAACCGAGGCACAACTGAATGATGTCCACATTACACCTTCGCTTGTCTCTAAGATAATCTTAAAACTTGACCCTCACAAAGCGAGCGGTGGTGACGGAATCCCAACCATAGTCTTAAAGAAATGTGCCCCTGAACTCTCTTCTGTCCTTTCTAAGCTCTACAACCTCTGCCTATCTGCTTCCTGCTTTCCTGCCTGTTGGAAATCTTCCTCTGTAGTTCCTATATTTAAAAACACTGGAGAACCCTCGGACCCCGCAAATTACCGCCCTATCAGCCTTCTTCCGAACTTTCGCAAAGTGTTCGAGGCCATTATCAACGCCGACGTGGTTCAGCACCTTACAGCACACAGGCTCCTCTCGGACAAGCAGTACGGTTTCCGCTTCACTTACCACGAGCAGGTAAGACACAGAAAAGTTGATTCAAAATAAATTTCTGAAGACAGAAATACAATTTTCAAGCATTTTTTCAAGATAATATGGACGAGTTAACTACTCTTTGGTAAAAGAGACGCTACAGTACGATCCACGTGTAGAGGGGGAATGTCTGAGACAATTCATTTGACAAGACGGAATCGAAACCGCTAACAGAATGAAGATAATATATATATATAGTTCTTTTTATATTAAAATATAGAATCTTCAGTTGAGGATCACTAGAGTAAACAGCATTTCATGTATATTTTATATTTAGTTATAAGTTTTCTCAGAAGAAAGTCAAAATGGCTTTTAAACAATTTTAAATTTTTAAAATGACGCGGGAAACTTTTTTGTTAACCTATATTTATGAATATAAGTTAACGATATATATTTTGTTACATAAGGAACAATATTGGAGAAAAATGTGTGTCAAAAGGAAAAGAATTTTCTTGTGACAGTAAGGTTAACAGCGAGTGGTGACAGTCTGTTTCATGCTTGAACGCAATCTTCAGGCAATTCTGAAAATGGCGTTTAAGCACAAAACAGATGTTGACCTCACACACACACACACACACACACATATATATATATATTTATTTATCAGTCAGTTAAATGCCATGAGTGATAAACGATTATGCGATTATGTCTCGACTGACTGGGCAGAAGATTATGCCGCAGTAGGTTGCCTTTACATTCTCCGGTATACTGGTTGCCAGCCAAGGCTATAGAACCCAATCTGTTCTATTATTTGAATCATAGCTAGAGGGGGAGAAATATATTTATTTATTAAGTAATAATTAGTAGGAGATCAGTTTATTACTTCATAACAATATTAAACTGATTCCCCACTTTATGCCCAGTAGAAGTTTTAATCATGTTTTCAACTATTATATTCAGTCAGTCAGTTAAGTGCCATACGTGATACACGCTTTGGGTGATCATGTCTCGAAAGAGATATGACTGACTTGGCAGAAGAATATCCCGCAGTAGGTTGCCATTGCTTTCTGCGGTAGACTGATTGCCAGCAAACGCAATAGAACCCAATTTGTCCTGTTATTTAACAGTATTTAGTATCATAGAGGAAGATTTGTATACGAGTTGTGAAAATTCTCTACATTAAAATAAATATTAAAAATAGATACAAGTAGTCATCTAAACTTTAACAACATACTAAAACAAATGATCTGTCATTGTCACATGTGATGCATGTTCAGGCGATCATATCTCTTTCAATCTATGAACGACTAGGCAGAAGATTTTCCCACAGTATGTCGCCATTTCTTTGTGGTAGACTAGTTACCAACAAAGAAACCAATCTATCCTGCTATTGAACTGGTGAAGAGGCTCATCCCTTGTTTCCTGTTTAGGATGTGGTTTCCGGTTTTCTCTTTTCCAATCTTTTACTCTTTTCCATTTTTACTTTTTTCCATTCTTTTACTCTTTTTGTTTCAATTGGAGTAGATAGACTAAACTATCGCCCGGTTCACACTCCACCCACGTCTATTGAACAGGTGTAGAGGCTCATCCCTTGTTCTCTGTTTAGGATGTGGTTTCCGGCTTTCTCTTTTCCAATCTTTTCACTCTTTTTTTTTCAATTGGAGTAGATAGACTAAACTATCGCCCGGTTCACACTCCACCCACGTCTATTGAACAGGTGAAGAGGCTCATCCCTTGTTCTCTGTTTAGGATGTGGTTTCCGGCTTTCTCTTTTCCAATCTTTTCACTCTTTTTTTTTCAATTGGAGTAGATAGACTAAACTATCGCCCGGTTCACACTCCACCCACGTCTATTGAACAGGTGTAGAGGCTCATCCCTTGTTCTCTGTTTAGGATGTGGTTTCCGGCTTTCTCTTTTCAATCTTTTCACTCTTTTTTTTTTCACTTGGAGTAGATAGACTAAACTATCGCCCGGTTCACACTCCACCCACGTCTATTGAACAGGTGAAGAGGCTCATCAATTGTTCCCTGTTTAGGATGTGGTTTCCGGCTTTCTCTTTTCCAATCTTTTACTCTTTTCCATTCTTTTACTCTTTTTGTTTCAATTGGAGTAGATAGACTAAACTATCGCCCGGTTCACACTCCACCCACGTCTATTGAACAGGTGAAGAGGCTCATCAATTGTTCCCTGTTTAGGATGTGGTTTCCGGTTTTCTCTTTCCCAATCTTTTACTCTTTTCCATTCTTTTAGTCTTTTTTTTTTTTTCAATTGGAGCAGATAGACTAAACTATCGTCCGGTCCACACTCCACCCACGTCTATTGAACAGGTGAAGAGGCTCATCAATTGTTCCCTGTTTAGGATGTGGTTTCCGGTTTTCTCTTTTCCAATCTTTTACTCTTTTCCATTCTTTTAGTCTTTTTTTTTTTCAATTGGAGTAGATAGACTAAACTATCGTCCGGTTTACTCTCCACCCACGTCTATTGAACAGGTGAAGAGGCTCATCCCTTGTTTCCTGTTTAGGATGTGGTTTCCGGCTTTCTCTTTTCCAATCTTTTCACTCTTTTTTTTTCAATTGGAGTAGATAGACTAAACTATTGCCCGGTTCACACTCCACCAACGTCTATTGAACAGGTGAAGAGGCTCATCCCTTGTTTCCTGTTTAGGATGTGGTTTCCGGTTTTCTCTTTTCCAATCTTTTACTCTTTTCCATTCTTTTAGTCTTTTTTTTTTTCAATTGGAGTAGATAGACTAAACTATCGCCCGGTTCACACTCCACCCACGTCTATTGAACAGGTGAAGAGGCTCATCCCTTGTTTCCTGTTTAGGATGTGGTTTCCGGCTTTCTCTTTTCTAATCTTTTCACTCTTACGTAGCCCCCTGCACATCAGTGGTATTACCGCCTTGCTCGGGGTGATATGATTAAAAAAAATATATCAATATACTTCGAAATTTACATTCCGTTGAATAGCTGTTTCAGCGAGAAAATTCTCGCTTCATCAGCAACAATCAAAACCCAAAAATTATTAATTCAAATATGGTAGAAAGATTCAAATACCAGAAAGAAACGCAAATACGTATCCATACATTGGAAGCTAAAAAAACGCGGGGAGCGGGGATTAAGAAAGAAAAAAAAATATTCAAAATTTGTCGTCCAGGCATAAAAAGAGGTAGAGACAGAGATTCATGACTTGATATTAAAAGAAAAGACTAATATCGAGTCCTGAATCTCTGTCTCTACCCACTTGATTTTTTTTAATTAAACCCCTTTTAGTTTTTCTTCTTACATTTTTAATTCTTAATTCTAAATTTCACCTCTTAATTTTTTCATTTCATTTCATTTTATTTTTTTTATCTTATTTCTATCTTTATTTAAAGTTTTAAAATTTTAATTTCTCCTATTTTTTTATGTACATCTAATATTCGAATATTTAAATGTTAAAACTCATGATTTACGCCCCTTTGATTTCTTTTCCCCGCATTTTATTATTTTTTATTTTTATTTTAATTTTATTGCAATTTCAAATTTTAGATTTAAATTTTACATTTTCATCCACATGTATTCGTAGAATATTTAAATTTTTAATCTTGTTATTAAAAACATAACTTAATAATATTTAATTCCTATGAACATAGACTAAAACTTAAATTCAAATCTATTAAACTGTCAGTTTGAAATATGCACCTGATGATTGCATAACACATGAAACTCCGACTCGCCGGATAATATGTATATCTATTAATATATATATATATATATATATATATATATATAGCTCTGTTCATACATTGAGCACTTTTTTATTAATAATAATACTATACATATGCGCACCATCATATGTATATTCATTAATTTACGTCTCTCTTTCTCTCTCTCTCTTTCTCTTATATATATATATATATATATATATATATATATATATATATACACGCACTGGAACCCTTGGGAAAGGTATTAATCCGTCCCTTCCCTCCACTTATGGGTTAAATAACTGAGGTCCGCTGTTCATGCGATCTGTGGCGAACTTCTTCACCAATTATTTATCAGCAGTTAAAAAAAGTGTGGATGGTGCCAAACAAGCCTTCACCACTCTAAACAATTCTCTGTATGTGGCAGTCTAACTGAGTTAGACACTGATACGTCGAAATCGACGCGAGAGTCCATATAGCCTTTGAGATTTGAAAAAGAAATCATTCGACCAGCGGTCGAGAGCGAGGGAAAATTCATTCGCCCCAAATCCATTTTCAGATATTTTTTTTTAGTGGCCGCCATTTATATGTCAGTCCCGGGATTTATTGAGTGATGTGTTATTTGTAACAAACACGATGTTATTAGATAAACTGATACTAAAATGATTGAAATAATAATTAAATTTGAATATTCATTTCCAATAAACAAAACTAAGAGTTTTGATTCAATAATATTTTCGAGACAAATGTATTCTTTTAAAATAATTTGATGCGAAAATATTTGTTTATCGCATGTAAATTCAAACATTTCTTTACTTACTGCAGAAATGTCAGTGAATAACAACTTTCAAATACAATGTCAGTTTTTTTCATATTGTTCCATATAAATAATTAGTATTTCTTCGGGATGCTGATACGTAGTATCAAAATCATAAATAAAATATGAATAACTCAACACAGGGCGTTTATCAGTGTCGTTAGAAAAAAGTTTTACTTTGTATACAAACAAAACATGTTGACGAAAAATTACGCCCTCGAAAATGCAAAACAAATATTACAACATCATTTTTCAATTTTCATTGATACATCTGATATGTATTCTCTAATTGACAAATATTCCTAAATAAAATATCATCTCAAGGTCTTAAGAAAAATTAAAAATAGTTAATTAATAGCTGAACAAATTTCGTAAATAAGGCTAGATCAAAATATCAGGACATTTAGTGTCATATCGCATTGAACATTTCAGCGAAATAATGATGAAGATCTTTATTGTTAATGAAACAATAGTTTTCTTTTATAATTTAGTCTATATTTCTATTCTTTAGAAGTCAAGTCAATTTATTGTTTTACCTATTTCATTCTTACCTTACTAAATACTAAACTGTGTTGGTATTATAGCGGATTAACCATTCTTTTCCAGACTATAGTGGAGAGTCCGTTCTCGTGAAGGGTCGTATTGTTGAAAATTGACGGGATTTGGCCTTGTTGTAGATAGCCGACTATAAGTCATAAAATGATTATAAGTCAAGAAAAGCAAATTGAGTTGAAAAATAGCATTTTATATATACACATATCAATTAAGGTTTTTTACAATTAAAGTAATACTTGAAGTATAGGTCCAATGGACGTTAAAATGTTCATGGCAATAAAATGCTAAAAACAGAATTAATACTTAGGAATGTGGGAGCGTCGTGAGTAAGGAATGTCTTTGATGTATTCGCTCCTTAGGCCAGTAAGTAGTTTTGAGACAGCGAAAGATAAGATAAGAGGAAAGGGAGGCTAGGATAGTAAGCCGCTTGACTTAGGTCAAGGGGATGCTGATTACGGTCGTCTCTCACGAGTCTGGGTCTGTTTGTCTGGTGATGCTTTCTGTATCGGCTTTTTATTTCGAACTTTGGATCGCAGATGATCATTTGGGAATTCATATGCGTATTTGATTCTGGGCTTCCCATTGGCCGATAAATAAAATTCGTGTAGGCTCGCGAACTGGAAATTTAATATTCAATTAAATTTTATTTTTATTTTTCAACCGGAACATCTGCGTGAACCCGAATGCACACCGACGACTTTTGGTCATTTGCTTTTTGGTTGTGAGGGTGCAAACAGCCGGTCATTCGCTATACTCCGTATCACCACAGTATTTTCATGTATTTATTTTCATGATTTATCTATTGGTGCTCAATATCTAAATTCTTTTATATCCTGATATAGCTTTTGAAGAAGATGGGTGCGTCAGTGAAAATGCAGGGTGCGTGTTCTTTTCAACCGTCGATGCTTGCCAGTGTTGTTATAAGAGAGATGGTTAATGTTTATTTAATTCGACCTTGTGTCATACATAAGTTTACTAGTTTTATGCAGAATTATCAGGTTTTATCAGAAGGTTGGTTTACAGGTTGGAGATTGGAGATTGGAATGTGTGGATGAATGGAAAAGTGGGAGAATAAGATATACATTTTACCGTTTGTTTGGAGAAGTAAAAGTAATCAGCACACGAGAAAGAAGAAAGAGGACAAATGTCCGGGTCACTTGAAGCTTCTCTTGTTACATTTTGGCTTGTCATCTCAGCTATTTCCATCCCAGACTAACTGACTGACGCGTTAACGCCTTGCTTAGGGTGAAATCATTAAAAAAAAAAAAAAAAAAACATATACAGGATCAATCGTTAAAAAAATGGTCAGTTCTCTGTAGCGTTCTAGCAAGTATCTGACTCTTCCATTTATAGTCTTTATTTACAAGAACCTGCCAAGGCAAAAATTGAGGAACTGCTGCCATATCTGGGCTGATACTACTAGTATCCGTTGTCCAGCCTTTATGGAGATTAAAAGCTTTTAAACGGCCCTTTTAGGTAATTAATTATTTTCCGCCATGCATTCATATTCCAACAGACGAAACGTTACTAGCCTCTCGCTATTCTATCGATATTTTCATAAAAAATGTTCGGCAAACTACATTTCATGATTTCACTAATCCACCCACGTCTATTGAACAGGTGAAGAGTCTCATCCCTTGTTCCCTGTTTAGGATGTGGTTTCCGGCTTTCTTTTTGCCAATCTTTTCACTCTTTTCTTTTTTTTTTCAATTGGAGTAAATGGACTAAACTTTCGCCCGGTTCACACTCCACCCACGTCTATTAAACAGGTGAAGAGGCTCATCCCTTGTTCCCTGTTTAGGATGTGGTTTTCGGCTTTCTCTTTTCCAATCTTTTCTCTCTTTTCTTATCTTTTTTTTTCAATTGGAGTAAATAGACTAAACTATCGCCCGGTTCACACTCCACCCACGTCTATTAAACAGGTGAAGAGGCTCATCCCTTGTTCCCTGTTTAGGATGTGGTTTTCGGCTTTCTCTTTTCCAATATTTTCTCTCTTTTCTTTTCTTTTTTTTTTCAATTGGAGTAGATAGACTAAACTATCGCCCGGTTCACATTCCACCGACGTCTATTAAACAGATGAAGAGGCTCATCCCTTGTTCCCTGTTTAGGATGTGATTTCCGGCTTTTTCTTTTCCAATCTTTTTACTCTTACGTAGCCTCCTACTCTTCAGTGGCGTTAGCGCCTTGCTCGGGGTGATATGATTAAAAAAGAGCTTCACAGCTGGGAGAATTACATTGAAACAACAACTCATCCACTTTCCTTTCGTATTGCCTTAATAAAGAAGAAGTTTCTTCTCTAGAACTGTTGCATTGTCGAACGGACTACAGAGTTGATTCTTACCTGACCACTATAAGTCTAGAATCAACTGTTATATATCCTACATATCCCCATAATATGCTTCTCTTGCTCCCTTCCTGTACGCTTTTAGATAAACCTTAGTCAGTAACCCTCTACCTAACGGTCTCTCAGGCCTTGTGTTAGATGAACAATAGTAAAAGTATCAATTCTGTAAGGACTATATAAAAATCCGAGGGTCTGAGATTCGTACAGTAATATAGAATAGTTTCAATATTTATGAATCATTTTCATTAAAACGAAAAAAGAAGAAATTGAATCTATATAAAAATGACTGAAATAAAACATGCATTTTAAAAGACCATAGAAGACAAAGCTAGAAACGTTGTAAAAATAACAAAGGCTTCTACAGAAGGATGCTGAGAATGTCATGGACTAAACCACGGAGTAACAACGAAGTTTTAGAGAAAAAGGAAACAACAACAAAATATAACCCCATTTATGCTAATATATGAAAAGACAGTTAAATTTTTAGGGCACATAATGAGGAAAGAGGGCTTAGAAAATTTGACACACTCATGACATTGAAGACAGGCGGGAGGGAACAGCACATAACCTACGTAACGAGCTTGTGTAAGGGCTGTTAGAACAAGGATTACAAGAAACAGCGAGAAGACAAAAGAGCTACAAAGGACAGAAAAGGGAAAGAGTCATTAACGTCTACGTCCTTAAAGGACACGGCACATAGAAAGAGAAGAATAGTAAGACATTTATGATTTATGAAATGACAATATATTTGTGTCTTTACACGTGTGGATATATTTTCTCTTCGAGATCCTAGTGCGTTGCTGGTGCAGTGGATATCGGCTCGGAACGATAAATCGGGGAGCCGAGTTCGAATTCCAGTTAAATTCATTGCATTCACTTACGTGCAAATACTCTTGGAAACGGTATCAATCCGTCTCTTTCCTCCAGTTATGGGTTAAATAACAGGACAGATTGGGTTCTATATCCTTGGATGGCAACCAGTCTACAGCAGAAAATAATGGCAACCTACTGCAGTATAATCTTCTGCCCAGTCAGTCATGTCTCTTTCGAGACATGATTGCCCAAAGTGTGTATCACGTATGGCACTTAACTGACTGACTGAATATATAGTTGAAAACATGATTAAGGATTCTACTGGGCATAAAGTGGGTGATCAGTTGAAAATTGCTATGAAGTAATAAACTGACCCCCACAAATTACTACTTAATAATATAATACAGCTCTTCCCCCTTTAGCCATGTGTTAAATAATAGGTCAGATTTTGTTCTATATCCTTGGCTGGCAACCAGTCTACCACAGAAAGTAATGACAACCTACTGCGGGATAATCTTCTGCCCAGTCAGTCATGTCTCGAAAGAGACATGATCACCCAAAGCGTGTATCACGTATGGCACTTAACTGACTGATTGGTTGAGGGACTTACACTTACTCTAGATTCCACTGAATAAGCAAGTAAACATCCAGGTGTTTTTGGCGTGTGTATGCGTGGGTATGAACGCATGCGTGCATAAGTTAATTGTTGCTTTTCTCTATGGATAATTTGAAGATCAAATTCAAAGAGTTGATATTCATTGCAATAATGGTCCAAGTTCAAGACTTTCGGTGTGCCAACAGTCGCTCACCTCGTATTCCATTGGTAGGGAAGAAGTTCCATACAGACCGCTTCTTCTCTAGAATTGTTACTTTGCTACCAACCCCGAAAGAATGCTTTTGCGACCACTACACTCTTAAGGATGTGCCTTGTGGTGCAGTGGATATCGGCTCGGAACAAGAAATCGGGGAGCCGAGTTCGAATTCGAGTTGAATTTATTGCATTCACTTACGCACAAATACCCTTGTGAAAGGTAATAATCCGTCTCTTCCTTCCAGCTATGGGTTAAATAACAAAACAGATTGGGTTCTATAGCCTTGGTCGGCAACCAGTCTACCGCAGAAAGCAATGGCAACCTATTGCGGGATAATCTTCTGCCCAGTCAGTCATGTCTCTTTCGAGACATGATTGCCCAAAGCGTGTATCAGGTATGGCACTTTACTGATTGACTGACACTCTTAAGCGTATAAAGTCTAGGCTCAGCCGCTGTATATCCTACATATCTTCTTTATCTGAACTTACTTCATCCGCCTACGTTTACACAAAAACCTCATTTACTAACGCCCTGCCTTGAGTGGCACTTGAGTCTTCTATTGATTGTACATTAAAAAATACTTAAGGGAAGGTCATTAATTTACATTTTTCCCATTTTATCATTTCAGTAGATTATAGTATTATTATTTGAGAGAGAAAGAGAAAAGAAGAGAGAGTGAGAGAGATGAGGAGAGACTAATGGAGAAAGAGGGGAGAAGAGAGGATGAGAGAGATGAGGATAAACTTAGAAAGAAATAAGAGAGAAGAGAAGGCGAGAGAGATGGGGATAGACTAAAAGAGAGAGTTGGGGAGAGAGATGGAGAGAGACGAAGAGAGAAAGAGGGGAGCAGAAGGTTTCAGATATATAGAGAAAGACTAAGAGAGAAATAAGGGAGAAAAGAGTGCGAGAGAGATAGGGAGAATTTAAGAAAACGAAAGGTAAGAAAGATGGAGAGCGATTAAAAGAAAGAGGGGAGAGAGATAGACAGAGATTAAGAGAGAAAGAGAGGGAGAGAGAAATCCTATTTTTCTAGTAATTTTATCGGTAACTCTATATATGTTAAATCACTGAATCCCCAAATGAGGATTGGCATTATACTCACAAATAACAGTTTATTTGTATTTAAAAGACATTTATTAAACATGTGAACGACATTGAGTGCACATGTCAGCGTATTTATCATTGTTGTCACATACTAACCTCAGTATTTATATTAAATTTGTTTTTGGGGAAAGTGTTGACACCGGTCAAAAGTAATATTTTGACACCATAAATTTGAAACATGTGAAGACCTTGGAAGTAACATTTACATAAATACGAAACAATATCAAAGCAGGAAGCGAGTGGATTAGCGATTGTCGTCCAGGGTTGAGTGTGTTCTTTGCTTAGTGTTTAAATATGATTGGTTAGAATTTCAGGTCACTGTGGCTTGAAACAGAGTAGACTGGCAATGGCTTGAAGCAAAGACACATATATGAAAATTGTACACACAGTAGGGGTGCTTAAAAGTTATCGGATTGATAACTTCTTTTTTGTATTTATCGGATTGATAAATTCTTTTTTTTTTTTTTTTTTGTATTTATAGTAAGAACTTAACCAGATTTACCTTTAACAGTAACAATTACCGTTTGAAATCGTTCAGTGCAAGATTATAGTTTCTCTTTTATTATTACTATCATGACAGGAAATATCGATTACTTTGAAGGATTATTCCATATTAACGCCAAACATAAAACTAAAAGCATTGGTGATTTGACACATAACACATTTGGTTAACTTTATCTTTCTTTCTTTCTTTCTTTCTTTCTTTCTTTCTTTCTTTCTATCTATCTATCTATCTATCTATCTATCTATCTATCTATCTATCTATCTAATCGGTTACTTTGATGAATTATTTCATATTGACACCAAACATAAAAATAAAAGCATTGGTGATTTGACACGTAAAAGATTTCGTTAAATTTATCTATCTTTCATTCTTTCTTTCTTTCTTTCTTTCTTTCTTTCTTTCTTTCTTTCTTTCTATCTATCTAATCGGTTACTTTGATGAATTATTTCATATTAACACCAAACATAAAACTAAGAGCATTGGTGATTTGACAATTTTTGTCATATATATATATTTTTAAAGTCTATCTATCTATCTATCTATCTATCTATCTATCTATCTATCTATCTATCTATCTATCTATCTATCTATCATTAGGTGTGTGTTTAATAATCAAAATTTACATCAGTGCAAGGTCAACTCTGATAAAAATCTTTTATTAGACACATTTTCCAAGAAGGAAGTATCTTGCCTTGAAAATCAGCATTCTAAATTGTATGTTTTATTTGGGCTAAATCATGGCAATCAGTGCTAGTAAGGAATACACAAATATTTATAAATTTATGTGTTTCTACGAATTAAAATTAGCCGTAAGTCTTACGTAGCGATGTGTCTTTTAAATTCCATAAAATTCTTTGCATTTTCTGAATTTCCGGAAAGAGAAGTTATTACAATTTTTCCTACTTACATTCGGACGCTTATACGCATATTTGTTGTCTTTGTTACAACGTTTCAGCAGTTGTGGTCTCCGGTCTTCATCAGGTGTATATCAAACCGGTTAATCTACAGGGAATACCGAACATAACCTTTTAAAAATATACGATGGACAAACTGTTCTCATTCCACTGCTAATGTCTAGGGACATTCCTTCTAGATTATATTTTTTATATTGCTTAGTTATTGTTCAAAATGTTTCCACTGAATCCAAGCAGACACTGCCCACCTCATAAATTTGCTTTATTCCACTTGGCGATTACGATGAAGGAAATTTATTTTACTCAAACTGGTTTTGAGAGTATTTTTTTAATCGTTTCACCCCAAGCAAGACGGTAACGCCACTGATGCGCAGGGGGCTACATAAGAGAAAAAAGATTACAGGGGGTGTCAGAGAAAGGAGCAAGAGAAGGATTGGAAGTAGAGAGAAAGGAAAAGATATACAAGGTGATGTAGAAAGAATTGTAGTCAAGTGGATAAGAGATGAGTATTGATATTGCATTTAAATTCCTGAAGATGGTAGCCGTCAGGAAAGCAAGAATACGGAAGAAAGTTCCACAGGCGGGAAGTGCGAGAAAAGAAACTGATGGAGTAGAATTGTCGTCTGCATTTGGTTGATTTGTTCAGGAAAAATAAACTGGGAAGAGATGTAAATAAACATTACCGGCGAATATCTAAACCATCAACGATCTGCTAATGACATCTTAATTATACCATAAAGAGCGGAGGATTCACGAGACATGATAAAAGACATAAACAAGAACAGTTTGAATGTAAGTTAAGTAATGTTCAACTGAACGTTCCAAAAAAGTAATAAAATGAACGAGGAACTAGAAGTTCAACAATATATATTAGGACAGAGGTTTTACATACTTAAAGAAAAATCCAGGAAATAAAATAAAATTAAGTCTAAGCATAGGGCGAAAAATATTTGATAAGAATAGATTTAATAAAAATGAGCGTTCATAACATATAAAATGTGTCATGAATACATATAATTATATTTATAATATTTATAATGATAATTTCAATACTTATAATGATAATTATAGTACATATAACGATACTTATAATACTTATAATTATAATGCTTATAATGATATTTATAATAAATTATAATATAATATACAAATTAAGGGATACACACTAAGCTACCCGGGTTTCAACCGCTAGGTACCTGCAGGCACAGGTGCGGAAATTGCAATAGAATGCTCTACATTCTTTTGAAAGTATTGAGCACCTTTTGTTGTTTAATGCCTTCGGAGACAGATATTTGATGCCTTCCATCCATATATTATTGTTGTTGGTGGTATATATATATATATATATATATATGTGTGTGTGTGTGTGTGTGTGTGTGTGTGTGTGTGTGTGTGTGTGTCTATGTTTATACTACATTGAGCAATGTTTTATTAACTCCTGAAATATTTTTATGCATATGTGAATTCCCAATATTATCAATTCACATAATTATATATATATATATATATATATATATATATATATATTAGAAAATGTAAAAGATGATTCTCTTGAGTAATGGTAATAGTTAAGGTTATCACCAGGTGGCCTTAGTAGTGTCCTACAAAAGAGTCTTTTAATTTTTTCCCATGACAACCGTGACTGTAGTATATTCTACCAAGGATTGTCAGCAAACACATTTTATCTCTCCATCTTCTCTCTGGCCTTTTGAGCGCCAAGAAAGTAAGCAAACTTTTGCTCCATCCGTAATCTTTTCTTTTTACCTTTTTCCTACCCAACTTCATTTTGTCATTCAATTCTATGTTATTTCTTAACTAAATACATTCTCTGAAATACATTGACCCCTTTCTATGAGTTATCAACAGTATTTATTATTTATTGGTATATGTTAATTTCGAAGTTTGTTTCCAAGCTATTTTCTTAATTTCCATATTTCTTAACCGTACGTTTTAGCTGTATTATATATTTATTATAAGTAATATAAGGGACATTATACATTTTATAAGTATCATTATAAGTATTATAAGTATCATTATAAGTATTATAAGTATCATTATAAGTATTATATATAATAAGTATTAAATTATCATTATAAGTATTATAAGTATCATTATAAGTATTATAAGGATCATTATAAGTATCATAAGTATCATTATACGTATCATAAGTATCATTATAAGTATTATAATTATCATTATAAGTATTATAATTATCATTAAATGTATAATTATCATTATAAGTATTATAAGTATCATCATAAGTATTAAAATTATCATTATAAGTATTATAATTATCAGTATAAGTATTATAAGTAACATTACTATAAGTATCATTATAATATTTATAATGATACTTATAATACTTGTACTTATAATGATAAATATAATACTTATTATATAACTCTTAATAAAAGTGAAAATAATAATAATAATAATAATAATAATGATAATAATAATAATGATAATAATAATGATGTTAAATTTGCACTAAAAAAAGCACACAATTGGAAATTCCCAGGTATAGATAAAATTCCTAACTTTTGGCTATATTATTTAAATGCAGCACATAAAAAAACTAGTCAAAGAACTTCAAGAAATGGTTGACGATCCCACTAAAATTCCTGCATGGATGACCAAAGGAATTACATTTCTTCTAACCAAGAATGGTGACACAAACAACCCGAAAAACTACAGACCAATTACATGTCTTCCAACAACATATAAACTATTAACATCTATTTTAACAAAACAGACATATTTATTCTTAGAAAGAAATGACATGATACCGCTTGAACAAAAAGGGTGCAAACGTGGCTGTTATGGTTGTAAAGACCAATTGCTAATTAACAAAATGATCCTGGAAAACTGCTACAGTACAAAGAAAAATCTTAGTACTGCCTGGATAGATTATCGAAAGGCATTCGATAGTGTGCCACATTCCTGGATTTTAAAGACTTTAAATATATACAAGATATCGCCCGTCATCATCAATTTCATCAAACAGTGCATGTTTATATGGAAAACAACCCTTTACCTCAATCATATAAATGGAACCTATAAGTCTGATGAAATAAACATCAAAAGAGGTATATTTCAAGGTGATTCTTTATCTCCCTTACTATTCTGCATATCATTAATAGCACTAACCAGTCAACTTAATAAGACAGAATGTGGTTATAACATACAAAAAAACTTTATCTATGTAATGCTGGGGATGATAGGGAAGATATAAAAACATGAAATGGAGCCATAACAACACGCCACTACCTGCCTTAGGTCTCCCCGCAGACTTGGTTGGTAGTGAGACCAAAGCAGAAATCGAAATATGATGAAAAATGACATAATAATAATAATAAAAACTGAATTGCATTCTCAGAACAGAATTATGGCCATTAATAGCCTTGCAATCCCAGTTGTCCAGTATAGTTTCAACATCTTAAACTGGACTCTAAACGACATCAGGCGAATGGATTCTAAAACAAGAAAGCTTCTTTCTAAGCATAAGATGCATCATCCAAAGGCTGATGTAGACCGTCTATACATACCCCGTAAAGAAGGTGGAAGGGGTCTTATTCAGCTAGAATTGTCATACAAGACAACAACTATTGGCTTACTAACATACATAGAAACAACAAAGGATTGGATGATACAATTAGTAAGGCAACATGAAGAAAGAAAGAAAAAAATATTCAATAATAAAAGAAGGTAGTAAATTCAAACAAGATTTACATTTAGTAGATTCTGTAGGAAAGCAAAACAGAAGCCAAAAACCAACTATTGCGGCAAAAAATATGAAAATGAAAGCCAAAGATAAAGCTCTTGAACAGATGAAACAGCGCTGGCAAGACAAACCTCTGCATGGCCAATATCCAGAACGTGCCAATAAATCCAATATTGACAAAGTTAATACTGATCGATGGTTACGTATATCTGGTTTAAAGTCTGAGATTGAAGGCTTTATTTTTGCAGCACAAGTATTTTCACTAGAAACTTTCAGGTAAATATTATACATAATAATATGGATCCAAAATGCCGGTTTTGTAATAAACACCAAGAAGCAATAGACCATCTAATCTCAGGCTGCTCTGTACTTGTCCCAAATGAATATAAAAATTGCCGCGATAGAGTGGGGCAATATTTACATTGGACAATGTGCAAACACTATGGAAAATATGTAAGCAAACACTGGTATGAACATCACTCAACACCGGTTACAAAAACAGAAGATGTCACCATTCTATGGGATTACACCATCTACACAGACAGAAATATTGAAGCAAACAGGCCAGACATTATTGTTAAAAACCAGAAGGAGAAAACTTGTCTATTAATTGATATGGCTTGTCCAGCGGATTGTAACATAGCAACCAAAGGATTCTAAAAACTGTCAAAATATAAAGACCTGGAAATTAAAATAGAAAAAAATGTGGAAATTGAAAACAAGAGTTGTGCCAGTGATAGTAGGTGCACTTGGAATGATAAAAAATGGAACAAAACAACACATTGAAAGAATCCCTGGAAACCCTAGCTTAAGAGATATACAGAAAATTGTCTTATTAAATACAGCCCACACACTAAGTAGAACTTTGTCTATGTAACGCTTGGGATGATGGGGGAGATAGAAAAAACATGAAATTGAGCCATAACAACACACCACGACCTGCTTTAGGTCTTCCCGCAGACTTGGTTGGTAGTGCGAAATATGAAATCGAAATATGATGAAAAATGACATAATAATAAAAGTAATCGTAGTAAAGTACCCATGATAGCAATAATGATAAGAAGAAATTTGGCGTTATAAATTCTTTCACGGGAATTTCTGGATTTTTTCAAAATCTAACTTTTAAGTTTAATTTTGATCGTGTTATGTGATCCTATATCTATTTTATGTCTACATTTAAAAATTATTTCATTTCTCTGGTTCAAAATTTTATGAGGATTATTATATTTGATTATAGCTATTTTCTCCTCCAAGCATAGATTACATCTGTCCCTGAAGTTGTTGGGAGTTTGAGCATGTTTGATGATCCTCCATTTAAACTGAGTCTTCCGTCCTTTAATTTCCAGTAGTATTTCGATAGGGCTTTTTGGTGTTTTAAGGAGGTGTTTTAGAATGAGTGTCGTTGATTATAAAATCTTTGTTTCCAACTTCCTGCGAATATCCCTAGGTATATTCTTTTTTGTTGGGGTCCTTTTCTGGAAAAATGTTGACTTCATAAATTCCTTTGTCAGGATTACACCTGCCCTCAATGGGGCAGTTGGTTTTATTGATGTAATTGCAAGGAGGTTTGTGTTCTTGTGGCTTGTTGTGGAAGTTTTTAAGTAATTTATTGTTGTGTGAATTAATTATAAAATGTACATATCATCCTACGTCGATGGCACGACCCGGTGTTTCATGGGTTACGCAATGATCAGGTGCATATTACGAATTGACCGTTTAAGAGATTTGAATCTAAGTTCACTCGATGTTCCTGTGAATCCTTATAATGTTAGGTTACTATTTTTAATATATCAAGTGTAAAATTTAATAAGACAAAATTTACATAGAGATAAAAAGTTAAAATAAATTTTTCATTTGAAAAAAAATCATTTAAATGCAGAAAGATGAAAGCAAAGGAGCACAATTCATAACTATTAATAATAATATTTGTGAGGGAAAGAAAGAAAAAGTGAAAGTTAAGGAGTGAGAAAAAAAAGAGAGAGAGTAACGTATGGAAGAATTTTTTTTTTAATCATTTCACCCCGAGCAAGGCAGAAATGCCACTGATGAGCGGGGGGGCTACATAACTGTAAAAAGATTAATTAGAAAAGAGTGAGGAGTACAAACTAGTTAGAAAGGAGCAATAGAAAGCTGAGAATGCAGGTGCAATGACAGATACATAGGTGGAGAGAAAGGGAAGGATATGGGGGTGGAGAGCTAGAGTCCAGTGGTTAATAGATGAGTATTGACATTGCATTTAAATTTCTGGAGGTTGTAGCCGTCAGGAAAGCAAGAATATGGGAGCGAGTTCCACAGGCGGGAAGTGCGAGAGAAGAAGCTTCAGGAGTAGAATTGTCGTCTGCATTTGGCTAACCTGACTGTGAATGGGTGGGACCAAGTTGCCAGTCTGGTTACACGAGTAAACACCTGTTGAGGAGGCACCAGTGACTTAAGTTCGTCCGAGCAGAAGCCATGAAAGTATTTATAGAACAGACAGTCTGTATCAGTCATGGTCTAAGGGTCTAAATAAATATTTATTTCTATGGCGGCATGTGGTCATTAATTTAATTTTTTTGTTAAGTAGCTTAGAATTATTTATATGATTTAAGATGACAATTTTTTCAAAAAGGCATTGTTACATTTGTCTTCCTTTCTTTTATATGACAGATTATAAATTTTAGCGACCATATTCCAAATAATAATTGGGTTGTTGCTGTTGTTTTTTTAATTTCCAATAATGCATGGATAAAGCAGTTCTTTTGCTGTATTTCTGTCACGTAAATGCCATACGTGGTACACGCTTGGGCGATCATGTCTCAAAAGAGCCATGACTTACTGGGCAGAAGATTATCCCGCAGTAGGTTGCCATTGCTTTCTGTCCTGTTATTTGACTCATAGCTAGAGGCGGAAGAGATGTATTATATTATTAAGTAGTAATTAGTGGGGGATCAGTTTATTACTTAATAACAATATAAAACCTATCCCCCACTTTATGCCCAGTAGAAGCCTTAATCATGTTTTCAACTATTATATTCAGTCAGTTAAATACGTGATACACGCTTGGGCGATCATGTCTCGGAAGAGACATGACTGAATGAGCAGAAGATTATCCTACAGTAGGTTGCCATTGCTTTCTGCGGTAGATTGGTTGTCAGCCAAGGCTATAGAACCCAATCTGTCCTGTTACTTGACTCATAACTGGAAGGAAGAGACAGATTAATACCTTTCCCAAGGGTATTTGTGCGTAAGTGAATGCAAGGAATTGAACAGAAATTCGAACTCGGCTCCCCGATTTGTTGTTCCGAGTCGATCTCCATTGCATCACATCGCAAATCCTAACACTGCAGCGCACATTGTAAAAGTCAGTTAAGTGCCATACGTGATACACACTTTGGGCGATCATGTCTCGAAAGAGACATGACTGACTGGGCAGAAGATTATCCTGCAGTGGATAGCCATTGCTTTCTGCGGTAGACTGGTTGCCATCAAAGGCTATAGAACCTAATTAGTCCTATTATTTAACCCATAACTGGAAGGAAGAGACGGATTAATACCTTTCCCAACGGTATTTGTGCGTAAGTGAATGCAAGGAATTCAGCTGGAATTCGAACTTGCTGTATTTATTGTTGTTTAAAGACAATCTGGGTTGGGAAAGTGAAATTTCCACACGTGGTTGGGAAAGCGAAATTTTCACCTGTAATCAGTTGCTCCAAATTAAAATTTGACATCATCCTCATCATCGTCGTCCGAAAGGATGCAAGCTCTACAAACAATACACTTTCGGACAGACACTGGTCGTTAAATGGGCGGGTCTTATTTTTCCGGCAGTTGCAGTTGTATACCACAAAGCCATCCCCCCCCCCCCCCCCCCATGGAATTAACAAAAACTACAGAAAAGCGCCTAGTAACTGGGGAAACTAATACGAACAAAGAAACAAAACAAAACAAAAAAAATCTAAGGACCTTAAAATAGATGACAGAATCCCAATTTTGCATAAGCAACAGTCATTTATCACACAATTAAAGAAGACAAACATAATCTTACTAAGAACCCACTATACCGATTCGGTAAATTTTCGTTTTAGGTCCCGAAGGCTTTTCCCCTTCAAATTTATCCAATATAGCATTATTTCTGTGCAATACACTTTCGGACAGGTTTCTTCAATAACTAATTGTTGATTTGAGTTCAGCATATACATTTGCACAAAAATAATGCTATTTTGGATAAATTTGAAGGGGGAAAAGCCTTCGGGACCTAAAACGAAAATTTACCCCGATTCCAAAACTACATCGGTAGAATTAGCAAAATCATTCTTGAAAAAGCTTCGAAATTCAATAAGAATGTCTTAGGCATGAACCAATGGGAAGACACAGCCAAAGAAATTGATTGGTTCACAAAAATAAAAAACAAAACAAAATGAATCCAGTTTGATATTTGTGACTTCTGTCCATCCATATCTGAAAAACTCATAACCGCAGCTTTAAACTTATCTAAAAAGTACTGCCCCATCAGCAACCAAGATATTAACATTCATTAAGCAAGCACAAAAATCTATCGTATTCTACAATGAACTCATGTGGACTAGAAAAATAACCCTGATTTCTACATTTCTATATGAGCGTACAATTCTGCAGAGGCCTGTGATTTAGTGGACAATTATTTTTTTTTTTTTTTTTTGATCTGGAATCTTGGGCACATCTTCGATATAAGCAACACCGGACTTTACAGGGCCGAAGAATTAATCATCCGATGTAAAACAAGTCCACAGCAAACGGACAGACTTGGAAAAGATTTAATTAAGTTTTTCAAAGACCACAATCTAAATATATCTACCACAACTAACGCTAAAGTCGTAAACTGCTTAGATGTTACCTTCGATCTGAACAATAACAATGGACAAACCGTACGCTAAAGACACAAATAACCACATATACATCAACCGGGAATCAAGTCACCCGCAGAGAATCACCAACAATCTACACAAATCTATCCAATTTTGTTTAAGTACCAACTCTAGAAATAAAGAAATTTTTGACAATTCAAAAATTAAATACACTAGAAAAAAGTAAACTCAACACTAGTTTCGAATACTCCGTTGAAAACAAGGCAGGCAGAATTAAGCAGAAATCACGTAAAGGTAACATTATTTGGTTTAACCCACCCTTCAACCGTAACGTCCAAACTAAAATTGATAAACTCTTCCTTAACTTAATTCACAAACATTTCTACCATTCATCCACACTAAAAAAAAAAAAAAAAAAAAACTTCAATGTTAAAGTTAGTTTTAGTTGTGTTAAAAACATAGATAAATATATTTCACAGCATAATCCTATAATATCAAACAACATCCGTCACCCAAGTGGAATAACTATATAGAATCTATAGCTAAATCCGCTGCTTAGAAAGTCGGTTCTCTGTGTAGGGCCAGGAAGTTTTTCCCGTCACAAACAATCCTGCACATATACAAGTCTACCAATCGCCCGTGCATTGAGTGTTGCTGCCATATCTGGTCTGGTGGTCCTGCTATCCACTTAGGTGTCCTTGACCGAATCCAACGGAGAATCTGTAATGTGATCGATCCCGACTTGGCAGCTACGATACAGTCACTCTCTCACCGACGCAGTGTGGCTTCCCTGTGCCTCTTCTACAAATACTTTCACGACTTCTGCTCCGATGAACTTAGCTCACTGGTACCTCCTATATACGAATTTCCTCGAGCCACAAGATTAGCAACTAGGTCCCATCCTTTTACTGTGAAGCCAATAAATTGTAAACGCAAATTCTACTCCATCAGCTTCTTTTCTCGCACTTCCCGCCTGTGGAATTCTCTTCCATTTACTTGCTTTCCTGAAAATTTCCAAGAATTTAAATGTAAAGTCAATAGTCATCTCCTGTCTCACTAACTTACATCCTCTCTCTCATGCTTTTCTACGTCCACCCCACTCTAATTAGTACTCTCTTCCCTATCCTACTACTTCCTGACACCCACTGCAACCTCTCACTCCTCAACATTCCTCCTATGTAACCGCCCTCACAACGGTGGCAGTAAAATGCCTTGCTTGGGGCGACACGATTATAAAAAACAAACAAACAAAAAACTAATAGCAAAAATAACCCTTCTAAAAATAATTGCAACTGTCGAAAAAAAAGCAACCTGCCCATTGAATGGCTAGTGTATGTCCGAAAGTGTTGTTTATAGAGTTCGAATTCATTCGGATCATAATGAAATTTTACTTTGGAAGTTCTAACAGGTGGAAGATAAGATTTAACAACCACACGTTGTCTTTAAAAAAACATTAAATACAGCAAAAGTACTGCTTTATCCACACTTTATTGGGAATTTAAAAACTACACCAAGAACCCAATTATTACCTGGAATACCGTAGCTAAATCCAAACATTACAATGGAAAAGAAGAGAAATGTAATCCATGCCTTTTAGAAAAACTTGTCATCTTAAACCATATCAATAGTCCTAATTTGCCTAATAAAAATATGACTTAATGACCACATGCTGTCATAGAAAAAACACTTATTTAAATTGTAAGACCCAGATTGATATAAATCCCTCAACGTTTACCCCTTTCTTTCTTTCTTTCTTTCTTTCTTTCTTTCTTTCTTTCTTTACACCGCAATACTACTTTTAAGAATTATGAATTAAACCCTTTTATTTTGTATCCTTAAATTTTTTATTTTAATCCTAAATTTTAATTTTTATACTTAATTTTAATTTTAATTTAATTTAATTTTATTTAAGATTTTAAAATTTTAATTTTTTCTACCTTTATGCAATATTTGAATATTTAAATTTTTACGTTTCATGATTTACGCCCCTTTGATTTCTTTTCCCTGGATTTTTTATTTTTAATATTTTGTATTTTTATTTTAATTTTAAGTTTTAAATTTAAGTTTTTAATTTTTATCTACATGTAACCTTATTATATTTAAATTTTTAATCTTGTTATTAAAAAGCAGTAACTTAACAAGATTTAATTCCCATTAACATCGAGCGAATTTAAATTCAGTTCTATTAAACTGTCAGTTTGAAATATGCACCTGATGATTGCATAACACATGAAACTCTGAGTCGTAGCATACACGTAGGATAATAGGTATATATATATATTAGAAAAAACAAATTATTTTTACAAATCCATTGGAATTATACAAATATCTCACATTTGTTTCCTGATTATAATACTCTGTTAAATTTAGCAATAAAATTTAACAATGAGTTCTCTTTGGAGTTTGTCTCTATTGGAATTCACCTTACCAAATTTCAAAGATTCCACTTTATATATATATATATATATATATATATATATATTCCATTTTCAAACGAGTTATTTGGCTACCCAGATTTCTACGACGAGTGATGTCTTCAGGTGATTTTTAATTACCTTTTACCGTTTTTCTTTTTAAGAACGCTCTTGTAACGGTGTTTTATTTGAACGTTCACGTTGCAGGGAATTTATGAACGTGCATTGTTTAAATTCAAACGAATTATGACGTTTTCATCCATGGTTTTATGAACCTAACAGGTATTCCTTAGTGTGGATGCATTTAGTAATAAATTCTGTTCTTTCATTTAACAGTTCGTCTTTATTTGGGAATGTGATCATTTCTAATTTTTCTTCTTGGCACAGTCTACATATTTGTCCACCATTGTAAGGCTTGGCTATTTTTACAATGCTCCACGTTATGTGTGGATCTTTTTCATATTTTGATTTCAATTTCCAGACGTGGTCAGCCAATTTTGTATTGTTTTTTAATTTTTCTATTTTAAATGTAGATCATGGTAGAAACCTGGGTAGCGAAATAACTCGTTTAAGAATGAAAAATATTCAAAAGTTCCACAATATAATTTCATAGAACACTTTTTAATACAAATGTATACTGGTCTAACCCTATTAGAACCAAAAACGAAGTATTAAACAATATATATATATATATATATATATATATATATATATATATATATATATATATACACCAGTATGTGCTGACAAGTTCATACAATTTGGCCAAATGATTAAACTTCAATTTTGTTTTGAGATCGTGAAAGGACATAAGTATGTCCAACCAAAAATTACGATTTTTAAAATCTTCCTTATTTTTAAAATCTTCCTTATTTTTAAAATCTTCCTTACTTTTAAAATCTTCCTTATTTTTAACATCTTCCTTACTTTTAAAATCTTCATTATTTTTTAAATCTTCCTTTCGTTTGTTCAAAAGGCCTACTAACATGCAAATAATTTTGTCAGTCTTATTATCAATATTATTATCTTTCGTTAGCATTAAACTGTCTTTCACTATCTGTTATATCAACAAATATTATATTAGATGTCACAAAAAGTAAACATTTTATTAGTTTTATTCTGTATTTAGTGTCTTTATATTTTTCTTTGATAAAATCGAAAATTTGCGTTATTATTATTGTTCTAATGGTTTCTGGGTAATCTTTCATCAATTTCCAAAGGGTTCGTTTGTTTAGTGCTGGTGTCGTTCTGTGTCATATAAAAGTACTATAAATTATTTATTGCGATGCCTCTAAAACACACTCAATACGTTTCAACTATTTTCAAACCAAGTAATTTTAAGTACTGTTTTTTAAAAAGTGTTTCCATTATATTCAAACGTTTTTTACAGTGATAGATTTTTTTGTTAAATGACAGTGTTATCTACGAGAGGTTGGGTATGAGTGCTTCCTTATCGAACTAAGACACCGCGACTGGTGAGTCAGGGGTTCACTTTAAGAGCTTGCCATGTCAAATCTAATGTTTTATTTTTATTACAAGAATCCATAACTTGAAGAGTATATCGGAATTGATGCGTTACATTGGTGGTTTGAAATTTGGATTTCGTAGGCGTGTTGATATTAGCAATCATGAGGTCGATAGTTTTTAATTTGCTGTTGTATGTAATAAGTTTTGATCGTTTGCTACGGTTTACAAGTGGAAGGTAGTGTTTTATGACCATTGGATTGACACGTAGGAGTGTTAATCACTGTCTTCTTTCTACCAGTTCTCATCTCTTCGTCATACAACAAACAGTATTGGCTTACAAGAAGATTTCGTGTCTTCGGCAAATCTACACATCACAATTCTCCTGTTGCAGTGCAGTTCTTATACTTGTAAAATATGTGATATTCTCTATATCTAGAAAATTATCACTTGTTTATTAGCTTTCAAAACCTTTCGCATCTGTTCCGTTTCCAAATGATCTATTTTCTATTTTATGTAGCCTCTTTCTCTGACTGATTGTTTAGGCGTGAAAGAAGCCCATAGGTTTTATCGACGGACACACTACCGGCCATAATTATTAATCCACTCCAGTGTTTTAAGAAAACTATATATTTCTTATTAATTTTTAGTATTTATTGCCAAGTGAAAAATTGTAAATGAAAATAGAATGGTTCTTTTGTTAATACTGCACAATAACATGTGAATCAAATGAATCTATAAATATTTAATAATTACTTATATTGCAGTTTCATCAATGAAAGAATAAGAAAATTTACGGTGATTCGGACGAGTTCATCTTTACTTCCCTGCCTTGTAAAACTTTGCAAAGTAATAATAAAAAAAGAATCATTCTATTTTCATTTAGAATTATCCACTTAAAAATAGTATGAAATACATCATTTCTTTTAAAAAACTGGGGTGGCCTAATAATTATGACCGGTAGTGTACATCTTGGAACCTCGTGAATTGTCGCTACAGATTCACAAGCAAAGAATTCTACCAAATAAAAGGAACCACATCACTTTTAACAAAGCAACAACAAAAAATAGATGTCGCATGCAACTCGCAGAAAAAATAATGACGTAATCAACATTTTGGCATTCCACACTCCTTCCAACAGATAGATAGGAAGGAAACCCCATCAAAAGAGCAATATTAGTTACTGCAATTGATAAAACTGTTTTACCAGACAAAAAATTTTGAAGAGAAATATTTAAAAACATTTAACCGACAGCTGCTCGATTCATGATTGCCTAATATTTCTTCATAAGGAGACGGATAATATTAAAATACCCATTAAAGATGAAAAGAACAGTTACTACATATTGAGCCCAACCCGATGGCTAGATTGCGAACAAAGTGTAACTAGGGTAGCACCGGCTTCTCGGTTAATGATAGTTTAATGGTTTTTGTTGTGGGGTTTCCCCTTTTTCCATGATAATAGACTCGTCTAGAGTGTACATATACTCCTGCATAGAAGCAAGACATCGTTAGACATCGAGAGATATGTCAGATCCGAGAGATAACGAAAGATACCGAAAATACAGCGTCAGTAGTTCATAGTAGCTCTGACCTCCACTCAGTGAGAATATTATTATACAGCACCCATCAGCTTCCAACGTGGACATACTAGTTCTACTACAGCTTCACTTCAGGAACATTGTATATATATCCGTCTTACTAACTGTATTCCTGAATTACTAACCTGCTTTCAAGTTTGTATTCTTTACGTTTAATATACTTATTTTTCTATCTCAAATTCTGTTTGTTGTTCCTTTATTTTGTGCGGTTCCCATTGCCGGGATCTACAACAGTTTTTATATAAGGAAATGAGTAATATTGCCATTTTCATTCCAGTCTCTTAATTTGTTCAGCTTTTTCTCCATTCGTCGAGTCCAACCGCGCAATCCATGAATAGTGCATTTCTTTCTTTCTTGATATTACATGCCGGATTTCACTAACGTAAGTCAATATCTTTTTTACTTATCACACAACCCGTTGAAATCATTGCATCCCACTCACAACAGCCCAAATATTATAATGCCATCTTGAAATGCATTTAGGCGACCATATCTTAATAGTCTCAGCTTGTAATTTACGAGAGAAAAGATCTTGTTGCAATCTTGTTACATTAATATGTTAGTCATCAGTGAAAGAATAAAAAAAAAGAACCAAAGTACTTCATTTTTTAAATCACATTGCTAAAGTAAGAACTGTCAATAGTAACTACAAGTAGTACTTGCAGGAATTGTCAAGTGGCGAGAGAATTAAATTCCAAACGATAACATGACATTTTGAGATTAGATTCTTTTAGACGAAACGATCTTGGCCTTCTTTGGAACAGGCGAGGAGGGGTGTTTTCGCTGAATCATTTGTCTCTATGACTATAGCTCTAAGTAATAGGTATATATATATATATATATATATATATATATATATATATATATATATTAGAAAAAACATTATTTTTACAAATCCATTGGATTTATACAAATATCTAACATTTGTTTCCTGATTATAATACTCTGTTAAATTTAGCAATAAAATTTAACAATGAGTTCTCTTTGGAGTTTGTCTCTATTGGAATTCACCTTACCAAATTTCAAAGATTCTACTTTATAGAACTCATCCTGGGTTAGAGAACGTTTAAGGAAACGAACGGGATTCGCCTCAAGCAATGTCAGATTTTCCCATGATGCCCGGTGCGCTTTTGATCACGTGTCAGAAGACATGGCACCACTGAGGAGAAACCTTCATTCCAAGTTCATTGAGAAAAAAATCCTCAACTCTCTCACGGGGTATGCTAATAACATTGGCTATTTGATTTATAGTCAATCGCTTGTCATCCATCACGATATGGTTAACGAGATCAATGTTTTCCTCGGTGGCAGTTCCAGGATTTCCAGACGTTGAGCAAACTCCAAGAGTTTCCCTCCACCTCCTGAATTCGGCTGCCCAATTTTCAACTGTTGAAAAAGCTGAGTTATCATCTTCAAATGCAGCAATCATGTTAGCATGAATGTCCTTGGAGGCTATATTATTTTTCTGCAATTGCTTCATAACAACACGTTGCCAAATTTTGTTGATTTTCAATAGAATTCGCTGCTCCCTAAGACATAGAAGGGAAAGTTTAGCATATATATATATATATATATATATATAATTTAGTGGGGTTATATATATGTATATATAATTTGGTGGGATTATATATATATATATATATATATATATATATATATATATAACCCCACCAAATCAAAACCAATGACTAATATATCGTACCAATTTCAAAGCACTGTACAAGATTGTGTTTTTGTTTCTTCCGATTGTTTTTCGTTTTCGATTTTTAATTAACGAAGTAAAAATTTGTTTGCATGTCTGCATTTGAGATGCGCTCCAATCGTTTATTTAGTAATTTGTATTGTTCTGAGAAGAGGATTTTATCTTTCTTCTTCTCCAGACAAAGTTTACATTTTTTGAATGGATTATTGCATGCTGATGTTCTTTTCCTTCTTGTTAATATTTTTGGTGTGATTTGATTTTTGTTTTTAATTTCCTTATCTAAGTTGAGAAAGCGTTTTGCTATTCGCGTCTTTGCAAAGGCTGTTTTTTTCCGCATGTATTTTCTCTGTTTTCAGGGTTCTTCAGTTACTCTATACATTTTTCTTATGTACTGGTTTTAGAGTGGCTTGGTACATTATATTGTTTTTTTTTTTATTTTTTATAATCGTATCGCCCCGAGTAAGGTTTTTTACAGCCACTGTTTTGCAGGGGTTTACATAGGAGGAAAGTTATGAGAAAGAGTTACATGTTATAGGGGGTGCCAGGAAGTGGGTAAGAGAAGGATGAGAATACTGACGAGTTTTTTTTTTATAATCGTATCGCCCCAAGCAAGGCATTTTACTGCCACTGTTTTGCAGGTGGTTACATAGAAGGAAAGTTATGAGAAAGAGTGACAGGTTATAGGGGGTGTCAGGAAGTGGGTAAGAGAAGGATGAGAATACTGAGGAGTTCTTTTTATAATCATATTGCCCCAAGCAAGGCACTTTACTAACACTGTTTTCAGGGGGTTACATAGGAGGAAATTTATGAGAAAGAGTGACAGGTTATAGGGGGTGTCAGGAAGTGGGTAAGAGAAGGATGAGAATCCTGATGAGTTATTTTTGATAATCATATCGCTCTAAGCAAAGCATTTTATTGCTACTGTTTTGCAGGGGGTTACATAAGAGGAATGTCAGAAATTGTGACAGTTTATAGGGGGTGTCAAGAAGTGGGTAAGAGAAGGATGAGAATTCTGATGAGAGTGGATTGGACTGAGAAAAGAGCATGAGAGAGAGGATGCAGGTTAGTGAGATAGAAAATGACTATTTACTTTACATTTAAATTCATGGAGATTGTAGCTGTTGGGGAAGCAAGTAAATGGAAGGGAATTCCACAGGCGGGAAATGCGAGAAAAGAAGCTGTTGGGGTAGAATTTGCGTTTACATTTTATTGTTTTCACAGTAAAAGGGTGAGACCTAGTTACTAATCTTGTGGCTCAGGTAAATTCATATATAAGGGGCATGACTGTGCTAAGTTCATTGGAGCTGTAGCCGTGAAAGTATTCGTAGAAGAGACACAGGGAAGTCACATTGCGCCGGTGAGAAAGCGACTGTATCCTAGCAGCCAAGTCGGTTTCGATCACATTACAGATTCTCTGTTGGATTTTGTCAAGGACTCCTAGGTGGATAGCAGGAGCACCAGACTAGATATGGCAGCATTATTCAATGCACGAGCGGATGGTAGATTTATATATGTGCAGGATTGTTTCAGACGGGAAGTTGCAACCAATTGCTGTTTAAGGGAAATTAGTGCTTTACTCTGTAGTTACAAGTTGGCTGGGTTTGTTGGTTATTTTCTGTTGTGATTTTTCATTATTTGTGTCATGTTCTCGGTGCTGATTGTAACTAATTTTTACTGTATTTCCAGTGAACATATTGTGAATAGTGCTGGATTGCGGGAAGTGATTGTGTGCGACTGAAATGGATATTTCCCTACGTTTGTTTTTACGTTATTGTTTTACGGTTAGTTAAACCAGATGATGTTTATTTTCCTGTCAGCTTCTTTTTTTTTTTTTACTGTTTGGTGTGTACTTTTTAGAGTTGCCAGAAATCTTTTAGAGATGTTCCATAATCTTTTTAAAGTTGTTTCATTGGAAGAATTGATTGCAGTTAATTGATTGTCAGATCTGGTTTAGTATTGTTTGTGGGTGGTTGGAAGATGTGCGCTTGTAAAATGGTTTGTCTTTGTATTTTCAATATGGCCACTATGTACGATTATTTTATGTTGAGTGCGACACCAAGGAAAAAGACTTCTTTTAGGTATTCTAAGTCGAATCATTTACTTTTGGTAATTTTTATGGAATTTTTAATTTTTTGTTTGATACAGTTTCTTAGGATTATGATGTTGTCGGCCCTGTAATGGCCTATATAATTTTTATCGATTATTTCACTTAGTCCATGACGTAAATGTATATCTGTGAGCTCGCAGATTCATGCACCATCAAAGCTTCCCATTGTAATGTCAAAGGTTACTACTCTCTTTATCTACGCGTCTTCCCGGTTGAATAATAATGATTTTCAGGAGTGTTTACTCATTTTTGCATGACTTGTACTTATTTCCATTTCTTCTTGAGCTAAGGAGATGGACATTTTTATTATTTTTATTACATAAGAGTAACAATTTTTTTTATATCTGGTTGTAAAAATAGGCAATCAATTTTGTGTTTAGTGGATTGCTTTGGTGTTTTCCCTCTGATTTAATCCTAACGTCTACCTTAGTTATGGGTTTATTTCTTTCTAGTATCATTTTACTTATTTTACCTACTTCACTTTTAGTTGGGTTTATGAATGTGCATATTTGGTTTGTGGTGAAGAGTTTTCTTTGCAGTCTTTTAGTTTAATAAAAGTTTGGAATTTGGCGATGCAGTTTATTCTGTCGTCTAAATTTTACCTTCCTTGTTATCGGATTCTATATTTTTTATGCTTTTCTCTATCTTTTAACTATGCAGTTCTTTAGTAGCACACACATACACACAGATATATATATATATATATATATATATATATATATATATATATATATATATATATATATATATTCTCAGTTAAATAAGCTTTCTTTTCCTTTTTCTTTTTTTATTTTCTTTTTATCCGAGCATACCAAGGTAAGAAAACCACGTGACCCTGTATCAGGTGTTTGGCGTGCTAAAATGATCACAGATGTAATTTGAATTTTTTTCAGAATGGCTGATAATAGCGTTAAATGTTGTTATGACAAACAATATTAATTTCGCATTTTCTTATCGATTTCATTTAATTTACTTCCTGCTAACTCGGCCCTTCGAAGGTTTAGCACCCCCCATCCCAGGCCGAATTGAGCAATGCATTTCGGGAATCAATACGTATCAGCAAGCAGGAGCTGCCGGAAGGAATTCAAGGTTAGAACGCAATCGTTACAAAGGTCTTCATTCCTGATTTGAATTCAGAATTGTCTTTCTTCTAGGTCTGTTGCCAATCAAGACTTCTTCTTCTATGCACCCTGTCCCTTCAGGACGTAGGTGATCATGGCTTTCCACGTCTATTCCTGGTGGCTCTTAGCACGCCTTCTCCTGTTACACCATCCAAACCCCGCTCTGCCATCCACTACCTCAAAACAATAAATCTAGAATAGAAATGTATAGAAAATAATATGGTCACAAAATGAGGGATCAATTTATAAATTGATTATAATATAAATTTGCTCCCCCACTTTATAGCCACATTATAATTTCCTATAAACAGTTGGCATATACCTTCTTTTTCTATGTGCCCTGTCCTTTCAGGACGTAGGCGTCTCCCTATCTCTGGTGGCTCTTAGCACGCCTTCTTCTGTTACACCATGCAGCCCTCGTTCCATCATCCACCTGATTAGGTCCTTCAAATATATCTGCTGCTATCCCTTGTCTCTTCTTCCATGTATCTGGCCTGTTAGTATCAGGTTCTCAAAGCCTTCCTTCCTCATTGCATGTCCCAGGAACTTCAGCTCAGTATTAATTTCCTTTTCGTTTCCATCATTTCCAAGACCTCATCATTGCTCACATGCTCGATCTATGATATTCGCAGCATCCTTCTGTAGAACCACATTTCAGTTGCTTCAAGTTTTTCCTTCATATTTGATGATATTTTCCAGCATTCACTACAGAGCTTAATTTACTATTTTACGCATAGGGGAAGAATTGATGGGTTCATGTCTTTCCTTCACTTTAATAAAAATTGAACACAAACTGCCTCAACCGGAAATTGAACTCGGTTTATCGTTTTCATTTCCTGCGCTGTTAACCATTAACAGTGTTTAGCTTCATTTCTCTTTTTCGTACTCAGTTTGTTTTCGATTTTAAACGGGAAAAATTAAACCTAATTACTCATTTCCTTATATTACACTTTCGGGGGTTAAAAACACAGACGCTAATGAATATTTAATCCAATCAGCGTAAGCAATTTTTTCTGAAACTTTCTTGCTTTTGATTACATAACATCACCCGATTCATGGCAAAAATGTGTTGCACATTAATTATCTGCAGCTTCAATCATTTCACTTTTCAAATGCGGTCCCCTATTTCTTTTTCCCCATCGCTCTTTTCTCGCTGTCCTGCACACGTATTGAGTTCCGGTTCTGCCATGCATAAACTATCACTTACTATACTTTCGTCTATTTACTTCGTTGTGCGTATATCATTTGCAATTTTTATAACTACATGCACAATACGAAAAGTATCAAAATAAATCTTCGTACACTGTCAATTAGTTATGTTCTATATTAAACTAGCAGTATAGCCCGGCGTTGCTCGGGTGTAATGAAAGCTTTAAAACTAATCTATGGTCCTGGAGCTTAGACTCTTTGGACGTTGACACGAAAGACTAAAAATCAATAATTGTTTCCAGTTAAAGCGAAACCGTAGACTGAAAGAAACATGAATAGATGTAAGTCAAATTTTGATTTCCTGGTATCGATATCAAATAAGTTTTTTTCGTCGTAAACTGAATTTTGAAGGCTAAATAAGTCATCTGAGTAAATGGTATGGCTGAGACTAAGAACTACAATATACCTACTTAGAGCCAAACTCGAAGCAAAAACTAAAATAAAAGGGCTGAAAAAATACAGACATACAGGCAGATAAACAGACACACACACACACAAACATCTTGTCTTTTATATATACATATTATCAATTTTCTGCACTATTGTAAGAACTGCAACCTTGAAACTTCTGAATATCGTTTCTTATGTCTTTGTCTATGAGTGTATCAAATTTGATTAAAATCGGACCACTCCTTCTATAAGCCGATTTTTTGGATTATCGATTTTCGGTATTTATCGAGGGTACCTCGACACAAAACCTAGCTATGAACATTCGCAGACGCTTATAGTACAACTGTGTAAATTTTCAAGAAAGTAGGTTCAGCCGGTTCGGTGTCTATAGGTAACGGACACACATACACACATACACACAGACACACACACACACAGAGACAAAGTTCCATTTATAAATAAATTTAGATCAACTATATTCTTGCGTTAAATCATTCATCGCTCAATACTATCGCCTTATCTTATTTAGTGTCACCATTAAACTCTTTGTGTTTCTGATCAACAAGAAGTGTGTTGATCGTCTTAAGAAAAACAACCTCCTGCGTGCGAAGTAATACAGAATTCACTCTTCTAAGTCCACTGCTTATGTAACAACTGTTATGTAACAACTGTTATGTAACAACTGTTATGTAACAACTGCTTATGTAACAACTGAAGTAACACAAATAAAATGTGAGACAATCTATACTAAATACCTAACGAGAGCAATCACCTTAAATATATCAACTGCACTTGAAAAGTTGTGGCATAAAAGGATTGCTAGACAAACTATCAAGGTATAGAATCTCTGGAAGAGTTGTCGGAATCATAATATTCTTCATATCAGTTAAATTCTTGAAGGTCTTTGTCAGTTGCTAGGTTTCTGAAGTTTATAAGATTAACGCAGATGTTTCACAAACCCTACTATATAATCCAACCTTTTTTTTTACTGCTTTATATTAACGATCATCCCAAGTACATTCTCAGATCTTTAGTAAATATCTATGCAAAATGGGAGCGCCTATAAAACTTTGGATAGCCAGGACCTGGCAGCTATTTGCTTATTTGACCTGACTCTATGCCAAATGGAGAAAAAATATTTTTATCTCTTTCTTGTAGGAAATCCGTGTACCAACACTAAGTTCAATCGCAAATCTATCGTGAACAGTCAAGCAGGCAACGTAGTAACAATAATGGGGTCAAAAATTAAATCTTCCCCTCGCAATAATAGAAATGCGCTTTTGTTCGGCAAGCTCCAAAAACCAAAACTCCTCTGGCAAGCAAAATGCAACGGCCCTTATTCACCGAGCGATTTTTCTGATTAGCCACGCCAGACAAGGAGGAAAGTTTCATTAGCATAACCCCTGATACTCATAGCAGTTCTTTTCGTGCTACTAATTTTATTTATTTTTTTCTTTTTCTTTGCCACCTTTTCTGTCGTAAAATAGACGTGGCCCGCTGGGTTGACGAGATAATTCGCTGCTATCTTCGCTACATTTCTATGCATCGAAAACTAACCTAGTAACTTTTCATCATCACTGAGTCGACCCTAAATTCTCACTCCTCATGAGGAATGGTTGCACCTTCAATGAAGCACCTTGCTTTGAGTATCTTTTGGGATGTAAATTCAACCAAGATCTCAAGTGGAACTTATATATGATCCATTGCTTAAGACACTTGAAACCTGGTTCACTCCTTATATGACTCCAGAATGCACCTTCACCTCAGCTGACATGTTCTATATGTAAAAGAGTTAGATCGGACCAAAAATGGAGTATTGATGCCATATCGGCTCAGTCTTCTCTTTCAAACCTCAAAAAGAGTTTAGAAATTTTTTACGAGGCCTTGAAGGGGATGTATTATTTTGCATTCTTACAACCCCTTTCCCACATAGGAAACTTAATTCCTATTTCCATAGAAAAATGGTGTGACGACATAGATTCCTTAGTTTCAGCATTTCAGTCTTTTCCAGCTGAAAGCCGCCATTTATATACACGGCGGCAAACCATCGTTATTCCGTTTGCATAGAACAAGTAAGGAGGAAGTTCCATTCCGACAGCTTCTTTCCAGTTATTTTTGGCATTTTCATAATTTTTATGGCTAAAGACTAAATATAAAAAACGAATGCGAACAAAAAACAAAGAAAAAAAAATGAAAATTAAATAGTGAAAAAAAAAAAAATACGTGAAGATCTGAAGATTAGCATAAGAAAGATTTCTATGAGATTAACAATCTCAGTTTAATCTTTGATAATCGCTACACAACCTATATATACAAAATTGGGAAGTCAATAAAAAAGGTGAATAAATAAGTCAAAATAAGAATAGGAATAAGTAAAGGAAATAAAAAAGAAGGGGCGAATCAGTTAAAACAAAAGAATGATAATAAAATAAAAAAATAGAAGAAATGTGAAGAATAAAAACGAGAAGGAAAAGAAAAAAATCGCAAAGGAGAAAAATTAGAATAGGAAACAAAAAATGGAAAATAAAAACCCCAGAGGAATAAATGGTTATGTCAGAAGAGAAGGATGAAGTAATGAAAAACTGGAGAAGACATGAAATAGAAAGATTACATCAACAACAGATGAATAATAATAGTTTCAAAAAGGCTAGCAAGAAGCAATGGGCGAAGCTGAATGAAAAAGACATCAACAAATAAAGAGAGATAATTAAGTAAAAATACAAACAAGATTAAGTTACGAACAGAAAAGGAAACTTAAAAAAAATAACAAAACGAATTTGTATTCACAGAAAAACACAACAATATTTAATTTTGGAAGTTCGGTTCTAATTTTGATATCATACCACACATGATACACGCTTCGACAATCATGTCTCTTCCAAGACATGACTGGTTAGAGGATTTTTCTGCCGTAGGTTATCATTAATTACTGCGGTACACTGGTTGCCAAGCAAGACTATAGAACCCAATATGTTCTGGTATTTAATCCATAGCTAGAGGGAGAAGTGACAGTTTAATAAGTTTCCCAAGAGTATTTGCGCGTAATACAACGAATTCAACTCAAATTCGTATTCGGCACTCCGATTGCTCGTTCAGAACCACAATGCACATCTATTTTAATATAATCTGACTAGTAGCCTGCAATATATCTTAATCGTTTTCCGCCAATCAAGGCGATAAGGCCACTAAGATACAACGGGTTTCTGGAAGTACAGCGACTCTCGGCAGGGAAATGTTTTGCCTGACACCTCACATTTTTGCATTCATCCACCATTTTTTTCGTATTGACCTTCTTTTTTCAATGTTGTCCTGATGTGGAACTGTGAGTTGAATTAGATGAACAACCCTCCTTTCGGCAGATTAGATGACCAAATCTGGTTGATTAGTATTGGAAATGACTTTTTGCAGTCACGCAATTCTGTTGCTTTTTCCCATTACCCGTTCTCAACTCGTGATTTCTTTTTTAAGAAATGTTGTTGACCAACGACAATATTATCAACATTTATGTTGATAATATTGTTACGAGCAATGGAAGTAGCAACACGTTTTAGCAACACGAATCTCTTAAAAGTCTGAGAAAAATTCTCTTATATTATCGATTGTAACAATATATGTCTCTGAATGGTTGCAATTCTACCTTTAATTATATAATTTTTTCAATCTTTTTACCACAATTCCGTTGCAAGTTCTCCAATAATGATGCACAGAATTGTCATCCTTATGCAGCGTTATTTTTTAGTTATCTGACTAAGTCTGGATATTTTTTCAGATTTTAAATTTATCTTCCGCTGGAACAGTACCTTCCATTTCTCTGGCGGATTTCTTTTCTTTTTCGTGACTTTAACGAGATTCGCTTTATTCACTTGGAGAGTTAGAATTTTCAAGTCTGAAAGAATTTTATTTTTCCACCATTCTTTTCCGTATTGTATTTCATACATTTACGTGTTAATAGTAGATTGTTATAGTTAGCGCTGGAGAACAGGTAAAAACAAATCCAGTCAAATCTCCACCACTTTTTGAAATATCTTCCCAAATTCCCTGATATATGCAGTTTCAAATTTCTCGAATATCGCCTCTCGTATTTTAACGCAGTTTAAAGTTTTCTAACTATTATGGGCTGGTCTTTAAACTTCATGTGCCAAAGTTTTGTTATTTGTCAACCTGGTTTCTTATTAGTGATGGCTGTGATTTTTTCGTAATTTATATTTTACCCTTTCTTCCTTTTTGCACCAGTTTGGATCAAATCATTTCGTTCTATTTTGATGTCTGCGTCGAAGTTTGCTTGTTGACATTCACGTTTCAAATTTCTCTTTTCTCCAGTCTTCTGAGAAACGGCAGTAATTTTTTCCTTTTCTGCACCACTTTTATATATTTCCATTTTTTTTCTTTTCTACCAAGAATCGGTTTATCGTATTTGCGTTCCTCTTGCATTCTGACAAAATGGCCGACAAGATCGCCTATTTTTCTTCTTTTTCTGGTTTATAAAATCTATGGCGTTTGTTCTTTTATTGGCACGTTCCGTTCTTAGCACTTTATTTTTTCTAAACTTCTTAAAAGTGCAGATAAGAGAACCAGGTCCGATAAGATTTCTCAGACGTTATCTGCCCGATGTTTTTAAAGGTATTTAACTTTTCAAAATATTGAAAATTATTTTCTTGCGTCTTTTAATAGACCGTTTATTCATTGCTGTTTTGTTTCATTTTCTTTTATTTGAACTTTAATAAAAACTGTATGCTATCGAAAAAACAAAAAACAAAGAAACAAAAAACAACAAAAAACAAAAAAACAAAAACAAAACCCTATACCGAGAATATAATCAGGAGGCCTAGGAAAACTTCAGCTTCTTCCGGTTTGCCCTCAAGAGAATACCTTCTTCTCATAGCACACACATTTTATGTTGTGGATTCTTGTTTAAGAAACCATACAATATAATAATAACACAAAACAGATATGAGAGGGAAAATGTAAGTATATTGAACAAGATATATACAACCTGTGCACGGTTAGTAGATTCAGGAATACTTGTTAGTAGGAGTCAAATATATACAAAGAAGTAAGTCCGGGTAATAAGTCTATATTTCTTGCTGACCAACAAGCGGCGGTTCAACTGCTCTGACAAGCACTACAACACTAAAAACAACAACTCTCTAACATACTACAGACACACGTTCGCTGTAGGCAGGATTATAAGTACACCTTGGACGAGTCCATTGAGTGTGTAAAAAGGGGCGATTTCCAACATTTTTACATTTTTGTTCCCATGATAAATAGTGGGTAAGATAAATACAGATCGTCAAAATCCTTGTTATTAACAAGAGGAAAGACCAAAGGATTTTTTATTATTAATTTTCATCCTTTTTAGAATGTTCAAGATTTTGGTTAATCTTTTTTTTTTTTTTTGCCAGTGGATGGCGGGGCGCAAATACAGCAGATTTTTGCATCTTTGTAGTAGTGAGGAACACATTGATTTGGAAATTCTTGCAAATCTCAAATAATTGTCGAATTTTAATGAAACATTCAGAACATATTCACAAATAAATTAAATTATTTTAGATATGTTTTTTTTCTTTAAAAATCTTGGTAAAATTATAACATTTTACATCTCATTTAATTTTATGAAATTCCAAGAAATTAAATTTTTTTCCCGCTAAATTTTTATATTATTTTTTACGCAGAATTTCTTAGGGAATTTAAATAATCAATTTTATTTTCTAAAACAGGAACCCCAGCTACCAAAAATCTCTGAATTGTAAAATTAAACATTCAATAAAACTAAAAAATTATTTAATTAGAAAAACCTTTAATTGCTTTTTATGAATAAAATATATTATGAAAACTATTTTCTTAAGAAAAATTCGATGAATAATGATTTTTACAATAATTGTTTTCCTAGTATAATTATTTTGTAAGTATTACATCTCTTAAAATTCTGTATTAATTAGTTCCATATAAGTGATATTGTAAAAGCATATGTACTAAGTAGAAAAGCTTATTGCAAATTAGCAACCCTCATTATTTTTTTAAATCATTTCAAGTTTTTTTATATGTATAAACGTGCCAATTTATGTAAATACGTCTGTTCATACACGGCATTATCAGAAAATAAGATCGGTAACTATAGTAAATTGTAAGACAAAGTAACTAAATTCACTAAAACATTAGATTACGGAGGATATTTTCCTCATTTTTAAAGATTACTGAGTAGTTAAAAATCATATAAAAAAAGGCGCTCACGTTATATTCCTCGAGTAATTTTACAGATATATCTGCCGTAGAAAAAAATAAACTTCCGACTGTCAGTCAAGTTGTCAACGTGTCAACACCTAAAATGAATAACTACTGCCATGTTAAAGATACATTTCTGCAATGTTTTAAAATTAAGTAAATATTAGTTTCAAATCAGATATATTAATCTTAAAACAACTAATTTTATTCAAATAAAGTTTCAGAAAAGTATATTTTTTAATGAAGAAAGTTACATAGGGTTATTTAAATCAGGGGATTTAGCAATTTCTACACGAAAGCTCTTTTCAGCGAATTTAAATTAGTTTTGAAATGAAAAAAAAAGTATTTTCCTTATTGAAAATTGTTATAAATCGCAAGTAACGGTTATAATATTATGTCTTGACTAATTCTAACGGTAATCTAATGAGCACTTTATCAGAATTCTACCAGAATGCTATCAGAACTCTCTCTGAACTCTAGGTATTTACCCGAGTCATCCCCACTGAGTCGGTATACGATACAGGGACAGTTTTTTAACGTGGAGTACCCGAGCGCGAACAGACGGCCAAAATTTCCCCTCTAAATACAGACTCTGCCTGTAGGCATATCGACAACTGAGCCCGTCTTCACCCGAAGACAGGGAGTCCGACAAGCTGGAGTTCGGGCGGAACTTTGAATATTTACCTCTCCAATGAGAAAGGATGTAACACAATCACGGGCTTTACGTGGGGAACCTGTGCGCTGAAAGTCGGTCCAAGGATCAAAATTTGCCCAGCTCTTGCATATTCGAGATCTGACACAAAGCCTGGCTATTCTTCTCAGTCGAAAACAGAGAGCTTGTCTATTTCAGCGGAGTGACAATCCGTAGACAGAGATCTTCTCTGTCCGCTCCAAAACAGAGAGGTCAAGGGATAATTTCGAACTCTGCCCGAAGACAGCAACCTTGTTTGTTTTACCCAGTCGAGTCTCAGTCCGTAGACCGAAACCCGATTGAGTTGTTCTCTGCCAATAGACAGAGTACGCGACCGACATTTTCATGTTCGAGTAGAGCCCTTGGTAATTAACCGTCCCCTAACTGAGGTTAAATGCGACACAAGTTTAGTTTTTAACATAGGGCTCGAGCGTGTACACCCGGGCAATATTTACGCACACCCCGTATATGCCACATAGGGCCCTAGTCATTTTTTTCTCCCGCCGAGCCTCTGCTCCTGGTCATAGCCTCGTCTAGTTAAAATATATTAGCCTAACTTTCCCTGGATTTACTGGTTTATAATTTGAAACCGAATGATAATTTCAAAAAACAGCTGAAGGTGCTTTCTGAAAATGAAAATAAATTGAAAAGTAAAACCTACTGAAGTTTTATGAACGAAAATGAAAATCATCGTAAAAAAAATTAGTAATTGTTTTTATTCATTTTGTATTTTGCGCTGTAATAAAACTGTGGAAAAATGGAAGAAAGAAAGAAAATACGAATTGCCGAGTCAATGACGCTTTTTGACACTGTAAATCTGTGATATCGATTGAGACAATGGAGTCGATTTTATTAATTACACCAATTAAATGGCAATTGTCATATACGTAAGCATTTTTTGTTTCTGCTTGTTTGGACTTATGTTTTTAAATAGTAAATTCTGAGCTTCATTTCAACTTTACCGTTGAATATAATGATGTAAAGTGTTATATATATATATATATATATAGTGTATCCAGGCAGCAAATAATTTTCTAAACATATGCTGTTAAATATAAGAGACAATGAATGTCTATTATGTTTAATCATGAGCCGTTCTAAACTTCGTATTTTGGCTTTAATTTCAGTTGAAAATAAAGACAGAAATTCTCCAACATTCGGATCATTTTTTATTAATTTGCTTCTAAGCTTTCGGATGTTATTGTATTACAGTCTAAATAACCTCTCTGAAGATGGCTCATGTGAGCCGAAAGCTTAGAAGCAAATTAATAAAAAATTAGTCAAATGTGGGAGAATGTTTGTCTTTATTTTCAACTGAAATTAAAGCCAAAATACGAAGTTTAGAACGGCTCATGATTAAACATAATAGACATTCATTGTCTCTTATTTTTAACAGCATATGTTTAGAATATGTATATATTATTATTAATACACACACACACACACACACATATATATATATATATGTGTATGTGTGTGTGTGTGTGTGTGCGTGCGTGTATTAACGAAGATTAACGAAACTTGATTTTATACAACCGACAATTTGAAATGATTTGTTTGAACATTATTTTTGATCGATACTCGTATTTAAGTAGATATTCTGTTTTAATTAAACAGTATTACATATTTATATCTCCTGGCCTGATTATTTACGATAAATCTTTATTACGAAAATATGTGTCATTCGGCAGGATTCGAATATGAATATGTGGATAGGGGTCGCAGGTTCTCCAAGCCCTCTTTCCTCATTACATGTCCCAGGAACTTTAGCTCTCCCCTCCTGATGCTCAGTATTAATTTACTTTCCGTTTGCATCATTTCCAAAACCTCGTCATTGCTCACATGCTCGATCCATGATATTGGCAGTATCCTTATGTAGAACCACATTTCCGTTGCTTCAAGTTTTTCTTTCATCTTCGATGATATTGTACAGCATTCACTGTTAGATCAGATATTTCAAAACAGGTGAAAACCTACTTGGAAACGATTAGATGGTAAATCTTACACCACCAACCGTATTCACCAGACACTGCCTAGTCACATGATCACTTGTTCAAATCACATGGCCTGCTGAGCAGCACTTTATTTTTGTGAATATGCAAAAAAATAAAAAAATAAATAAATAAAAAAAGTAGTTCGATTCATGGTTAGCCTCGAAAGACATGTCATTTTTCCGACGTGGAATTCAAATGTTGCCAGAAAGACAGATGGACAATATTTTCAGTGACATGTTTCTTACTAATTTTTGGAAATAAAACAATATTTTTCATGAAAAATTAGCGAGAACTTATTCAAGGTCTTAATATATATATGTGTGTGTCACCCACATACTATTTCGCTGTATCACAGACCATCAGAGTGGCTAGACCTCTAATTGCTTCTGGCGGAGATCGAAACTCTACAGATTTGGTGTCAGATGGAGTCTCTACTCCCTAAGCCATAGAATAAGGCAGGGAAAACTTTAGCGTGTTATATATAAGCGGTATATATATATATATATATATATATATATATATATATATATATATTAAGTAGGCTTAGAATTTTTCCTCATTCTTTGTTTATATGGAGTTGAAATTGCATGTCTTAAAATGACATGTTGAAAATGGTTTTTCCCCTCTAAGTTTTATCTGACTTTACAGATATATATATATATATATATATATATATATATATATATATATAATATATATATATGTGTGTGTGTGTGTGTGTGTGTGTGTGTGTGTGTGTGTGTACACGACTGTGCACAGACACACATATATGTATTTCCACACATAAATACAAACACACGGACACACACACATACATACGCACACATATATATATATTTACACGCATACAAATATGCACACACACATGCATGCACACACACACACATACACACACATACACACACACACACACACACACATATATATATATATATATATATATATATATATATATATATATATTCTCTTGATGACTTCTGATAAGCCCTTGGTATGAAATAAAATTACTTCCGTCTAGGAGTGTCAACTCGTGGGAACGTGTTCCTCTCTATTTTACCAAAAAATATTCCTTGAGCGATTTCAAAACAAAAATGATTCCATTTAAAATTTTGGACCTCTTCGAATTTCAACCCCCACTTTTTGCCTGCAAGCCTGAATATCTTTTTATTCCTTGAAACTTTTCCATGCAAAGTTATCGCTCAACAATGATATGATACGTTTGTTGAAAGGAAGAATGACTTTTAATTAAATGTGTTAATATTTTGTTTTTTCATAATGAAACACTTTAAACCAATGACACAAAGATAAATGTGCTTTCTATCATATTTCCGATCACTTATTTTCGAATGCTGGTGTTCAAGGAAGACAGGTAGTCATATTTCGATCGAGTTAATCTCACTGGATGCCTTGTTAAAGCGATCACGTAACATAATAAATCAGAATTAATCAATAAGTATTTATAAATTCGTATAATTTGCTATAGACTGCTTTGTTTCTTTCGTTATCAGGGGTTTAATGGCGAAAACATGGAAAACATTGCTTTCAAATTTACCGTTTAGTTGAAAAAGATTTATAAATATTTCTTATTTTTTCTTCTTTTTTTTAATTATGAAGCAATTTTAATATGATCAGCTCACATCTCATAACTCGTGATGGCGAAGTATGGACGTTGCATTAACAATCGACGCGACGCAAGATTCGACGAATGAATTGGTAAAACATTTTTCTGGCATTTCCAGATCTTTTAGATTAGTGGAAAAACGATAGAAATTACCAATAGGCAAAGAAAAACAAATGAACAATAAATAAATAAATAAATAAAGACCATATAACAATTAAAATTAGAAAATTGGAAGTATTGGTAAAAAGATCAACATTTTCTTTAATACTTTTAAAAAGAGATAAATGTGTGACCGTTTCTTTTGTCCACGTGTTGATCAAAGCGGGCTCTACCAATTAGGTCACAGAAAACCATCATGACAAAGCACGGATCATTTGCCTATATAAAAAACTCTCATCTGTTGTTGAGACATTTGGAGTCTATATCTGCTAACATTATTTTCGTACCCGAAGTAAAGGGAAGCAGGATTCAAGCAATTAATGGAAGTTTTCAGATCCGAATTTATTTTCCTGTTATTTAGGGTGGATAGGACATGTTTCATTTAGCATCATGTTATTTTGAAGCAGTCAAATTAATCGGGCAGCCGACGAGATTGTGGCCGCCAGGATTCGTCATTAGCGGCCACAGTCTCAACGATATAAGAAACGAGAATGACACAGTGCTGATAACAGACACGGAAAGGAAAATGCAGAACCCCTACAAAAGTAGCAAGAGAAAAAGAGAAGAAAAAACTACACAAAAACTTCAAGGAAACTAAATATATGATCATCAACAAAAAAAAAAAAAGTCCCAAAATGCCACCTAAAAATCGAGGGAACTAAAAGAAAGCAAGTAAAGAAATTTATTAACCTTGAAAATGTTCTGGCAGAGGATGGAAAGTGTGACACTGCGATCCAAAGACGCATTTGTATGGCTAAGGATGCATTTCAAAAGCTTGCCAGAGTGGTGAAGGACAGCAAAGAAAAAAATGCTAAATTGCTTTGTGATATCTGTCCTTCTATCTGGTAGCAAATGTTGGACGATTTCTTCAAGAATAAAGGAAAAACTCGAGGTAGAAGAAATGTGGTTCTACAGAAGGATGCTGAGGATATCATGGTCTGAGCACGTGAGCAACGACGATGTGTTGAACAGGATGCAAATGAGAAGAAAAATATTTAAAATCAAGAAGAGACAGATAAGGCTCCTGGGACACGTGATGAGGGAAGAAGGCCTGGAGAATCTAATACTCGCAGAACGGATAAAAAGAAAGAGAGACAGAGGAAAACAGCGTGAAACATATTTGATAGGCTTGAGCAAGTGGATGGTGTTGAGTTGTGCAGGTAATAACAACGAACAACAGAAATATGATAATAGTAAAATGTATTAAGGAAGAAATGGTATTTACAAAAGTGGTTAGTATAATACAGGAAAACAAGGTATTAATGTGTACGTCTTTGTACGTGGTAGAGTGCATTTATCACTTCCGGTTTACAACCGGAAATACACGACTGACTCGTAATTCGTAATCTGTAGTAATCTCGCAATCTTAGTGATCTAAGTAATCATCTGTCGAACTCCCGGCACTACCACCATTTATAGCGCCTGGAACAGTTCATTATACTTAAAAGGTGGAGAGCGCCCTAACAGATGGAAAAGTGGGCTTTGGGAGAGATACTAAGAGAAAAATACCAAAAGCGACAGGGGACAGGAGCAAGTGGAAGTCTATGATCGCCTACGTCCTGAATAGACATGAAGAAGAATTAGAATATTTACATATATATCTTCACCTTTATTGTTATTATCACAATGTTCAAAAAGTAATAGGAAAAAAAAAAAAAGGGAATACAGCTTTTAATGCGGTCTGGAATCACCTTTTCTTTTAAAAGGACAGTCATCTTCTTCTTCTATGTGCCTTGTCCTTTCGGGACGTAGGCGATTATGGCCTTCCACGTCTCCCTATCCCTGCTGGCTCTTCTGTAACATCACGCAACCTCCGTTCTGGCATCCACCTGCTCAGGCCCTTCAAATATATATTCGCTGCGTTCTTCTGTCTCTTTTTCATTCTATCTACCCTGTTAGTATCAGGTTCTCCAAACCCTATTTCCTCATTGCATGTCCCAGGAACTTCAGTTTTCTCTTCCTGATGATCAATATTAATTTTCTTTTCGTTTCCATACTTTCCAAAACCTCATCATTGCTCACATGCTCGATCCATGATATCCGCAGCATCCTTCTGTAGAACCACATTTTAGCTGCTTCAAGTTTTCCCTTCATCTTTAATGATATTGTTCAGCATTCACTGCCATATTGAAGAACTGACATTACATAGCAATCCAGTCATCTTTTCGTCGTTTCTAGCGAAATTGTTCTGTCTCTTAATTCTTTACTCAACTTCTGGAACGCGTCCTTCGCCATGCCAATTCGCCTTCGGATCTCAGTGTCGCACTTTCCGTCTTCTGTTAGAACACTTCCCAGGTATTTAACTTTTTGTACCTGTTTAATTTTAGTATCCCCCACCTGTATTTGGCATTTTGGGCTGCACTCCTTTGCTGATGACCATGCATTCCGTTTTCTTGCATTTTATTTGTAGTCCTTTTTTTAAACTCTCTTCAGCTATATTCTGTTGGAGGTTTTGAAGTTTCCTTTTCGTGTCTGCAATCAGCACTGCATCATCTGCATACATTATATTGTTCCAATTGTGGCCTCCGATTACAAATCCTGGCATAACATCTAGGGTCCTCAGAATAGTCTCGCTGTACAAGTTGAATAGATCCGGTGAAACGACGCATCCTTGTCTTACGGCCCTTTCTATTTTTGTATATCTGCCAAATTCGTTACCTGTCCGCATGCAGGCGGTTTGCAGTCAAGATTCTTGATTACTCTCATGTCTTTCCCAAATATGTCGAGGCTGTTGACCATCTCCATCAGTTCTTTGTGACGTATTTTGCCTTTGCATAATCGATAAAACATAGGTATAAATCCTTCTTCATTTGTATTGCTCCTTCGAAGAGCATCCTAATAATGAATATGGTGTTCTTTGTTCCAGTGTCTTTGACGAAACTGCACTGTTCTTGTCCTGCTTCTGCTTCTCGCTCTATTCATCAGGATTCGGACGATCAGTTTTGTAATGTTGCCCATCAAACTGATTGTTCGGTGGAGTTCGTACTCGTTTGCACCTGGCTTCTTAGGCAGGGTTATTATAAAATTAACAACCACAAGATTATAAAATGTTATGTATTCCAAGAATAAAAGCTTATATTAAAATGTTCCGTTAATTACAAAATCTCTTCTAAGAATTAAAAAGTATCAATAATAATAAAAAGAAAGAGGGTACTATTGATTTTAGTGGCTCTTCTACCACAACCCCATCATGAAAGTTATAGCAAGTAATAAAGGAAAAAGAGATTTTTTACCAAGGGTACAAGTATGCAAAACAGATTGCAAGATCAACAACTATCAGAGGGAGATGTGTTAAGAGAACATCTTTTTGTAAAGGTAATATGACCACCAGCCTTGATATGACTGATCCTGTACCACAACCACGCTCCTGATTATGAAAAACTATTACATCCACGAAATTAATCAACATGAAGAGAAAAGCAGCAGAAACAGAAGATAAACCGAGTCAGATTTATAGCAATAACCTGGATGACTTATCAGCTGAGGCAAAGGCGTTACTTCCAAGCGAGGATATTATACAAAGAAATTTGCGTAACCAAAGAGTAAAACTCTATCCACAAGAACCAGAAAGACTTGAAGATCTGCCAGTTGCTGAAGAATGGCTACTACTGTTGCTCCCAAGCCCTAAACATTTTTGTTCTTCGACAATGAACCAAACACGGCCAACCGCATTATAACATTTGGTTTTAATGAATCTCTGCGGTTACTTGATTCTGACGATATATGGAGGATGGATGCCAGCTATGCAATGTCTTCACAAGAATTCCTACTGCTTTTATACAATACGCGCCCCAATTAGTAATACCGCAGTTTCTACATATGAACACACTATTACAAGCAGTCATGAACCGGTGCCATTAAATAGACATCTACCCAGACACAACAACCATAATTGTTGACTTTGAACAGGTAACCATCCAGACTAATGTTTTTGGGCCCGAAACATGCAGAAAATGTTATTTCTACAACTTGACTAAGAGTACTTGGAAAAAAAATACAACTCCTTGGCCTTACAAAACATTACAAAGAGAGTGAGGACTTTCTGTGATCAAATCGACTCATTGACGTCTCTCTCTCTGTAGTAGACGACCCAGGGGGAATACAGTTACTTAAGGCAAGGTGTCCCGAAGAGGCAGCGCCCTTGCTAGAGTACTTCGATCGAACGTATGTTTCTGGTAGGCATGTTCAACGAAAGAGACAAAACTTTCAGCCAGGCATTCAAGGTAGTAAACCTTTGGCACATCCCATGAAGATTTCTACCAGAACATTGGAATGTACATCAAGCTACCAGGAATGACTGTCCCAGAACCAACAACCTATGTGAAGGGTGGAACAACAAATTTTACCATCTTGTTGGTTATTGGCACCCATCTATCTGGAAATTGATATGAATGATTTAGAAGGAAGGGGCTGTTGTGATTGCAGTGATTGCAAAGGATTATGTGGTGAACCAACAAGAAAGAAGAAAACGAAAATACATGTTGTTTTACAACAAAGACTAAAATCTTCATGCAGTGACTACACAGAAGGAAAGAAAGATTTGTTTCAGGTGTTAAGTGGATTTGGTCACGACAAAAGATTTTAGTTGAAATTTTTGCTTTTTAATTTTCTTTTTAATTTCAGTCATTTAAGTGCCATACGTGATACACGCTTTGGGCGATCATGTCTCGAAAGATACATGACTGACTGGACAGAAGATTATCCCACAGTAGGTTGCCATTACTTACTGAGGTAGATTGGTTGCCAGCCAAGGTTATGTCCTGTTATTTAACCCATAACTGGAGGGAAGAGATGGATTAATACCTTTCCCAAGGGTAACGTGTGCATTTCTTTTTTCCTGCATATTTTTGCTTCGTGCCAGATTTTCCTATTTCCTATTTGGGCCATTTTTACCTGTGCCTTGTTCGTTCGTGTGAGTGTGTAGGCTTCATGTATATGTATGCGCACGCACACAGACACATTTTGGGATTATTTTTCTTTTATCTGCCATGTCCCTTAAGGGCGTCGGCGATCATGGTTATCTACAAATTCTTATTTTTATTCCTAAGCAATGTTTGTCCACTTACTATCCCCTCCCAGACCCGCTTCTACTATCCATTTACATGTGTTGGTTAGGAGGGGGGAGGTTACCCGATGTTTTCCTCTACTGCTCTTGCCTCCAATAAATCCCGTGAGTGTCAATTGCTTCAAGTTTTCTTTCCTCATCTTATGACCCAAAAATTTAATCTATTTTTTGTCAAATTTTTTTGTTCTCATTTTCCATAGAACTTCCTCATTACTCAGATATCCTGTCTATGTTATTCTCAGCCTCCTTGTCTCAGATCTATTTGTTCACCACTGTTGTAGCCAGGTACCAGGAAATCACAACTCTTTTGGTCAAGTCATAGAAATTACCAACGCCTATATCCACTGCGCCATGTGTTTTAGAGGACGCAAATAACTTAGAGAGTTGAGTTAAAGGAAAATAACTGCGGGAGTGGACTCGCACATGGAATGAGAATAATCTACTCCTGTGATCGAAACAAAGTTCAAAATCTCTAGCACATGAAGAAGGTCGGAGCAGACAACGGCCGAAAGTCATAAAAATGGCAACAGTCCGAATTGTGTAAATAATAATCATAGTTTTAAATCTTAATTTTGAATTCATTTTTCAATTCATAATAATTAAAAAAGTTAAATAAAAATAAAAACAACAGAAAGTTGGGTAAGAAAAAATGTAACCCCAGATAAAAATTTCTGATGGCGTGTGTGATTATTCACGATTATTTGTTATGAGATAGCATTTATTCTGATTAATTGTAATATTGCAGTGTTTTAGTATGGTAATTTATATGTATTTTTCTTATTTATTATTATTTAATTATGTTATTGTAATAATTTTAACACATAGATATTTCGTATTTTATTATTTCATTGAACAATTCTAACCGTTAACATTTTTTTTCAAAACAAAAAAATACTTGTTATTGATAAAAACTTTGCTTTTATATACATTTTTTATACATTATTTTCACTAGAATTTCAAAGGGAAATTTATTTCGCTTACGATTCATACTTATATTCGCACACATTCATATATTATTCTTTCATACGCATACCTTCAGGCATGATTCTCTCACGTTATTTAGAATAGAAATCGTTCCATCACCTGACATGTGCATATCTCTTTACTGACTCATAAACGCATAAATTCATACATGATTTCTCTCAACACATACATTCAGAACTGATTCTCTCATTTTATTTAAAAAGAAAATTCGTTCCATCACTTGGCCCCTGTGTGCAATACTTGTTACGTGTTTTGAACGGAAATGTACTTCGTCACTATCATTCCCACATACTAATGTTATCGACATATCACTTAGTTTGTTTATGGTTTTTTTTTTTCGCTTACATATACTTAGATTCATAATAAACATCTAATGTTTTTATTATGCATTGGCACACACACTTAAACAGACAAAAGTTTTTTTCTTCTACATTTGATATTCATCCATTGCTTTATCACTGGTGACACTTATCTGACCAATGAAACCCCAATTAACATACTTTCTCTTGAATTTTTAAATCATTCGTCTTTAATAAATTTCTGAAGAAGCCTGTTAAAGTGAAACATAATAAATTAAAGACACGTTTTTCCTAATTGTTCTTTATTTATTATATATATATATATATATATATATATATATATATATATATATATAGCCATGCGCAGACAAATCTGTTTCGCTGTATCACAGCTCATCAGTACGAATAGACTCCGATTGCTTTTAACTTAGGATTGAAACCCGACCGAATTGGCGTCACTCTGAGCTATCTCTATGGGCGTTTTAATTCATTGCTGTATGAACGATGCGTATATGCTAGAGTAGCTACTGTTTTTCAAAGTCTACCATTCTTCCAGCGATTATCTCATAGAGAAACTTATACTGATGACCATAAACTTTCTGATCTAAATTAAGTATCAACTTTAATAAATAAAGATAAAAATATCAGAAATATTTAAGCAATTTGGCCATGGAAATCACTACAGGACATGCAGTGATGAATTCTATGTCCACTTCAATAGAGCAAATGTTAGACAACATAATTGTATCCAACTCATGTAAAACAGAAGAGAACTGTCATTAAAATATAAAGGAAAAGAAAGAATATATATGAGTGGGTGTGGGGTGATATGCATCAAGTGTAACGTATAATTTTCTCCTAAAACTGATACTGTTTCACATTGAGACCGGAAGTTCAAAGCGGATGACGAAATCAGGAAAAGTTTTTTTTTTGTTTTGTTTTTATTTTTTTTTAAATACAAGATGTTTTCAGAATTGGTGTGGGGCGACCTGTGACGAAATAGTCGCACCACACGGAATCGTCTGATAATTTTTTTCGCGCCATTTTCTATATCACGAGACGCTTCCAAGCAGCTGATCGTATCATCGAGATCGTACGAGAGATGTTTTTCCTTCTGAACGGCTCAAAGACAATTCCTGTTCTGAATGACTTCACGATATTATGGCGTGATTGCGAAAAAAAAATGGTTTTAACTTTCATGAGTCAACCTCAACGTTAAATAGTTCCTCTCATGCGGAAAAATTTTGCTGGGGGAAAATCGGCAGATTTTTAAAGAGAAAAAGATTGAGTAAAACAAAAAAAAAGGACAAGTGGTATATTTTAAATCATTTGAACTTTTACACTGAAATATTTTCATTTTCTAGAGATTTTCCTTTTATTTCATGATTCTGCTTTTTGTTGCTTTTCGAACAGCACTTTTAGCGGATCTAACTCTGGTCATCAAATTAAATTTCATAAATTCGGAATTTGAAAGATATGAAAAACGTATCATTTAAATAAATACGATGAAATATTGTCATAAATTTTTATTTAAAAAATGAAAATCAGGTTTCTTTTCAATAGCTTGCGAGATTAACAAACTAACCTTTATACAAATGTAAGGGTATTTTCTTTTATACCGTCATGACAACATTAATCAGATAACGTTATTTTCAAATACAAACTTCAGTGTTTTAAACTTTCGTTGATATTACATGAAGCAGATTCAAATGTGATCGAATTGCCATTAACAGATTTATTTATTTATTTACTTATTACTCTTTAAGGATTTGCTTGTGTCAGATCTGCCAACTTCTGTTTTGGGATCGCTTTTTAGAGGCTTTACTCAAAACATAAAACAATATTATATAGAAGTCTTGACATTTTCCTTACTTTATTATTAAAATTGACCCAACTTCAATAGAATAGAGCTCGATGAATATACTCTTGTTCAAGTATTTGTTATTGGATATCGGTATCTCTCCTACAAAAAGTTGGCCCACCTTTTTAATCTTTAATCTTTAACACTCAAGAAATGGAGAATTACAAAAACACAAGAGATATAGATTTTGTCACAAAGATTAAGGAACTGAAACAAGAAGCTTATAAATACTTAGGATTTAGCGAATACAGCCTAACCAAGTGAAGGTGAAAAGAAGAAAAGAATACTGCAGACGTGTGCGTTTGGTATCGAATACCGAGTTGAAATCAGAATACCACTCATAATACGCAATAGAGTTTCAAAATCCTGAACTGGACCATAGATAACTTTAAGCGAATGGATGCCAAAGCGAGAAAGATGCACAGTCGCTACCGCTTGCAAAATCCTAAGACTGATGGTGAGCGTCTGTATGAGTCCAGATCCGAAGTAGGCAGAGGATTAGTTCTACTAGAACTATCTTGCAAAACTGCAATCGTCTATTAATTGACGGCTTATTGTTAAAATTTAATTAATTGAAAGGTGTCAGTTATAACTCGTGCTCTAATGTAAAAAAGTCAACTTACGGTTAAAAATTATTTACCTATTTTAAGTATTAATTAGTCTAACTAGATACCTTACTTAGACAAAATAATCGACTCCAAAATTTAATTCTTAACTATGTTTCATTCACAAAATGAAAATACTAAAAGGCCACTCTATTTCATCCACTCATAGATAGTAATCAAATAAAAATTGTCTACCCATTTAAAAAATCTAAGGTTGTATTATGCGATTTATCCAGACAAAATTAAAAAGTGACATGTCCAGATCTAAACCATCTTGCCCCCTCGCCCCCTCGCCTAGCCCAAATGTGTATCTCTGGGGTTACAAACAGTTGATGGACTATTTTAGACACACTAAATTTCAGTCACCTACAACCACCACTTACACCTCACATTTCCCAAAATAAATCGTTTCCACTATTTATTTTCAGTTTCACATATCACCCGAAGAGGAGCAGTTCGGCTCTGAAACATGAACATTTTTGTGTAGTGATAAACCATTGTAACAACTAATACAATATAAAGCTCTACACTATATCTAGCACTCTTTATAATAGTAAATGCTTGAACAGTGTGTTTAAAATCTACGTTCTGTCACTTTCTTACAATATATATATATATATATATATATATATATATATATATATATATATATTCTACGCTCTCACACCCTGATTGTACACTCTGGAAAATGGTAGCCAGTAAACATTAGTTACTCTAGCATCTACGCATCGTTCATTCAGTACTGAATGAGAACGCTCTCAGTTACTGGCGTATGTATACATCGTATATCATACGCTAAAAGTCTGCTTTCTTCTACCGAGCGCCCATAGCTCAGAGGTAGAATCACCGACTGACGCTAATTCGGTCAGGTTTTAATCCTGGGTTAAAAAGCAATCGGATGTCTAACCGTACTGATAAGATGTGATACAGCGAAACAGATCTGTCTGCAGATGACTCTATAATATATATATATATATATATATATATATATATATATATATATATATATATATATATTAATTAATTTGAAACTTCCGTGTTTCGAAAAGCTACGTTTTCGGGATTATACACACGGTGGGACTCATTTTGTCCCAGAAAACGAAAAATAAATTTAATTAAGACCCTTACACATAGGGCATTAGATATTTGCACGGAAAGTTATTTGGACATAGAGTTAGATTTTATCCGCAGCACCTCATCCGAAAAATACCGATGTTGTTAATCGTGTCATGCAAGATTAAATAAATAATTTTTTCAGGGTTATGCCGTATACTGTGGAAAAATGTTCAGTGTACATAAGGCTGCCTTAAGCCTATACTGTGGAAAAATTGTACAGTGAACTTAAGGTTGCCTTAAGCCTATACTGTGGAAAAATGTTCAGTGTACTTAAGGCTGCCTTATGTTGGTTCGCGTAGTGAGCAATTGGCCAAGGAAATTACTAGAGTAGTTATTTCATGTTATTTTTCTGCTCAAGTTCGAGTCTATTTTGGCACTTGTTCTACTCTCCTGTCTATGAAGAAGGATGTTCTTCCTCCTCACCATGTTTCGTCTGTTATTTATAGATTCATTTGTAGTTGTGGTAACGACTTCATAATAAGGACGTCACAAAGATTGGATAGCAGAATAAAACAGCATGTGCTGCAAAGAATTCTCAATACGGATGTTCCGGGGGGGGGGGATTATGAACACATCTCATAAGCAGCAGAAATTGTGTGAATGGTTTCAGTGTGGACAGGTTTGCTGTGTTGTTTGGTTTGCATTTCATCTACAAGCACTATTATACATAAAAACCAGGACCCCGTCTCTTTGTAGACAAAAAGAATGTTTACTTGGACTCCATATCATCACCATTTAGTACCTGTCTATGCCCTGATGAGGTACGGGATTGAAACCAGTCAGTCATTTTATATTTCTTATTTTTCATTCCATTTAAGAAGCTTAGTTTATTAATTTCAATATATATATATATATATATATATATATATATATATATATATGAAATTTGAAAAGGCAAATATTTGGAATTATATTACTATAAACATTTCTTCACAATACACTAACAATCACCAATATGCAAATAACTTCCGGTAAATTACTTCTGGTAAAATTAACCGGATGTGTCGAAATATTTCCGGAACTGAGAAACGGAAAAAAACACCTAATTTAATTCCAAACTTTGTACTAAAATGGAAGAAGAGAAATGTTTTGTTTATTCAACCTTAAAATTCTGCAGCGACTACAAAAATGTTCTGAATTTATTTTTAATTTTTAGCTAAACTTTCATATCTAACATAAACACAAACTCAGATAGATAGATAGATAGATAGATAGATAGATAGATAGATAGATAGATAGATAGATATGAACAGACTGAGATAGATAGATAGATAGATAGATAGATAGATAGATAGATAGATAGATAGATAGATAGATAGATAGATAGATAGTGTTGTGGATTCTTGTTGAGAAACCACACAAAATAATAAATAACAAAAGCAGATATGGAGATAAAAAATGTAAGTTATATTGAACAAAGATATACAAACTGGAACACGGGTTAGTCAATTCAGGAATACTAGGAATACTGTTAGTAGGAATCAATATATACAGTCTTGTAGTGAAGAAGTATGTCGGGTAATGAGTCTATATTCTTACTGAACAACTAGCGGCTGTACAACTACTCAATTCAACTCATCAACTCATCTCAACTATATTTAGTTGTCCCTCCCAGTAAGGGCAACATGTGACACATGGTCAGTTATGACTGGGATTTCCGGGCTATATGGCCCGGCCAAAAAATGGCTGTCTATTTTTGCCCAGTCGTGATTCTACCCTTCGGCGGAACCACGACTGGGTTATTGCTCTCTGCTCGGAAGCAGAGAGCGCCCTCTACCCGAAGGCAGAGAGTTGACTGTCGTAGTAGAGTGCAAGGACTCAACTCACTCAACTGTTGCTCTCTGAACAGGCCGGATTATATGTACGCATTAGACGGGTCCATTCGTGTATCCAAAAAGGGGTGATCCCCAACAGATAGATAAATAGATAGATAGATAGATAGATAGATAGATAGATAGATAGATAGATAGATAGATAGATATAAACAGACAACAGATAAAATACATCAAAAGCAAGGCTTCCCATCATGACATTGGAAGCTTTGGGGTTCTTGAAACTACTTCTTAATTTCTGTTTATCCCAAGTCCACCATGATCCGGGATAGTAGCAATTTTGGGACTCAACCTATCGGTAAATAGTGAAACCTAAACAAAAACAAACATTATGAAAGAACAAAAATACATTTCATTTTTAAATCAAAATGACAAGCAATAAGTTTTGTTCGTAGTTCAAGGGATACAATATTTATTATAAAAATGTTATATACTCATTTACTTATTTTATTTTAATATCTCGTCAATTATTATTTTCCTTAAGCGAATTATTCGGTATAAGCATGTTAATTAATATAAAGTTTTTTATCCATATTCTAAGGTGAAAAGTTTGCAAAATGACATTTAATTATACACGCTTTGGGCGATCAGGTCTCGAAAGAGACATGATTGACTGGTCAGAAGATTATCCTGCAGTAGGTCGCCATTACTTTCTGCGGTAGACTGGTTGCCAGCCAAGGCTATAGAACCCAATCTGTCCTATTATTTAACCAATAACTGGAGGGAAAAGATGGATTAATCACTTTAACAAGGATATTTGTGTGTAAGTGAATGCAAGGAGTTCAACTGGAATTCTAACTCGGCTCCCCGATTTGTCGTTCCGAGTCGATATCCATTGCACAACAACGCAATGCACAATATTTCATTACGTTTATTTAATAGATTTTTATTCTTAAGTGATTTAATAATATATAATTTTTCATATAGACACAACGAGCATTGGTCGTTTAAAAACTTACATGTTTTAGCTTCTTTTAAAATTTTACATTTTGATGTGGGTGTTTTTTTTTTTGTTTCCTTTAGATACCATTGATATTTCGATAGGGTTGTTCTATTTCTGTACTTATTATTAAATGAAGACGTGTGTTGATGAAATCGTTTTTTAGAAAGTTCTTAGTGCTACCTAGATAAATCTTTACATTAATAGGGTTTTCCTCTGAAGACATTTCACATTGATAGACGTTTGATTCCGTTAGGCACCTGTTATCGAGTGAGTAATCTATAGGGTTTCTACAATTACATTTTTCTTGTTTAAATTGTTATTGTCCATTAATAGGTTGTTTTTTTTTTATAAATTTTGTTACATTTTTAAAAATATTATTATTGTGATTTTTATGATTTTTTCCAGTTTTTCATACGCTGAAACTTAATTTGATAATATTTTTATTGAAAATCTTACTTAACGGATTCTTTTCCTGGAAGTGTTTTTTAATTCCTCCCAAATTTACTGCTAATCATTTGGTTGAAAGAGAGTGTGTACCAAATAATATTTCTATTCCTATTTTTTCTTCGGGGGTTGCTTTTTCCTTTTACATATTCAGTATTTGGGTTTTTATAGGCACTATTTTTTAAGGCAGTGTTATAAAAATTGTTATGCTTATTAAGTACTTCTTCATTTGCTGAATTTTTGCTAATTCTGTATTCTATTGATGAGAGTACATGTTTAATAACAGATGGAGTGTGGTTAGATTTCGGGTCGATATATAAAGGATTGGTGTTTGATTTTTTATATGGTTGGTGTATATCCTTCTATAAATATATGTATATATATATATAAGGTGCTGGAGTCTATTTACATGAGGTCCCGGGGGCCTACTCTCTGCAAGCAGAGAGAATGCTTTTTGGGACTGAGAGTTATTGAATTTGCTGAATTTTTGCTAATTCTGTATTCTATTGATGAGAGTACATGTTTAATAACAGGTGGAGTGTGGTTAGATTTCGGGTCGATATATAAAGGATTGGTGTTTGATTTTTTATATGGTTGGTGTATATCCTTCTATAAATATATGTATATATATATATAAGGTGCTGGAGTCTATTTACATGAGGTCCCGGGGGCCTACTCTCTGCAAGCAGAGAGAATGCTTTTTGGGACTGAGAGTTATTGAGCTCTAGTATCCTTAAAGTTTTATTTCTTTCTCACGTCATAATTACCATGTCACCTTTAACGCTTAAATTCCAGAGATTGAACTTGATAAAGATCTGGACAAAACCGGTTGTTTTTTAGTTCTTAATAAAATACCATCTAATCTCTATCTATTTCTTGCTATTATAAAATTTTGTACGGTTAAGAATTTATATATTATTATTATTATTATTATTAAAATACTTTAATTCAAAACGGAAAAGTAGGAAGGTAAATCCCAAGAACCTGATGCTAATTAATATTAAAAATTTTAATATTAGAAAATGATACAGTAGGAAAGCTCAATGTAATTAAAATTACAGAGCCAATATAAAGTAAAATAAATTTTCAAAATTCAAAAATGTTGACTGAACATTTTGACATAAAATCCTTAAGAGAGATTTTACGTCTCCTCAGCAACGTCCGACCTTCTTTCAAAATGGAAATAAAAAAATTAAAAAATCAATAGAATACAGAATTAGCAAAAATTCAGCAAATTCAATAACTCTCAGTCTCAAAAAGCATTCTCTCTGCTTGCAGAGAGTAGGCCCCCGGGACCTGATGTAAATAGAAAATATAAATTAAAAAGATTTTTTTAAAATTAATTTTAAAAAAATTTTTTATATAAAAATTTATAAAAATTATAATGTGAAAAAGATATATTTACTAGCAGAGGAAAACGGGTGTTAAATTAGTAATTTTTTCTCAAAAAGTAGACAAACAAAGGAGACAGAGAGAAGAAGGTAGAGGGGTTAAATACAATTTAAAGTTAAATTAATTTATCAAAAACCATTAAATTTATATATAACATCCTAAAAACTAAAAAATTGGAATTGAAAATTTAAGTGTTCACAAAACACGCTTTATGACGGCACTTACTCATGAATTCCTTTCTAAAATTCAGCTTGTAGGTGCTTGTGAGGGTACTTTAATATTTAAAAAAAAATTTTTAATTTATATTTTCTTTAATCTTTATTCTTATATTTAATTTATTTTATTTTATTTATTTTATTTAGTTTATCGATACCTAGAGGTATTTTAATCAGATTAATTAAAAAAAAAATTTTTTTTATTTTTTATCTGCTTTTTCCTCTAAATATGCTTTTTCTAAAAGTCTCTTTTTTTCTAATACTTTAAACCATGTATAAAGTTATCTTTGTTTTGACACGTATCGAGCGTCTCTAATATGAAAAATGTATTCTTTTTTCTCCCCTTTTTTCCTTTCTATTCTTCTCTTTCCTTGTCTTTATTTTTCTTACCTCCCTACTTCCCTTTCCTTTTTGTTTAACCCTATTCTCAATTTAACAGCACCTCTAACCCCTTTCCTTTGACATGAATTACTTCCGGATTTTTTTTTTAACGTAAATTTCTCAAATCTTAACCGTCTTTTTTATTTTTTATTTTAATTTTTATTTTTTTCTAACTTTTTTTCTACCTTTTGTTTCCCTCTCTCTTTTTCTTTCTCTCTTTTTATTCTTATTTTTTATTTGTTTATTTCCATTTTGAAAGAAGATCGGACGTTGCTGAGGAGACGTAAAATTTCTCTTAGGGATTTTATGTCGAAATATTCATTTAACATTTTTGAATTTTGAAAATTTATTTTACTTTATATATATATAAAAGCAAACTCAACACATTACGCTATAATTATCGCCATGGACTGAGTAAGGTAAATCTTATTAAAATCTTTCACGCTATCCTTTCTGACTTTTCCATCGTCCAATCTTTCCTGCAATTGGCATTCAATTTCAATGGTTTTAAAAAAGAACAGACATGATGCTAAACAAAGATTTAAATTCCTACTGCAGGAAATATTTATTCGTCGTATTTGAAAATAATAATTTTCGCTTCGTTTTTTGACATGCTTCTTATAACAAGAACCAAACATCCCTACACTCTACAATTGAGAACAATCTACGATCGAACAATTTTTATACAGAAAATTATGAAGTCATGTAACTTATCTAAAACAATCTGTTGGGTGAAAATTAGGCACATATATAAAAAAACGATTAATTTTTTAATAATCTTTATTACAGTCCAAAATATTTTGTTATTTATACAACATTTGGTGTTAGTGTGGAATAAAATTCATTTTGGAAAAATATCGAATAAAAATAAAAACAAGATTTATTTTTCATAAAAACTTTATTCTAGAAAATGGATAAAATTATAACAGCAGTCACATTTACAAATGTATGTGTGATAACATCGTCTTTTGGGGGTTATTTAGATTTACATTCTAAATATTCACTTGTTCTTATCCCCAAATGTTTTGAGGGGAGGGGTTGATGTATTACAGAATAATTCGCATCAATCATTTAAACCGATTAATTTCACCGGAAGATTTCGAAGAACATTTGGTTTTTTGTCGAAACGCTCTGACATGAATCAGTTCAATGTTTAATAAAAATAACAATAATAATAATCTATTATTATTATTATTATTATTATTATTATTATTAAGGTGTTTTAAATCGCGTACCGGTAAAGATATTTCGTTTGAACAAATAACAACAGAAAGAGAAAAATATTTGTTGTATTTTATAGACATTTTGAAAATATTTTGTACTTTAATGAAAGCGACGAGAAAAATAATAAAACAACGAGGAATTACACATATTGACACTAAAGAATGATGGGAACGAATTTGGATTTTTTAATTCAAAATGTTTGACACTTCCTTAATTTTGGGACCCGAGGAACCAGTTAATATTGCAAACTTAAGAAAATGTCAAATCAGAATCTGTTAACTTGGCCAAATACACCAAGGATCATTTAGATTGGTTGATGGAATTCAAATTATACAGCAAAACAATTCTGAGAGAAATAAAACTTTTGCCAGGATTTGTCATTGGCGGCCACAATCTCAACAATGTAAGATACACAGATGACACATTGCTGATAGCAGACACGGAAAGGAGAATGCAGAACCTCTTACATATAAGAAAAAGAAGAAAGGTAGCAAAAGAAGAAAGAACTAAGCATAAACTTCAAGAAAATTGAATGTATGGTAATCAGCAAACAAGAAGACCCGAAAATGCCAATAACAGATCGGAAAAAACAAAATAAACTAGTAAAGAAATTAAAATACCCGAGAAGCGTGCTGAGAGAGGATAGAAAGTGCGAAGTCGAGATCTAAAAGTGCCTTGGCATGGCCAAGGACGCAATCAAAAATCTGGTGAGGGCTACAAAGCGAACCTCGCTGCCGAGCTTGAGAAGGACCTCGAATCCGTAGTGGACTGGGGTAGGAAATGGTTCGTAAATTTTAATGCTTCCAAAACGAAGCTGCTATCAATTAACCATCATAGACGACCGCACCTACCTCCCATTAGCATGGAACAGGCTTGCCTCCCAGAGAGTAAAACACTACGCCTCCTTGGTCTCACACTCTCAGTGGACCTTAAGTAGAATGACTATATCGAATCCATTGCTAAATTCGCTGCTATGAAAGTCGGTTCTCTGTGCAGGGCCAGGATGTTTTTCCCGTCTGAATCTATCCTGCACATTTATAAATCTACCATCCGCCCGTGTATTGAATACTGCTGCCACATCTGGCCAGGTGCCCCTGCTATTCTCCTCGGGGTTCTTGACAAATACAACGGAGAATCTGTAATGTGATCGATACCGACTTGGCAGACCGGCTGCAGTCACTCTCTCACCGGCGTGACGTGGCTTCCCTGTGCCTCTACTATAAATACTTTCACGGCTTCTGCTCCGATGAACTTAGATCACTGGTGCTCACTAGGTACGAATTTGCAGGAGATACTAGATTAGCAACTAGGTCCCACCCTTTTACAGTGAAACCGATAAAATGTAACCGCAATTTCTACTCCAACAGCTTCTTTTCTCGCACTTCCCGCCTGTGGAATTCCCTTCCACATACTTGCTTCTCCGACAGCTACAATCTTCAGGAATTTAAATGTAAGGTCAATAGACACCTCCAAACACACTAACTCGCACTCATTCTCTCTAACACTCTTCCCATCTACGCAACCCTCATCCTCGGTATCCTTACCCGTCTATCACCCTCCTTCTGACATTTCCTATATCTAACCACTCTTTCTCATCACTTTCCCCTATGTAACCCCCTAAACACTCTTTCTCATCACTTTCCCCTATTTAACCCTCTGCGCGACAGTGGCAGTGAAATGCCTTGCTTGGGGTGAAATGATTTAAAAAAATTATTTTTCAAAAGTTAACCAGAGGAAAATCTCATTGTAAACAAAGACGAAATTGCTGGATTGTTATGTGATATCCGTCCTTCTCTACGGCACTGAATGTTGAACGATCTTCTCAAGGATGAAGGAGAGGCTTGAGACAGCAGAAATGTGGTTTTTCACAAAGGATGCTGAGGATGCCATGGACAGAGCACGTGACTAACGACGAGGTGTTGGAGAGAATGAAACCTGAAGAAAACTCATACTTAATATAAGGAAGTGACAGATGAGGTTTCTGGGACATGAGGAAGGAGGGCCTGGAGAATTTAATACTCACAGGATGGATAGAGGGAAAGAGAGACAGGAAAATGCAGCGCAAGACCTACTTGATAGGCCTCAGCAAATGGATGGCAGAGCGGCGTTTGGGAGAGATACAAAGAGGAAGAATTTTGAGAACGACAAGAGACAGAGCCAAGTGGAAGTTCATGATCCTTTACGTCCTGAAGGGACACGGCATATGAAGAAGAAGAAGATGCAATACAGAATACAATAGCAAATCTACAGAAGGGGAAATTATTTAAACACGACGTTTTTGGTATTTAATCTTGTTGTTTGCTATTTGCATTGATTGACTGCATCGTGACAACAGTTTATTTGATTAGAAATTGGTTTTTCATCAATACTACTTCTGATTAAAAAATATTTCCTTGCAGAATTTGAATATTACAGAAAATATTAAGCGTTGATTATTTATGAGAATATAAATTCAAATGCAGTTTACAATATCAATAGATTCTGTTCGCACATGCGCAACGAATGTTACAAAATAGCAGGAGAATAATTCTCGTCAGTTCTGTACAATTATTTAGGGAATTTATTGTTTTCCAACATATTGTTTGTTGAAAGAAAATTAAATGCTTTTCTAATATGAAATGCACTTGTAGAATATCTTTTTTTTTAATTTTTTTTTTTTTTTAGAAGGCGTAAAGAATCAGTTTCAAAAGAACTGTTTCCTTCAAAACGTAAATATTTTCAGCTTTTTATTTTTTTTATATGATTTTAAAAAAAAAGAAAAAAATAGGTAAGTGGTACAAATTAAACAGAGGGAGTGGATAACAAAATACACTTGACAAATTACAAATGAATTTCTAAGAAGAGGAACGCTTGTTTTTTTTTTTTTGTATTTTAAAAAATTTTTTTTTTGTTATTTGAATCAAATTTATACCGAACGGTAAAAGTTAGTTTATTAAAATACATATTTATATTGGAACAAGTTTCTTAGAGAAAAATTTACTTTTTGCCAATTCAGAAATTCCTTCATGGATAACCCAACAAGGAACATCTGAGTCAAAAACATTTCTTCGGAAATTTAAATTGACTAAAACAATCTTCTTCGTGTATTTATGGTGTGTAAGGGTGAGGAACATTTTGTCATGCGCCATGAGCTTCATATTATGGTGTGACTTTTTCATATGGCCCTCGGCGTGGATGAATTGTCCTGTATAAAAAAAAATTGAAATTAGTAAAAGCAATGCTTGATTTTTTAAAATTTAAAATCATAAAAAATTTAAATCATATTTATTTATTCATTTTGACGAAGATGTCTAAAACGTATAAATATTTTTGTAAATACTCCTGTAAGAGCTGATATGCGAGTATGGTCGTATGGAAGAGTATTTAGCTTCTCCAAAGCTAAATTGCTCTCTTTTAATCGTCTTAGAAAACCTTTACTGTTTTCCATCAATATGGCTGATGCTAACCTTCAGGAGAGTAACTCATTGAACCGTCTCAAGTTAACACTTTGCACTGATATAAAGTGAAACATTTATATTTAACCAGTTAATAGGTTTACTGCTAGAAAAGTTGGTTTTATTTTCGTGCTCGACAAATTCTCTCGACAGAATCTATCATACATATTTATTAGTCTATCATCAAGGCTTAGAATATTGCTGTCACATATGGTCTGGTGCTTCTGCTATATATTCAGAGATTCTTGATAAAATACAGAGAAGTGTTTGCAATGTGATCGGTACTGACTTGGCACCTCGGATTCAGTCAATTTCCTCCCTGTTTTCCCTGTGTTTTTCCAATAAATACTTTCATGGTTATTGTTCTGATGAGCTTTCTTCTTTTGTAGATCAATTTTAGGAATTGAAGCTCAGTACTTGATTGACAGTTAGGTTTCATAATTTTAATATTGAAATTGTTAAATGTAACCGTAAGTTCTATGCTAACAGTTTCTTCTCTCATACGTCTCACCTGTGAAACTCATTTTCAGATTCTTGTTTTTCAGTCAACTTTGATCTTCAAAAATCTCAATTGACATCTTAATCCCTGTTTTTTTATTGCCCTTTCCCCTAATGTTTTTTTTTTATTTCAGATTCATTCAAATTCAGTAAGCCCTTGTATCTTAGTAACTATATTCATTTACTTGAGGTGAAATGATAAAAAAGAATGAATAATGTATGTCAATTGGTAGGTGACTAATCATTTCGACAATAAGATAAACCGGAAGGCAAATATAACAGCGATTTTGAGAAACCTGAAAACTGGCTTAGTCGAAAGCGCTAAATCGACTAGTTTCTCCGTAAAATGTTTCCATTCACCAAAAAATCAAAACTTAGAAAATTTAAAGAAGATAACTCTTTTATTGATGATATTAACTTATAAATCATTGATATTTTTTGAATGGTGTATCATTTAAAAATAATATCCATTGATTCGATTGTCGTTTATCTGCATAGCGAATATCATTTTTTTCAGTGAATTTAAAGTTTGCGACGACATGAACCAATTGTCATTAGTGGTATTATATATATATATATATATATATATATATATATAGGTGGGCAGTAAATGGTGACATTTCTTTTGAGATTACATGATTATTTACTAATAAAATTATTACACTGACTATTAAGTTTTATGTGGTGCAATAATAGAAAAACTTTTATAAACTGTTGTCCATCACAATTTACACAGCTTTGAATTTTACCCCTCACGCTTTAACAAACATTTGTACATAAATATCTTGAAATGCATTTTTACACACATTTCTTGAAATGCATTTTTACACACATTTTTTGAAATGCATTACTTAAGTAATTTTTCAAATCACCAACACTTTTTGGTTTTGAACTATGAACTTTGTCCTTGAGTACAAAAGTCAGGTGAACGTGCTAGCCATTCAATTAGACCTGTTCGGCCAATCCACTTCTCAGGAAATGTTTCATAAAGACAGTCACGGACTGCTCTTCAATAATGTGGAGAGGCGCCATTTTGCTGTAAATATTTAACTGGTACACAAAGCTATTCCACTAATTGCCCACCTACTTTTGGACCACCCTGAATACATTATGTATGTATGTATGTATGTATGTATGTATGTATGCATGCATGTATGTATGAATGTTTATACGCACATTATCAATTTTAATATATGAAATTATTCAAAAATTCAAAAGCGTACATCACTTAATGTTTTTACAGCTAATTCGTGATTCCCAAATTTTATTTTCTGGGCCAAATTTTCGGAATTAAAATTTGCTCGCACCTCACCAAATTTAATATGATAAAAAGTACATTTAAAATTTTTGAAAAAGTGAAAGGGTTAAAGGGATATAAGCACTGGAGATAAGTTAAAACCTTATCATTGATAACACTCTCCTCCAATTTGCGGACCCTAATTACGACATTCTTAATACTTGATATAAGGCAAAAAATATCACACTGATAAAATTGGTCAATAATTATTTATAAGTATTTATACTGAGATTCATACATGCAATTACAAATAATTTGTAATAATGTTACAAATATTAAAATCATATTTTTTTTTTGGCATAATGATTTTTTGAAACATTTGCCTTACTCATTCTTCCTCACCTGCTATCCCTTTCCCACTGAACCTATGAGGCTCACCGCATCGTTTGGAAACCACTGCACTAAATCAAGGATTACTACCAGTGGGCTACAACCAATAAAATTTTAATTCTTTGTACACTGTTATTGCTGTATATTTTAATGGAGACACGATCCTTAAGTTCTCATCATGTCAGTTAATGTCTGCCAATGGCGAATGGAACCAGCCTCACTTCACTCCGAATTTGAAATCTACATTCAGGCCAGAATGGGAGAATGATTCTTCTCTTCTCTCAGGTGAACGTTTATATATCTACCTCTTATACAGCTTTCCAACTCGTGCACACCCAAGCAGATCGATAAACAACATGTCGATTGCAGCCATTGATATCAGGGGAAGCACCAGGTTTCTCCTATGGACACTGAGTGTAAAGATTATTTTAGCAACGTCTACAGTGAGGGAATGTGCGTGGGTGGTGCAGTAGATATCGCCACAGAACGAGAAATCAAAGAGCTGAGTTCGAATTTCAGAATTAAGCCCAAATACAGTTCGGAAAGGTATAAATCCGTCTCTACCCCCAAGTTATGGGTTAAATAACAGGGCAGATTGGGTTCTGTAGCCTTGGCTGATAACCAGTCTCCTGCAGAAAGTAATGGCAACCAACTTCAGGAAAATCTTCTGCCCAGTCAGTCATGTCTCGAAAGAGACATGATCTCCTGAACGTGAGAGTGAGTTTTCTACTATATTTGTAATTATCACATATTCTTATACTTCGGATCATACGCTATTTCCAAAAAATGATTCGAATAAAATGTATTCATTTATTTAAATTCTAGTCATACATTGGTCGATAACAATTTTTTTTTTGACTCGCGAAAATTTATAAAATATTTAAGGAGGTAATTATACCGAAAGTTTTCAAATTGTTATTTTAAATTTTAAAAAGTCAAATTGTAGAAGAAGACATGCACTTGAATTTTTAAAAGCTACTATGCTAAAATTATTGTGGAATCTGAAAGATTAACTTACCTAAAATACCGGTAGTTTCCAGAGAGAATCCTTGACCACTGACAACAAAGAAATCCAGATAATCGATCTTGCCTTTTCCATTGGCCAATGAGCGTTGAATTAATAAATGACGACCCAATCCCAATTTGATCATCAAATCACGCCCCCCTCCGTTGATGAGGACGCGGGCTGGTTTTGTATTCAGCAATGTCTCATTCTTCCAAGACAATTTCTGACCATTATAGAGGATGCTGTGCGGGGTAATATCAAATATGGCGCCTGGGGAGCTGATCAGAATTTGACCCATGTAAGTTTTCAGGTGTTTACTGTTTCGATAATGTCTCAAGCCTTCCACTATTTCTGCACGGACGTAGATATCTATCAGTTAAATAAAATATGAAAGAATCGTTACATTTTGACTGTCTAAAATCTGTTGTCAAAGGGAAATGGTTTTAATATATTTAAAGGGGTTATTTAATAGAATATTGATATTTCCTATGGTGTTTATCATATTTCCTAATGTGTTTAACCCATGGGGTTATTTAATAGAATATTCATATTTCATAAGGCGTTTAACATATCTAAATGTAACTACTTGGAAATAAAAGTTGAAATTCTGAATTCTTGTCTGTTATTCATCTTTTGAGCTTAAGCTTAAATGTCTTCAGTGAACAACAGAAGACAACGGAAATGAACTTGCCGTTTCAATAATACTTTTGAAGGGGGATGTATATATATATATATATAGTCATCCGCAGCCAAATCTGTTTTGCTGTATCACAGATCATCAGTACGGTTAGATATCCGATTGCTTTTGTCCCGGATTGAAACCTCACCGAATTATCATCAGTCGGCAATTCTACCTCTAATCTATAGACGCTCGACAGAAGAAGGTAGACTTTTAGCGTGTGATATACCATGTAAACATACGCCAGCGGCTAAGAGTGTTCTAATTTATTACTGAATAAACGATGCGTAGATGTTAGAATACCTACCGTTTTTTCAAAGTCTACCATTCTTCCAGAGTGCTCAATCAGGGAGTGAGAGCGAAAATAATCATCCGCAGACAGATCTGTTTCGCTGTATCACAGCTCATCAGTACGGTTATATACATATATATATATATATATATATATATATACATATATATATATATATATATATATATGTGTGTGTGTGTGTGTGTGTGTGTGTGTGTGTGTGTGTGTGTTTGTACGATCTGAGCAATAATCTTTGAGCAGGTTCCTGTAACTACAGGTATCTCTCCTCTCATAATTGTGGATCTATCTATCTATCTATCTATCTATCTATCTATCTATCTATCTATCTATCTATCTATCATAGGCATAATTAGAGAGCTGTGTGTATATATGCATATGTTTGTGTTCTTCTGTATGTGTGTAAATAAGAAAAGCAACAAATTACACATACCTAATTTACAAAATATTCACTTTTTACTTAAATCTTAAAAGAACTGTGATTGATGTGAAAATACTTACCCTTGACGGGGTCTGTAATGAGATCAAGAATGTCTCCTTTCTTGCCTAAAATGTCGAAACAGATGTTTGTGCCATTGACATCCACAATAAAATGAGGATCACCGGTTGCTTCAAAAACAAAAGAAAATATTTCAACAATTTTTATCGCGAGAAATCAATACATTTTAGTTAATATTACATAAAACTATTTGGACAGTGTTGTCGGACCTAAATTTCACGTTTGTTGGTTGATATGAAATTCGAAGATAACACTAAAAACTTTAATTATGAATTTAGTTTCAGAGAAAACAAAAAAATGATGCCTTGTAAAAAAAACGTCCTAATGAAATAACAGGAAAAACAATTGTTGTCTTGTTGTTCACAATATACACAGTTGTAAACCGCGAGACAAAACCTGCTTTAAACAACAACAACAAAAAAACCTATTTAATGTGAGATCGTTAACATGGACCGAACATGTGAGCAACGAGAAAATGAATATAAAAGGTTCACTTCTACTTAGATGAGGAAGAGGCCGTTTAAATTTCTAGGGCGCATGATGAGGAAAGTGGGTTTGGAAAAACTGATATTCACAAGACGAGGTGAAGCCAAGAGGGCAAAAGAAAATCAACACATAACCTACCTAAGGATTTGAATAAATGGATGACGGAATAGAGTATAGGAGGGATAGCAAAAATATATTAAGAGCTACAACAGAGAGGAAATTGTGGAGAGTCATGACTGCCAACGTTCTGGAGAGACATAAAACAAAAAGAACCAAATATTCATAAACGTGTAACAACAAAATTTAGTGAAAAGTTAAAGCTTCAGGAGTTGGTTTAATCGTTGCATGGACCTGTTAAATCATTTGGTTGCGATCAGGGAAGATATTAATATTAAACCCATTTTACAGGGAGCCTCATCACAGACAGTACCTTTCTTCTGGAGGGGCTAGGTTTATTCCTGAGCACTGGAGGCATCCCCAAAACAGGAAGTATTTGTGCCGCATTCTGTAGCGACATGAACGCGCTGAAAAATACCCACTTCTCGGTCTTTTGGCCGTGAGACATGACCAGCTAAGACCAGCTATGACTAGATAAGACAAGTTTAGTACAGTCATCGCCTATGCGGGGGTTGCATAAATTTTGCTCGGCTGCCTAAATGTACGCTCTCAGGTCTCCTCGTTAAAAAATGACCTGGGCTGGGGAGTTAAATAACCGTCCTTTTGACTAAAATCAAAGTGTAGTATTAGTTCTTACCAGTTATAATCGATTACACACACACACACACACACACACACACACACACACACACACACACACACACTCGCTCTCTCTCTCTCTCTCTCTCACTCTATCTATCTATCTATCTATCTATCTATATGTATGTATTACTTTTCAGCAATGAATTGAGTTCTTTCGGTGACTGGCGTGTGTATACCCCGCTTATATACAACACGCTAAAATTTCCCTTCTCTGATTCCATCCACCTATGGCTTAGGGGTTAGCGACTCCGACCGACACTAAATCTGCCGAGTTTCGATCCCGGCCAGAAGCAAGTGGATGTCTAGCCACACTGATGAGCTGTGATACAGCGAAACAGGCTTGTATGTTGATGACTAATATATATATATATATATATATATATATATATATATATATATATATATCTGTATGTGTGGTTGTATACAATCTTAGCAATAAACTTTGACCAGTCATCGCGGGAGTTGGATAAATTTTGATCGGCTGCGTGAGTTAAATATTCGTCCTTTTGACTGAGATCAAAGTGTACTATTACTACTTAACAGTTATAATCTCTCTCTCTCTCTCTCTCTCTCTCTCTCTCTCTCTCTCTCTCTCAAACCAATTTATGAAGGAGAAAATGTATCGGATGTGGGTTATTAGTGTTTAGCTGTAAATTTACGCATAGGTTGAGGCACTAATATGTGAGTAGTGGTGCAGTGGATATCGTTTGGAATGACAAATATATATATATATATATATATATATATATATGAATGTGTGTGTGTGTGTGTGTGTGTGTGTGTGTGAATAAGCAAGAGATAGTTTGGCGTAAACATATATGTGCGCAAATATCCGTGTATACATGTGTGCATGTACTATTGTACGTTTCTTTGCGAAGTTGATGTAAAATTCATGGAAATGAGAGTAAGAAGATTGTATCCGCCAATCTCCCGAAGGATGAAAGTGTGTCTATTTTACACATCAGTATTTGAAACCTTGCATTTGCGCAGGATCGAATACCGACTGTTAGCAGCTAGAGAAAATAAGTAACTATCTCACTTCGTGTGGTTGTGTGTGTGTGTGTGTGTGTGTGTTTGTGCGTGTGTCTGTGTAACTCAGTGTGTGTGTGTGTGTGTGTGTGTGTGTGTGTGTGTGTGTGTGTGTGTGTGACTGTGCGATTTGGTATTTGAAACATTCGTTAAATATTGAAAAAGAGAGCCTCACCTCCACCGCCTCCACCGCCTCCACCGCCACCGCCACCGCCACCGCGTCCCCTGCTGTAATATATACGTCGTGTGGCTGAAAATTGAAAAATGTGCAGTTTTATTTGTTTTTGAAAAAATTACTCTATTTCCGTGGCTCAGAATCGATATATAATATCACATTCCATATATACCCCTACAGTATGGAATGAGATGTGCAGAATCCAGTTATAAAACCGCTGACTCTGTTATAATTTTGAGTAGGGACTTCTGTAATATGACCGTCACGCGTGGCCCTCGTCATCCGCTGGTTCAACCGTTGGGATTTGTTGTAATCGCCATCCGTTAGTTCTACCGTTGGGTTCTTTGAGGTTAGTCGCGTTTAGTCTGGGTCATTTTCGTCCTTATCACCATGGGTGGCTCTACCAGGAGTTTAGAACACCCGACGGCATCGCTCACAGTGTCACTGAACCACGCAAGTCCCTCTACCACAATGAGGCGACCGATATAAGTACATAAAACAGATATACAATGCTTCTATCGCCATTGTTAAACAATTGCCAATGTCGATGACCATCTTTTGTTGAAGAAATATATTCGTAATTTACGCCCCCAAAAGGAAACAGTTTTGTTCAAATAGCATATTCTCCAAAGTGAAAAAAAAAAAAAGGAAAAAAAAAAAACTAAAAAAAAAAAAACTAAAAAAAAAAACGAAGAATAAAAACCTGATAACATAATAGTCGTATTTGAAATAGTCATCATCGTATTAATTTATTAATCACTGGGCAGATTGAAAGACTTTTTTATATTACAAACTAGACTCCTGTCTGTATTTCTGAGATGAAGTATTGTAACTGTTTACATCGTTCGGACTGTTGCCCACATCTTTACTGCCAAATTCATGACGTTTCGGCCATTGTACACTCCAACCTTCTTCAGATTATATACATTGAAATTTTAAACCGAATCCTTTATTTCGTCAATGTGCGTAGATTGTTCTGATTTCACGCGCCATTCCGGAACTTGAGTTTCGAAAGAGAATTAAACTGAAACTGAGATTTCCAAAAAAGGATTGGCATGTGGAACTAGAACAATAGAACGTGGACTAAATAAAGCGTTTGGTTTGAAATTCCGTCGTAGATCACCTGAAGAAGGCCACAGTGTACCAAGGGCGAAACATGGTGAATATTACAATAAAGTTGATGACAACAGTTCCAAAGACGGAAATGTGTGAATAAATACCAGATATATTTAACTTTATAGCCTTTTTAGAAATTTTTTTCCTGTTAATCTAAATGAGATTTTCTGTTTCTGTACCTGTTGACCTATTCACATATAAAATTTACATAATTTTTTTTACTGTTCAGTCCAAACTGGGAGAAAGCAAAAATTTTTCAAGCAATTTTCCAAATAAAAATTCAGGAACCAAAACAAAAAATATGTTCGCACCACATGTTTTGTTTTTTGTTTTTTTATATATAATTTTTCAGTCTAACTGAAATTAAGCACTACAGATTAAGAATTTCAGTATTTTAAATCTATTCTTGTGTGGCTTCCCTCTGTCTTTTCTACATGTATTTTCACGGTTTCTGCTCTGATCACCCCTCATGAATTGACTTGTGCAACTAGATTGGCAACTAGGTCCCACACTTTTACTGTCTAAATAGGCAAATGTAACTGCTAGCTTTTCTCTATCAGTTTCTTTCCTTGCGCTTCCCTTCTGTGGAACTCCCTTCCCCATACTTGCTTTCATGACAATTACAATCTCCATAGGTTTTAGTGCAACGTCAATTGCCATCTTCTCTCTCCTTGACCCCCAACTTTCTCTTACCCTTTCTTCAACATCTCCAGTACCGTTCTTTTTTCTGTCTTCCCTCTTTTATCGCCGTAAACATCTTTCCACCAGTTGCAGTACTGCCTTGCTTGGGGTGAAACGATTATACCTCTTTTTATATTCCTTTTATATTCCTTTGTAAAAAGGAATAAAATATTTTGAAAAATCATGTCCTATGAACAGATATTGTTTTGGCTTCCGTAGTGGTATCAATTTACAATGAATTTACATAGCAAAATGAACCTTCTCTCAACTTTTAGAACACTTAATTGTTTTTTCTTTCTTTATGGACAGGAGGGTTCAATCTATAGCGATATGAAAATTAATTTTGAAAAAACAAAAAGATTTCTGTTTGCAGTGCTTATTGAAAAACTCTTCCTGCCATTGTATTGTAAGAAGCTCTCATTAAAAGAAAATACGGACTTAGACAGAATATCGATGACCGACCACATGCACCGATAGGAAGCATAAAATCGCTTTGCTACCAAACGTGTCCTTCAAATCTCTGGCTTAAACAAAGAAATAATATAACGTAACCAAAACTTACGTCTTGCAGTTGTAGTTGTTGGCGGTGTTGTATGTCCGACATCCATCTGTTCGTCTTCATCCGGTTTAACTACAAGCATTGAAGTGACCGGTGTCACAAATTTATACTGAAACACAAAAAGAATCTTGTGATTGTATATTGCAAAATTACAATATTTCAATTGGGTACATTTAGATCTTTATAGAGCTTCAAATGCAGTCGTTATTGTTAAACTTTGGTTGTTTTGTCTTCTGGATATCTATTTAGCTTAAAACTAGTCTGGAACAGGGCTACAGAATTATATCACCCAGTAAGAACAGAGCTAACTATTAATGAATTAATTAACTAATGATCAAACTAATAATAAATTAAATTGCCAGATGTACGTAGAATACGTTTATATATATATATATATATATATATATATATATATATAGAGAGAGAGAGAGAGAGAGAGGAAAGGATGTTTGAGAAAGTGGAAAAAGTTTTAAAGACAATGTATATATATATATATATGTATATATATATATATATATATATATATATATATATATGTAATTTATAACATCACTTGATAAGACACGGTTAGTGTCGAAACAAAATGGCTACTTTTGTACTGATATTATAACATATTTATTTTATAAATTCTAAAGAAATATTATTCGCTCTACTTTGTATTGAGCACTTTTTAAGAACTGTGTTTTTTGGATACGGAATTTTATTCTATCCATACCTACCCTAGACTTGTATATATATATATATATATATATATATATATATATATATATCATTCCATCTATACCTACCATATATATATATATATATATATATATATATATGTTGTGAGATCTTCCCTTTTGTATATGATAATGGACTCGACTGAGTGTACGTATACTCCTGCCATTAGAGAGAGTTGCAGTTGCAGTTGGCAGTGGAGAGTAACCGTGGAGAGACGTTACAGTTATCGGAGAGTTCTGAAAGATACCGAAGTTACTCAGAGATTACTGCATCAGAAGTCAGACTAGCTCTGAGCTCCTCTCAGCTAGAATAATATACACGGCTATACTATTTTCAACGACTTTACTTCAAGACTTCTATATATATATATTTCTTACTAATAATATTTCTGTATTTACTAACCTGCGTTCAAGTTTGTATTTCCCGTTCAATATAACCTACTTTTCTATCTCCATATCTGTTTTTTTTGTTCATTATTTTGTGCGGTTTCTCACCCGGAATCCACAATAATATATATATATATATATATATATATATATATATATATATATATATATATATATGGAATAACTATGCATAAATTTTTAGATATCAAGAACAATTTTGGAGGAAAAAAGAATAATAAAGTAGAAAATGGTTTTGTGTGATGCATTTCACCCCTTACGAAACATCGGACTTTGTTTATATTAAGGCCACTATTTAAGATGCTGGCAATTATATATATATATATATATATATATATATATATACACACGCACACACACTGTCTCTGAGTTAATATATTAACGCTTTACTAATCCTAGCTTATATGACAAAAACTAAAACAAATGAGAATTAAAGTAGGAAAACTGTGTTGTTCCAATTCTAGAAATCTGTCAACTTGTCATTCAAATCAGCATTCGAAGTTTTGCTTTCGAAAATAAGCAATGGAAAATATTCGACACTTTCGATCAGAAACGCACAGCAAAATAAATGATGTCATTCTGCATAAAAATAGACTATACAGTTTAACAAAACGACAAAATAATATTTGTACTGTAGGCACAATTTATCATTTACGATGAGTTAATCTTGGACAATGAAAATATTTTTGTGAAATCTAAAAGTGAAAACAGTAGAAACAGCAGTGCATTCGATTTTTATTCAGAAATTTCAAAAAAAAAAAAGTAAAAACGAAAGCTTTGAAAGGTTTTCGTGAACGCACTTTTTTAAACGAAAATCAGTGAAAAAGAAATCAAAAATGTCAATATTTGAATCCGAACGATCAATGAACGACGACAAATAAAAGATTGACATTTTAGTTTGACTAGGGAAATTTATTAAATAAACTTTAGTGGAAAAAGAGATGACATGCTAAAAGTTTGTATTGTATCAAAAAGCACAAAGAAAATGATCAAGCAAATCACAACGTCGGATAAGATAGGGTTTCGATTAAAGTGATGAATTTATCGATCCAGCCGCAGAAAGTGATCGTTTGAAGATCGAACAGAGGGTAAACGTCACAATATGGCCTCTTATAGCTTTTATGTTGTTTGTTCTTGTTTATTATGTTGTTTGTTCTTTAAGATTTTTTGTATATGTGTGATTTGGTGGACCTGTTCTTTATTTTTGTGATATTCCCAGTATGATCGCGGTTTCAATGTTAAATTGTATACAGAACGACTCTTCACGTAAGCTCTGTATTTCCTCTCGATGCCAACCTAAAGATTTTCTGAACATTCTTAGAGTTAAACTAAATTATTTGATTTTTCGGGTCTGAGGAAGCAGCTTGTATTTGCCGACATAAATTCTGAATTTATAACTGTTTAATTATGTATTGTATTTTCTTCTCTCTCTCTCTCTCTCTCTCTCTCTCTCCTGTTTATATATATATATATATATATGTGTGTGTGTGTGTGTGTGTGTGTGTGTGTGTGTGTGTGTGTGTGTACGAGTCTATGCGTTTGGGTAAGTTCTGTATTTGTAAAATCACTTCGATTATAAGAAATTCGGACAATATTAAATAAATCGTCATTTAATCAGAGAAGTAATTGTAAAAGAAACGCCCCCCCCCACCAACCAAAATAAAAAGATTCCTCACAAAAGACATTAAATGTCTTACCTTTAGAGACAATTCCAGCATTCTTTTGGTTATTTCTTCTTTTTCAGTGATACTATCGGTCGTGAGTCGTTTATTGTCCAATTGTTTGATGGTCAAATAGGCCCAGAGCTTTTCCGGCATATTCTGAATATCATCATCCGTAAGTAGACCAACACCTTGACCTGCAATATTACTGTATTCTGACTCGACTGTTTCTGACAATTCCAAAGACCCCGAACTGGTAGTGCCACCAATGGACATGGAAAGACTGGACAGGTCTTCTTCGGCCAGTTTTCCCGCGACGATCATTTCGGTTCCATTAAAATATCGACGGAATGTATTGTCAGTCAAGGAATCGTTTACAACCTACAAAGAAAGCAAATACCTGATTAGAAATGTTTACTTATGTTGTGAGTTGCATAAAATTTGATACAAACATTTGTGAACTTCATCCATAGTGTTCGTTTTGAAATCGTAACTTATTTATAAATGGAATTTTGTCTGTGTTTGTGTATGTATGTCTCTGTGTGTGTCCGTTACCTATAGACTCCGAAACGACTGAACCGGTTTTCTTGAAAATTCACACATTTGTACTATAAGCGTCTGCGAGAGTTCTTAGCTAGGTTTTGTGTCGAGGTACTCCCGATAAATATCGAAAATCGATAATCAAAAATCGGGTTATAGAAGGAGTGGTCCGATTTTAATCAAATTTAATACATTCATAGACAAAGACATAAAAATCGATATTCAGAAGTTTCAAGGTTGCAGTTTTTACAATAGTGCAGAAAATTGATAATATATATATATATATATATATATATATATATAAAAGGCAAGATGTTTGTGTGTGTGTCTGTTTATCTGTCTGTATGTCCTTTTTACAAATCCACAATTTTTATCCGATTCTCACCAAACTTCACAAAAATATTCTTTCGGTTAAGTCTGAGCTCCAGGAGCATGGATTAGTTTTAAAACTTCCATTACACCCGAGCAACGCCGGGCTATACTGCTAGTATATATACTAAACAGTTATAGGTCAGATTAAATTAAATTAGACACGTAAACAGCTGTATTAGAAAGCGCTTAATACATATTTACAGGGATATAAAGATACTGAGCATTAAAAAAATTTAGGTAGGGAAGATCAGCCGGTTACGTTACCATGGTTTTGACCTTTTCGTTTTCGTCAGGTGAGAAACAAAGCGGCTGATTCTCCTGACCTATATATATACTAACAGTATGGCCCGGTGTTGCTCGGGTTTAATGAAACCTTAAAACTAATACATGCTCAGCCTAAAGAATATTTGTGTGAAGTTTGGTGAGAATCGGATAAAAATTGTGGATTTGTATAAAGGACATACAAACAGATAAACAGACACACACAAATATCTTGCCTTTTATATATATATATTATCGATTTTCTGCACTATTGTAAGAACTGCAACCTTGAAACTTCTGAATATTGTTTCTTATGTCTTTGTCTATGAGTGTATCAAATTTGATTAAAATCGGACCACTCCTTCTATCACCGGATTTTTTCGATTATCGATTTTCGATATTTATCAGGGGTACCTCGATCCAAAACCTAGCTAAGAACACTCGCAGACGCTTATAGTACAAATGTGTAAATTTTCAAGAAAATCGGTTCAGCCGTTTCCGAGTATATAGGTAACGGACACACACACACACACACACACACACACACACACACACACACACACACACACACAGAGTTCTATTTATAAATAAGTTTAGATTAGATAGCAAAATAATGTCAGATCTGTAAAACGGAGAGGAAACCCCCCCCCCAAATTACCTAATTAATATAAAATATTTAATAGATAAAACAGTGACTGCAATTGATCTTATCAAGAGCAATATGATATACAGAAAGAAAAAAAAAGAAAAAAAACTTAACACATAATTATAGTTATTTTTTTTAAAGCGATTATAAATCCTAATTTATTTCGACAGGCTGTCTCGTCAGAAACGAAAAATTCAAACGGTTTAATTTAATTCAGAATATTCAATACACACATACACACACATACACACACACACACACACACACACACACATACACACACATATATATATAGGTTAGCTCAAAGAAAAAGCAGCTAAACATTAAAATGTAGCGATCCTACCAGAAATTTCAAAAAATGAAAAATAATTTTTTTTGTGTGTGTGACATTACTGTCAAAATTGCTACATTTTAATGCTAAGTAATATACTTCTCAACTTTTCATCTAACATTATTAATTAATAATAGCAAATTTTTGTCTGAGCTAACCTATTTTTTTTTCAATGTTCTGAATTGAATTAAACCATTTAAATTTTTCGGATTTAACAACATGAACATTTACTCGTCTCTCGAAATAATTCAGGATTTATAATCGCTTTATAAAAAAATCGCTTTAATTATGTGTTGAGTTTCCTTTTATATATATATATATATATATATATAGATAGTCATCCGCAGACAGATCTGTTTCGCTGTATCACAGTTCATCAGTACGATTAGACAGCCGATTGCCTTTTATCCAGGATTGAAACCCGACCGGATTGGCGTTAGTCGACGATTCTACCTCTAAGCCACGGGCGCTCGAAAGGAGGCACACTTTTTAGCGTGTATATTATCATTATACACGCCCAATAGCTGAGAGTGTTCTAATTCATTGCTGAATGAACGATGCGTAGATGTCAGAGTAGCTACTGTTTTTCAACGTCTACCATTCTTCCAGAGTGCTCAATTAGGGTGTGAGAGCGTAAATAGTCTAGTGTATTAAAAATACTTGTACAAAATTTGAAGCGGGTTCTTCACACAAAAGCAAGGAAAAAAGTATATGCAAACATATACCCGCAAATCCTTCGTTTTCCAGCAATTAAGTTTAAGGGAAGTTTAAGGTTGATGGCATTGTGTTGTCATTTAGACTATGTTAAATTTGTCATTCGTGTAGATTCAACGTTTAACGTATGTAGTAGTTAGTAAATTAAGAAATGTTCCGTTTAACAATCGCAGGATAATTATATCGTGCACAGGCAGATATTATTTTTTTACACCAAGTCACGCGAATCGTAATGGACGGGAGGCTGAACGCTTTATCAGATTACGATTCCAGCGTAGACATCCAACATTTTCTACTGTTTATCGTCAGATCTCTGAGACAGGATCGTTGGCACCACAAACTATGGATCGAAGAAGAGCGAGATCCGTTCGCACGCCTCACCCCGAAGAACACATTCCACAGACTGCTAGGGACGATCCTGGTATCAGGACACATCGAGTGAACCTAGCATGTCAGACATTTCATAGTATCCCATGAAGAGTAATTCAAGAGTAGCTCCTGTATGTATATCATTTGCAACGTGTGCAAGGTCCCTTCGCCTTCTCATCAATCAGCATGGGAGAACTTTTGTTGATGGTTTATTGCCCAAACTGCCGATCTTTTGTTTGTCTCTTCAGTTTTGTTTATGGTTGAGGCAACATTTAGAAGAGATTGAATAACAAATTTACACAACCAACATTTGTGTGCGAATTAGAATCCCCATGGGACAATACAGACTAGACATCAACATCAGTTTACGATTAATATTTGAGCTGGAATTGTAGGTGGCTGCCTGGTAGGTCCATATGTTCTTACAGCACGACTTACAAGATATGTCTACAGAGACTTTATTTCGAACATACATCCAGACCTGCTAGAGGAATTACCCCTGCTAATAAGAATACGTATGGAGTTCATGCATGATGGGGTTAGAGCACATTTCATCACAATGCAGGTGAGGCCCACGCGAATGTGAGAGATGTTCGGCAACTCTAAAAATGGACAAAATAGAGGCCCAGGCAGTCATAAGGTATCTGTAAAACAAAGGTATGACACCCAAGGAAATCTATTGTGGCCTGGTTAGGGACCAGAAATAAAGACACAAAACAGAGTAAACAAATATATTAACAAAGAACAGTAGTACAAAAAGATACAACGTGTGAAGATCAGCAGCGTTACTGCATTGGTACGGCTGTCAGAGCTGTCTGCTGGAATAGACCTCTTTGCCAAGCGGAAATTGCTGCTTATTTATAGTTTGGAAGAGTTCATTTGTGCACGGGTAAATTTTTATAACAAATTTTATGAGGACAGGGTACAGACACTTGCTGAGGACTCCCCTCCCTATTCTACTGTGAAGAAGTCAGCTGCTGAATTCATGCAGAGCAGAGACAACACCGAAGATGACCCTCGTACAGGTCGTCTAAAAATCTCAACCACTGAGGATCAACTTGATGTCTTTCACCGTATGATTTTGGATGAAAGACGACTTACTGTCCAGGAGACAGCTAATTCCATAAGCATTAATTCTGGTTCGGTTCATACTGTTTTATTATCTTCGGAATGAGCAAGCTGTCTGAAAGATGGGTACCAAGAATGTTGTCACTTGGGCATAAGCTGAAATGTGTTGGCATTTCAAGAAAATTCTGACTGGCCCTGAGAAACTTCATTGCAACTCAAGATGAAACACTGGATTCACCACTTCGAACCTGAATGAAAGATTCAAAACAAACAGTGGAAACACTCTTGTCCGCCATCCCCGAAGATGATCAAGCAGACAGCGTTTTGTTGGCAAGGTGATGGCTTTTGGGTCTTCTTAGAGGGAGTGGGGGTTCTGAAGATATAACCATGATAGACTGCTCGGAAAATGAAGAAACTATTATTGGAGAGTACCATTCCTCGGAATTAAGGCAGAGAAAAGCTGAGGAGAGCAGGTGTGCCCTTGCTTCATGATAATGCGCCCGTACACACTGCTCAGGTTGCTGTAGCAGAAACAGACAACTGTAGCTTTGGCCCGCTACACCATCCATCTTACTCAGCAGACTTTGCCCTATCTTACTTCTGCGTGGTTACCATTTTGGAAACAATTATGATATCGTATGTGCGGTGGAGTACTTAAATGGGTGCCCATTAGGGAAAACCAGGTGCTGTAAACGTAAGGACCAAGAATGGTCCACCGGTCCTCCAGGTTTGGGGGTTGGGTGCAGGGCTAACAACCCTGCCCCGTAAAAAACAGTTTGTTACTGAAACAGCAACAAAAAGTTGCTGCCCTATGCACCATCTGGGTGTGATGGAGAAATGATGATGATGTGGCGTGGAGGAATTTTTGGATGACCGGGATACTATCTTATTCCGTGATGGAATTGGAATGCTTATATATCGTTGGACCAAGAGCATTAGTGTCAAGGAGGAATATATTGAAAAACAGTGAAATAACTGTCTTGTTTCTCTAACGTCTGGATGAGGCTTAGAACTTTTTGAACGACTTTAATTTGGAAAAAAAAGTAGGGTTTGTGACATGAATAAAAATCTTACCCTGTATCGAAAGTTATCATCTGCAAAATCTTTTCAGAAAATCTATATTTAGCCTTGACACTGGATGAAAGTCGGCTCCCTGTGCAGGGCCCGGAAGTTTTTCCCACCTGAATCTATTCTGCACATATACAAATCTACCATCCGCCCGTGTATTGAATATTGCTGCCATATCTGGTCGGGTGCCTCTGCTGCTCTCCTTGGGCTTCTTGACAAAATACAAAGGAGGATCTGTAACGTGGTTGATACTGACTTGGCAGACCGGCTGGAGCAGCTCTCTCACCGGCGTGATGTGGCTTCCCTGTGCCTCTTCTACAAGTACTTTCTTGGCTACTGCTCCGATGAGCTTAGATCACTGGTGCCGCCTAAGCATGAATTTACACGAGATACTAGATTAGCAACTAGGTCCCACCCTTTTACAGTTAAACAAATAAGATGTAACCGTAAATTCTACTCCAACAGCTTCTTTTCTCGCGTTTCCCGCCTGTGGAACTCCCTTCCACAACTCTGCTTTCCCGACAGTTACAATCTCCAGGTGTTTAAATGTAGGGTCAATAGACACCTCCTATCACACTAACTCCCAATTATTCTCAGAACACTCTCATCTACCCAACCCTCATTCTCGGTATCCTTACCCGCCTATCACCCACCCTCTGACGTTTCCTATATTTAATCATCCTTTCTCCACTCTATGTAGCCCCCTGCGCAGTAGTGGCAGTGACATGCCTTGCTCGGGGTGAAACGCTTATAAAAAAAAAATTCCATTGAACATTTGCGAAGTTTGTTCGTTTGGTTTAACTTGCTGTTAGAAAATGATCATAAAAACTTAATCGCACATCAGTTTAAATGCAGAGTGGCTCCATCAATTTCCAACACAAAAATGATTTGGCAAATACCTGAGCAGTAAGTCTAATATAGTTTTATATTAAATTGCAAACTCTTGAACAAGACAGCATTAGAAAATCAGAATCAAGGATCAAATCTTCTTCTTTCGTTCAATGAAATCAAAAGTTGAGTCTCCGTTAAAAGGAAATAATTTTAATGAGACATTAAAAACTTTCAATATCTTAATGTAAATCGGGTGGTTGCGGGGACACTTTAAGATGACTGTTAGGCTTACAAACAAAGTTTCGAGTCTCTAATATCAATTGTAATTGATGTACAGATGGTGCAATGGTTAGCAGTTCGAAAGGAGAAAAAGGTGTGCCGAGTTCGAATTCCAGGCAAGTTCTTTATTTACGCACAAACATATGAAACTTTCTTTTCATCCTACAATTATGGGTGAAATAGTAGGGTAGACTGAATTTTCTAGCTTTAGTTCGAAATTAGTGTAGGAGAGAGAAAATGCTGAATTAAAAACCGGTTTGATATTGGGCTACCAAATTCATGTAGTAAAAATGACTTGCCTTGCGTGTTAAGGCTGCTTCTCATATTCAACAATTGGAATGTAGAAAAAACTTGAGAGAGAGAGAGAGAGAGAGAGAGAGAGAGAGAGAGAGAGAGAGAGAGAGAGAGAGAGAGAGAGATCAAGAATTATAAAGAACAAAAAAGATAAAAAAGTATGAACATATCAGAACATACAAGACTTTACCTCAGTTGGCAGATAATTGAATGAAAGGTCGGCAATTAGGGCGGCTGAAATCTCATCATAAAAACCTTTCAGTTGAATCGACGCATCAGAACCTTCATAGATTCTTCGGGCAACGGCACTATTTTGAAGAGAAAGCTTTTGCAACAGTTTGAAGTCAGCGTCAGCACCAAATGACAGTCCAAAAACGGGAAATTCGCCTTTATTTGCTTTTTTGACATTTTTTAAAATAGTGTCTTTATTGGTAATACCACTTGTTGCCTCGCCATCTGTCAAAAACACTACAATGCCACTTCTAGATCCGAACTCCTCAGTTTGTGCTTTCTCCAGCATATCCATTCCATAAACTAAAGCGTCATTGATGTTGGTGCCTATATTAAAATAATGTTAAACCAGATAAATTCTTGTACGTATTAATTCATATATCTGCTGTATGAAAAATATTTATGACATTTAAACCTAAAAGAAATTAGTTGTATTTCAGTTACTTCCTAAAGACTCATGAATGGTGCTAGTATGCCTGTAGAACCTCGATATGCACAAACTTATAGTTAGCGCATATATATATATATATATATATATATATATATATATATATATATATATATATATATATGCTTGTATAGATCCCAGAAAAGACATTATATTGACTGTCACAAATACATTAATGTATACATTAGAAGCTATCAATATTTTCTCAACATCAAATCTCCGACATCTTTGGTCAAAGACACTTTTATTTGACTGTTTCCATACTTGTTATAATCATTTCACCCCAAGTAAGGTAATAAGGTCACCGAGTGGATACTGTGTGTTAGAGAATATGGGAAAAAAACTATTATTAGGGGGAGAGAACATTGCATTTATCTTTTTGAACATAAAAGTTTATTGGGAAGTATGAAGCCGTAAAAAAGTTTCACAATCAATATCTACAGGAAAAAAAAGAAACTTTTATCATAAAACTTACGGCTATATTTATCCATTTCAACCTAAAAAATATGAGACGTTGACGCTAATATCTTACTGCGTTTAAACTCATAAAGTTTAGGTACCATTAGAGAAAGTTCATTCGAATAATTGCCATGAAAGTATATATAGAAAAGGCAGAGGGAAGCTACTTACTGGAAAGGGGGAAGGTGTCTGGAAACAAATATTTGAAACAGGGATGAAATGTATTTTAGGGATATTAAGGAAGAACACCCGCTTAAATGTATTTCTGTGTTCTTCACTTAAATATCTAAACTTATTTATAAACGGAACTTTGTCAGTGTGTGTGTGTGTGTGTGTGTGTAGCTAGATTTTGTGTCGAGGTACTCCCGATAAATATCGAAAATCGATAATCGAAAAAATCGGGTTATAGAAGGAGTGGTCCGATTTTAATCAAATTTGATACACTCATAGACAAAGACATAAGAAACGATATTCAGAAGTTTCAAGGTTTCATTTCTTACAATAGTGCAAAAAATTGATTATATATATATATATATAAAAGGCAAGATGTTTGTGTGTGTGTGTCTGTTTATCTGCCTGTATATCGAAAATCGATAATCCAAAAAGTCGGGTTATAGAAGGAGTGGTCTGATTTAAATCAAATTTGATACACTCATAGACAAAGACATAAGAAACGATATTCAAAAGTTTCAAGGTTGCAGTTCTTACAATAGTGCAGAAAATCAATAATATATATATATAAAAGGCAAGATGTTTGTGTGTGTGTGTCTGTTTATCTGCCTGTAAATCTGTATTTTTTTTCAGCCCTTTTATTTTAGTTTTTGCTTCGGGTTTGGCTCTAAGTAGGTATAATTGTAGTTCTTAGTCTCAGCCATGATACCACTTACTCAGAGGACTTATTTAGCCTTCAAAATTCAGTTTACGACGAAAAAACATTTATTTGATATCGATACCAGGAAATCAAAATTTGACTTACATCCATTCATTTTTCTTTCAGTCTACGGTTTCGCTTTAACTGGAAACAACTATTGCTTTTTAGTCTTTCGTGCCAACGTCCAAAGTGTCTGAGCTCCAGGACCATGGATTAGTTTCAAAGCTTTCATTACACCCGAGCAACGCCGGGCTATACTGCTAGTTAAACATAAAATGATGGCTGATATAGAATGAATACTTTGCAATTGTGTAGAAGGCAATATGGAGAAAGTTAAATGAGCCACCACTAAAAGACCATCCAATATTCAACGAAGATAACGTTCGATTTTGCAATTTTTCTTTATTTTAATTTAGCTGGGAAGCTCTTTCATCTGTACTCGACAGATAAAACAACTGTTTATATCATCTTGTTGTGGGATCTTCCATTTTTCTATGATAATGGAGTCGACTTGAGTATACATATACTCCGACCATAATGAGATCCGTGAGAGTGCAGTAAAAGAACAATGACTGATCTGTAATAACATTAGAGTTACAGTACGAGTACCGTAAGAGGTCCGTAAGTTACCGAGAGATACCGAAGTTACACAGAGAATACCACGTCAGTAATCATAGTAGCTCAGAGATCCACTCAGCCAGAATATTATTACACGGATATACTAATTCCAGCACGGCTTCACTTCAAAGACTTATATATATATATATATATATATATATATATATATATATATATTCCTTACTAATCGTATTCCTGGATTACTAACCTGCATTCCAGTTTGTATCTTTACGTTTAATATAACCTATTTTTCTATCTCAAATACCTGTTTTGTTGTTCATTATTTTGTGTGGTTCCTCACCCGGAATCCACAGCATAGCCTTTACAAAACGACTTTCTTAATGAACAAAATGTCAAGGTCTTGCAAAACTGCATGGGAAAGATCAATTCTTTTCCGACATAAATAAAATGTTCTACAAAAGACAAAAAGGTTTCTAATTGATGGCAGAAAATGTATCCCTTGTTTCCTGTTTAAGAGAAAGTTTCCGGTTCTTTCTAAAGTCCAACTTGACAATAAGAAACAAAATCTAAATTGCATTAAACACTTACCGCCGGAGGCTTGCAAACTGTTGACCCAACTGAGGGCATTGAGCAACATGCTTTTCTTATATCGTTGCATTTTGGATTTCCAAGGGGTTACAACACCACTAAAGCGAATGATATTGAAGCGATCACCCTCATTCAAGTCTTTGAGAATCTTCAACATGGCCGACTTTAGCTGAACGATTTTTCTGCCGCCCATTGAACCACTACCATCAAGGATGAAGAGAATATCTTTGGGGAGGGCCTCAAATCCTTTGGGAGCAAAAAAATGCACAAAGTAACCGTTGACAGCCTAAAAGATACAAAACAAAATGAATCATATAAAAAGAAAGAACAAAACAAGGAACGAACTTTGTTTTTTAATCATATCACCCCGAGCAAGGCGGTAACGCCACTGATGTGCAGGGGACTACGTAAGAGTGAAAAGATTGGAAAAGAGGAAGCCGGAAACCACATCCTAAACAGAGAACAAGGGATGAGCCTCTTCACCTGTTCAATAGACGTGGGTGGAATGTGAGCCGAGCGATAGTTTAGTCTATGTGCTCCCAATTTGCTACCAATATTGGCGTCATCAGAGTGAGGTAAGATTATTTGACTAACATTTACGAAAAACTTAAAAATGGCACCATGTGGCAGAAAACAGATAGAGGACAATAAACTGAGATAGATAGCTAAAAGACTATATAGATAGCTAAGAGTCTGAGATAGATAGATAGATAGATAGATAGATAGATAGATAGATAGATATGAAAAGACTGACATAGATAGATAGATAGATAGATAGATAGATAGATAGATAGATATGAACAAACTGAGATAGATAGATAGATAGATAGATAGATAGATAGATAGATAGATAGATAGATAGATAGATAGATCTACTTTACTTACGAGTATCTCGCCGCTTCCTGGTTGACGGTCAACTTCATATTCCACCAGAAAGGCACCATTTAAAATCTGTTTGTCATCTGAGGGCCGATAAACCACCCGTGCCGTTTTGGGAGTTGGACGCGTCCATGTTGCATCCGGATTGGTTGCTGGAATGGTTTAGATAGTCGAGATGCTGAACATTAACTGTTAAACCCAAACTTATTTTGATCATTCTCGTAGCGAAAATAAAGAAATACAGCAAAAAAGAAATAGTCTTTATTCCTCACCATGTGACTCTCCCTCAAATAATTTACTATTAAAAAAAAAATATTTGGAAGAGTGTTACAAAATCATAAAGTTTATAATTTGATTTTGAACATTAGAAATACATTTTAAATCCTTAATTCCAAATTTCATGCAATTCAAATGACAAGAAATTATAAAAACTTTCACTTTGTGCGTGTAACGTGCTCCAAAGAGACTTAAAATGTGAACAAATAATTCTAACATTCGGCAGCTATATGGCTGGCCACTCTTATCATCCAAAAATGCCTTTCTAGTCGCGTGGATAGCTAATCCCCAATGCTGACCCTGCTTAGGCACATTTTTGATTGTCCAACACCCACAGATCGGACGTTAGTTACAGTTTCTGGGAGAAAACACGTTATATAGCGTGAACAACATTCTGAACAAAGCCAAGACGCTTAAACCCTCGGTCACGATGACTTGTGACTTCGTGCTAACACACCTGCTGTAAAGCTATCGTAAAATGGCTGAAGTAATTGCTTACTTTTCACCAACGTTCCATGTTCAAATCATATTTCTAACGCTGATTATAAAGATAAACGCCCCACCCCCATTCTTGTTGTAAGTTTGGTACAATAAACTTTTACTCAACATTCCCTTCGATGTTTGCACCTGTGCAGTAAAAATAAACTACATTGAGCTGTCTGAGTTATGAGGTTGTTTTTATTTTTAGTTGTGGGGAGGGAGTCTCTTCTGCAAGGAGAACATTTCCTGATATAGTTTCCAAGACCATGGCTATTTTGATTTAAAAGCTCATCTTTTGTTACTAGTGTAGAGTAAACCGGGATTGTGAAGTCTTATATTCTAGTTTGGGATATAAAAAGGATGTCAGGCTTGGTTTTTTGAAGATTTATTTCAACCGCTGTTTAGTTGGATCGTAGACTTCTGATTTTTGTGAATGAGATGGACAAATTGAAGCCTAGTTTCTGTATTGATTGTCTGGGTTTGTTTCAACTGTCTATTCTTTCTTCATTTTTTCGTATAGAGGGGCGAGGAATCAAAGTAACGAGACAGCAAAGCTCCAAGCAGTCAGTTAAGTGCCATATGTAATACACGCTTTGGGCAATCATGTCTTGGAAGAGACATGACTGAATGGGCAGAAGATTATCACGCAGTAGTTTGTCAATTGCTTTCTGCGGTAGAATGGTTGCCAACTAAGGCTATAGAACACAATCCGTCCTATTATTTAACCCATAACTGGAAGGAAGAGACGGATTAATACCTTTCCCAAGGGTATTTGTGCCCAAGTCAATGCAAGGAATTCAACTGTAATTCGAACTCGGCTCCCCGATTTGTTTGTTCCGAGTCGATATCCACTGCACCACAACACACATCCAAGGAATATATTCAGAAAAAAACGGAATTAGCCACCGGCAAGCACAGTCGACACGTTACGCTTACTCATGGCATTGAGAGAAACCATTGGAAAGTGATAGAAAATCAAGATCCCCTTCATGGAATGGCAGCGAACAACAGCTTCATTAGTGTGCACATGCTGATAGGATATTCTTCTTAAGAGTTACTCGAAAATACGGATATCTGCCTCTCAGTTGGAAAATGCCAACCCAGAGAAGCGTTTAGCAACAGCATACGATGATGAGACAACCAATCTAGGTTTGCGAAGAAATTGTGGGTATACTACCCGAGGTGAAAACATGACGTTTACCCAGGAATAAGCTAACAGAATTTTTCATAGGCCAGTGATATCATGCCTAAGTGAAACCAAAGCATTGATACAAGCACACTTGAATGGGTGGATTGTGTGGACCCACTAAAAGGACGGCTGATCGAAGATATGCGAACTTCTCCGAACGGTTATAAAAAATAATTCTTACTGCTGAAGACACATTACACAAAAAAGAGAAACAGCTGCTAATTTAAAACAGCGACTTAGTTTCAATAAGCATAAATATCAAACTTGAAGTTTTTACACTAAAAGAACTATGGATAGCAACACGACACAAATTATATACAAAGATGACGTTTGCTAAATTGTGTCAAGTGGATTTACCTGCGTTGTCGATGACAGTTACAGCATTTTCTGTTCTAATTGGAGGTACGCGGAAGTAAGTAATCTTCTGAGACTCAGTTAGGAATACTTCAATCTTCATATCTTCCACTGGCTGTCTCGGGTTCACGTAAATTGCGTGCTCGTAGGTTCCCAAACGACGTCGAAGAAGCTCCTGGTAGCGCAGTTCAAATATCACATTGCTCAGGGCTGCTACATTGATACTCACTTTAAAAGAATTCGTATCTCGTGGCCTGAATGACAAAGTAAACGTCTTCGATTGTAAACAGTCACACACATATGCATAGAATCACACACACATATACATATGAGATAACATTAGATATATTTATATATTTTTATATATCAAAAACAATATTGAGAAAAATGTACGACAAATGGAAAAAGTTTTCTGCAGACGAGTTTCATTCTTTAAGACTTCATCAGACGAAATTTGTTATGTTGCTTTGACTACAAATGCGACTGAAACAGTTTACTGGGAAGTTTTAAATTTTTTTACAGCGATGAAAAGAAAATTAATTTAAATGAAATCGATTTGATTAAAAAGTAAGCCTTGATTTAATACACTTAGAACGGATGTAGTGTTTAAAAAAATGAAACTAGAATATATTTTTAAATATGTGTGTTTTCTGTTTTGTTTTTCTTTACGGGCCTTTCGTCTGTTATTAAGAAGAATACAATTAAAAGTCCTCGGGGTTCATAATGATTATTTTATCTTTGATTCAATGTAAACTTTAAATGAATGGGTTTTTTTTAACTATCGCTTCTTCTACAAACCCGTTTGTATTTTATAAGAATTAGTAAAAACGAGATACATTCAATAAAAAAACGGTCAAGAAATAAAAGTGAAAATGATGAATAATTGGAATAAATTGGCGAACTTCTGCTTACTTTTGGGCGACGTGACCGGCACTTTGTCCTCTTCTTTTCGCCTGTTCGAACGCCTTTTTTGCCTGCTCTTTCTCCTTTACTTCGCCTGGGTACACAACGCCATCAATTTCTCTGTACAAAAAGAAACAAGGAAATAATTCATATTTAGACTTTATCTTCCAGGTTACAAATTCATATTTTGAAATGATACGTCTTTTTCATATGGCCACCGATAAAATCTCCAGTTTGAAATAATAAAGCTTTAGTGTTGTGATATATTGTAAATGTAACCAACAAACGAGGCCCCCCACCTAACTTTCCGCCAATGAGTCAATGGTTCCTCCAGATTGCATCTCCATTCTAGTTCATATTAGTGTGTAATGAAAAGTGACAAAGCAGCAAGTTCGAATGGCGAAAATAAGGCTGCAACGAGAAATGAGGAATCGATATTTGTTTGTCGATATTTCTGAGATGAGGTAGTATTTATAGTATTTACATTATTCGGTCAATTGTGCTCATCTTTGTTGCCATTTGTACGAAGTTTAATAATAGATAATTCTATTTGTCTATATTTCTGAGATGAGGTAGTATTTACAGTATTTATATTATTCGGACTATTGTCCTCGTCTTTGTTGCCATTTGTACGACGTTTAATAATAGATCATTCTATTTGTCTATATTTCTGAGATGAGGTAGTATTTACAGTATTTACATTATTCGGACTATTGTCCTCATCTTTGTTGCCATTTGTAAGACGTTTAATAACAAATCATTCTATTTGTCTATATTTCTGAGATGAGGTAGTATTTACAGTATTTACATTATTCGGAATATTGTCCTCATCTTGGCCAGGTGTACTTAAGAACACATGGCCTAGTGCATACAGACGGTGATTAGTTCCTGACTGGACTCTTAGAGTTGTGAGTTCAATACCAAGCTACAACCGTGGTGAACAATTAACTTGCAGGGTTAGAGGGAGATAACTCATGACTTCCAATCGGGGCTTTGCGCAAGGAATGAGGATGATATACCCTCGTGATTGTAATAAAGGCTTAGGTTCGAAATTCCTAACACCTGAAAAAGGCTGGTGCGTACAACGACGGAACGTCGTTCAAATGGCAAAAAAGATTAGGACAATAGTCCGAATAATGTAAATGTGATATTTGTTTATTCAATAATTCACTTGCACTGAGTCGATACGGAAGTGACACTTGGGAAAACCTGTCAAATCGGATTGATAGATCAATTCTTCTCTTCGACTTTATTTCTTGCCAGCTTTTTCTTCCATTTCAACATCACGACGCGTGCAGGTAACACAAACGAGCGGCATCGGAACAAACTTTAAAAAAAACACTCAATTCACTAAAGACAGACCAGAACTGAATTAAAGAAACGTTAATCAGCAACTGGAAATCTGGAATATCTGATTTACTTCATTTAGACTGTTGGTTATTCGTGGTCGAGATGTCTAAGACGCGTCAGTTCACTTGGTGGCTTCCCCTATGTGGATAGGGGTAGCTGGTTCGAATCCTGCCGAATGACACACATTTTTGTAACAAAAATGTATCGTAAATAATCAGGCCATTAGAAATAAATATATATACTGTTTGATTATAAACAGAATGTCTACTTAAATCCGAGTATAGATCAGAAATAAAGTTCAAACTAATAATTTGAAAATATCCGATTTATTGTCGCTTATCCCCAAAATTTCACTTCTTTATTTTTTTGTATCCCTTTGATCAAGTGAGTAATGTTTAGAAAACCTGACTTCAAAGACCCTCATCTCCCTGCGATAAAACTAGAAACAATTGAGATGAAAATAAAATCTTATACTTTTACCCTGTACGTGGATATTCCAATCATAGTGTCACACTAAAATATAAACCCCTTTATACCCAATTAACAGTAACCTGTTTATTAATGCACTCGTCTTTGTCCCATTGCTCATTAAAACTGAAGAGGGTAGAGGACATGCAAATGATCGACTGGTTTGCTTAAAAAAGATGATCAGAAAAAAATGACATTAATATTGAAAACGGACCAATTATATAATTATACTATCCAACTATAAAAAGCAAATTTTAGAGGTAAAGTTTCACAAGTAGATTGTTCGTTGTTAATTTCAACCTAAACATTTTCATTGCATTTCATTATCAAATATTTCTCGATCCTGCAGATTATGAATTAAAGACGAAATAAATCTAAAACGTTTTTATAGTCGTTATAACAGTGTTGATAGTGAACATAGTAAGGAAACCACCAGAAACGTTTGCAGTCATGAAAGGTCATGAAAGACAGCAATAAGAAAGAAGTAAACACCAATTGTGCGAAAATGGAATACAAAGTTGTTAGCAAAAGGAATAATCCAACATGCAAATTATAAATTCGAGACAACAAAGTCAAACAAGTACAACAATTTAACTGTCTGGAAAATGTTCTAAAAGTACGACACTGAAATCCGAAGGTACATTGGTATAGTGAAAGATGTATTCCGAAAGTTAAGCAAAGTAATAAGAAACAGAAAAAAATCGTTAGAAATAAAGAAAACAGTTACGTAATATCATTAATCCTAAATGGCAGTGACTGATGAATAACCTCCTCATAAGTAAAGAAGAGATTTGAAGCAAAAGAAATCTGATACTACAGGAGGATATTGGGAATACCATAGACTAACATGTGAGCAAGGACGTAGTTTCAGAGTAAATGAAAACAAAATGAATACTTAAATGTAACACCAGTAAGAGACAGCTGATTTTTTTAGGTTAAATAATAAGGAAAGAGGATTTGGAAAATGTGATACTCAAAGGGCAGATTGAAGGTAAGAGAGACAGAGAGTGACGAAACATAGCCTACCTAGCGAGCTTGATAGCGAGACAAGGTTTAGGTGAAATTACAAAAGGACAAAATTTATTAGGAGATATAAAAAAAAAGGGAATTGTGGAGAGCTATAATCACCAACGTCCCGAAGAGACTCGACACATAGAAGAAGAAGAAGAAGAAGAAGAAGAAGAAGAAGAAGAAGAAGAAGAAGAATGAGTTTATGAAAATAAATAGCAGAACATGGTTTACAAGGAATCACAAAAATATAAAATTTATTAAGTGCTACAAAGGACCGAAGATTGTGGAGAGTCATGATCGCCTACGTCCTGAAGGAACATGACATTTTGAAGAAGAAAAAGAAGAAGGGTTAATGAGCATTATTATTATTATTATTATTATTATTATTATACGCCTGCAAATTTCTTGTCAAAAACTGATGTCTTTCTGTTTGACGCTTTTGTCACAACATCATTTGTTAAGTATAGCCGTACAATATTTGTATTGAAAATAAACAAATAAGAATTATCTTACACTGAAAAGTTGGAAATGAAGGCTTCATTGGGTAGAATGACCTGGAAAGTTGCTTCTGTTGAATAATTCTGGTGATTGGCCATGCGACTGACCACTTGAGTCGTAGCGAACCGCATCCGGATATCGGAAGTGATGTGTAAGAAATAAATTTCTGGAACATCAGTTGTCATCTGCAAAAAGAACAAAAAATCGACCTTGTCCATCAGAGAGTTTTAAATAAAAAAAGATGAACGCAACTCCGAAAAGTATGCTCGTAGCTAATCGATAATTGATTAACAGATAAGTAAATGAGTTTCAATTTGGTTTAGACGTTCAGATTTATATAAACAAAAAACCTTACTAAGTGTGACTAAGTCGACCGTAGTCGGAATCACTCAGTCAATGAGAACGATCTTTTCCTTGGCTGCGTAGTATGTGCTTCACTAGGGTTACAGACAGTTTTTACTTCAGATTTTTCCGTCTTCCACACAGGTTACCAGTCTGTTCAATTATTTGCCTATAGCTAGAAGAGCTGGATTCATACTTTGCCTAAGGGTATTAGCATGTAAGTGAATCTAATGAACTCGAACGGAATTCAAAATTAGCTGTCCCCAATCCTAGCCGCAGTCGAGTTCATTAGAATCAGTTAAATTGCGTGAATCTGTAGCTCATCTAAACAAATAATTGGCAAATTCTGTCTGTCCGTCCGTGTCTGTGAAACTTTTCCTGTCACTCGCGACAAACTCTACATTGACATATTATACCGTTTTGGAATCAGGATGATCCCGGGATAGATAAATCTGACCCTCATCTCCTACTTGAACATCCAGGATTGGGATTTGTGCCTGAATGAGGAAGGAACCATTAAAAAGTCAAATTTTAAAATAATTGAAAAATAATTTAGTGATTTTAAAAGTTTTAAATTTATAGTGAGTAACACAAACATTTCGTGAATATAATCTTTTTTCTTTTAAATTCATTGTCTGAATTGAGTAAATTTATTTATTTATTATTTTGTAGGGATGAAGTAAACCAAGCTCTTTTCAGCACTTTCTCATATTCATCAAATTAAGAATATAATATATATTTTATCTACAATTAACCTATATTCAAATTTATTAAAAGCTACAAAGGACAGGAGATTGTGGAGAGCCTTGATCACCAACGTCCTTGTGGAACACGGCATGAAGAAGAAGAAACTATATTCACTTTAAAATAGTCTTTGATATCGAGTTGAATCATAGACGTTTCTCCTGGCAGTTTAATTGAAATTCAATAGAAGAATCAAATTCTTGCATTAATCATTAACTAGACGTATTATTTGTTAAATCTACATTATTGTCTGAGGTGCAATTGAAGCCACTGAGGAGGCGTTCCATCCCAATTTCTGACCTAAATAAAAAGAAACTCGGAAATATCGAATTCTTCTGACGCATGCAATGCAAAACAACAAAAAAAAAAACAAAAAAAGGACCAGAAATAATGCAGCCATCTTTTCTTTTTCCTGCTTTTTTAATCTTCGTTTTTCTATATATTTTTAAAAATATCTTATTTCAACAAGAAGCAAACAGAACTAAAATGGAGCACAACGCGTTTTATTTTCTTCCTTTATTTTCCCATCCAGTTTTATTGCGTTTATAAAATTGGTGTCTGACTTTTGACCTATTTTTTTTTTTTTTTTTATTTGCCCGATAAATGTTTTTCTTTTTTTTAAATGCGTCAAAAATCATGGCCGTCAACATGTCGTAATGCGTGAACCTAATCATCATCAGCATATGTTCAACAGGCACCAGTTTGCAGTGGCATCAGCTGACTGGTCCTTTAATCATTAAGCGTCTCACTAGGCGCACACTATCACAGTCACACTGTCTTACCTCAAACAATTAGAACATCTGCTTTTCATTACCCCTAAAAATAACATTACTAACATTACTAAAAATAACATTACTAAAATTACTAAATATATAAGTACTAACATTCGAAATACTGATTGATGATGATAACTGAACAGAGAGAGAGAGAGAGAGAGAGAGAGAGAGAGAGGAATTTATTGAGTTTATGTTAGTCTGACATAAGGCTACAATAACAGGGCACTTTATCAAATAGAACACACAATTACTCTGAGAGACGAACTTAGTAATTAGGTACTTTCGCTGTCTTACTAAAAAAAATTGAAAAAGCATTTGAATGTCTATTTAAAGTTAAGTTTGGTTTTATTTTAAAGATAAGAGACTAAGATTAATCTTTAAAAAAATACGAATGCAAATAAGGATTTTTAATATTTCAAAAGAAAACATTAAAACCAAAATTCGTTTCCGTTCAGTTCGATTAGAGAATTCTATGGATACGCACAAATGAAAAATTACAACTTTTTAAAATTCGCTGAAAAATCCAGTATCTACCCTAGACATTTTCCCGAAGAAAAAGTAAATTCTAAGATTAATTGGTTAGCTTTCATAAAAATATTTCATATTTTGTATGAATTTTTTCGAGAAAAATTTTTTGACTCTTATCAAAGGGCAATTAGTACTTCTCTTTAGATAGATAGATAGATAGATAGATAGATAGATAGATAGATAGATAGATAGATAGATAGATAGATAGATGATATGAACAGACTGGGATAGATAGATAGATAGATAGATAGATAGATAGATAGATAGATAGATAGATAGATAGATAGACAGACTGGGATAGATAGATAGACTGAGATAGATAGATAGATAGATAGATAGATAGATAGATAGATAGATATGAACAGACTGGGATAGATAGATAGATAGATAGACTGAGATAGATAGATAGATAGATATGAACAGACTGGGATAGATAGATAGATAGACTGAGATAGATAGATAGATAGATAGATAGATAGATAGATAGATAGATATGAACAGACTGGGATAGATAGATAGATAGACTGAGATAGATAGATAGATAGATATGAACAGACTGGGATAGATAGATAGATAGATAGACTAGATAGATAGATAGATAGATAGATAGATAGATAGATAGATAGATAGATAGATAGATAGATTGATTTGGTTATTCATAAACTTTAGATCGGTGCAGCAAGTAGTGAAAAACTCACTTCACAAACAAATTGGTCATGAAGACTATTTTTTTCGCACTGTGTCAGGAACTAATGACTAAATAATTAAAATGCCTAACTTGAGCTAGTTTCTTAAGACTGAACTATATATATATATATATATATATATATATATATATATATATATATAATCATATCGCCCCAAACAAGGCATTTTACTGCTACTGTTGTGCAGGAGATTACATAGGAGGAAAGTTATAAGAAAGAGTCACAGGTTACAGGGGGTGTCAGGAAGTGGGTAAGAGAAGGATGAGGATACTGATGAGAGTGGTGTGGACGGAGAAAGAAGCACGAGAGCGAGAGAGAGAGAGAGAGAGAGAGAGAGAGGGGGAGGGGGGGGGATAAAAGACAGTTAGATAGGAGATGACTATTGACTTTACGTTTAAATTCTTGGAGATTGTAGCTGTCGGGGAAGCAAGTAAATGGAAGGGAATTCCACTGGTGGGAAGTGCGAGAAAAGAACCTGTTGGAGTAGAATTTGCGATTACATTTTATTGGTTTCACAGTAAAAGGGTGGGACATAGTTGCTAATCTTGTGTCTAGATATATATGCAGTAGTGGGACACCCAGTGATGAACAATCTCTTTACAGTAAGAAATTGATTTGCGATATCATCTTTCTTTCTATCGCTTTCTATCAGATGCCAAAATTGAAAATACCAACACGTTCATTTTTTAGACGAGTTGATATTTAACCAGAACTTATTTGTTGGCTTTGTTTATTTGTTCTGCCTTCAGATCAAGATTTTTTGATAACGTTGCACGTTAACATTGACTATAAGTAGGGCATCTCTGGAGGTTCGTGTCGCTAGCAGCTTGATCTCCAACCGAGGGTCAATTTCAGAACTCAAAGGCAAACGCAAAAAAATGCTATCTGCGCAGCTGTGATAACGATTTTCATTGCTTTTAGCAAAATAATAGCAATAATTAGTTCTTTGTTAATTACAATTTCAGCCATAATTGCTAATGAAGTTATTTCGATGATGATGATGATGATCATCATCATTTGTATCTTTACGTAAAATTATTCGATCATCATCATTGCAGATCAAGTTGGTCTTCTCAAATTTCCCACAACCTTGCTTGAAATGTAATATGACCTGAAATAAATTGCTTGCCAGAAGTTGTACTATTCCTATTCCTTTATAGAACTCTTTACAACTAACACTATTATTATTATTATTATTATTATTGGTGGTGGTGGTTTTGATATAATGTTGGTGGAGTGGTTTTTCAGTACGGATTAGAAATTATTGGCATGAGAATGTGTTATGTAAAAAGAAAGTGTCGATACCGACACGTGTTGTCGAACACGGATCTCCAGGCAGCAAATGTACCTGTTGAATAAATTGTGTTACTGCGATCACGTGACCATAAATATTAATATATAACTCACTCAGACAGAAGTTTGAGTGTGTTCAAAGGGTTCAGTGTATTCTAAGTATTCTGGTGATTGGTATGTCGGTGTATTCAATATTGTGTGTGTTCCGGTGTTCGACAGCATTATTGTTTATCATTCGAAGAATTCGTTAATATATTGACTTTACGCAAAGATACCGAAATATTATATCTCGCAAATAGCCAGTTACCAAAAGCCCACTTCAGATTAACGTTACGAAAATTAATGTTATAGAAGTGGTGACAAAAATAACGTTCACGTTAACGTTATAACAATGGCGACGAAGATTCGAAACTTATTCGACTTACAAAAGTAGCATTATGACAGAAAGTAATTTATGTCTAAATTTATAGGATGAGCAGTTATCATTATTGATATTCGGACAATTGTCCTTGTAGCCGTCAGGAGATGGTTATTTGGTTGGGCCTTGTGTCAGACTTAACCGAATTCCCTACAGCTTACACGTTTTATTCAGAACTATCTTAATCAGAATTATCAGAAGGTTTTCATCATAATGTTTGTTGCAGGTTGGAATGTGTGCAATAGTGTGGAATAGTGTAAGAATAAAATATACATTTTTCATTTTAAAATAGAAGTTAATTTATAAGGAAAGATTAACAAGAATTTGTAAGAATTTATGTTCAGTAAGAAAGTTAAAGGTATCAAAATTTGTAGAAAATGTTCATAGTAGTAATTGTTGAAAAGTATATGCGTACGTACGTATGTATGTGTTTGTTTGGTAGGAATATCTTTTGATGGAGAAGAAGTAAAATAAATCAGCACACGAGAAAGAAGGAGGAAGTGAACGAGGAGCGATATGACCTTGTCTCCGGGTCGATTTGAAATTGAAGTTACATTTTAGTTTTGTCTCGCGGCTCCCATTTGACTGACTGATTGACGCTGACCAGGGCCTTTCATAGTATTCAGATTTTTCGCACTTGATCGTGAAGTTGCTTTTGGGCTTCTAAGTCGCTCCCATTGGTCAGCAAATCAGTTTAACAACTACTTGCGAAATCTGTTTTCGACTTTTTATTTAAGTCCATGGTCAATCATTTTTCTATTTGGGAAAAACCAGGATTTCACACTTCATTGTGAATTTTTGTAAAAATGAAGAAGAAGGTTGATTTTAATTCGTAATTTCTTATCCCACTACATTCTCATCGTTGCTGCTGTTGTTATTCTTGTCACAACAAAGCAGCCGTCGTGCGTTTGATTTTATCAGTTATTTTCATTATCTATAATCGTATTATTATTATTATTATTATTATTATTATTATTATTATTATTATTATTATTTTATCTAGTCTCATTTTTACATTTTCAGTAATTTCTGATGTAATTAAATAAATACCTAAACATTCTAAAAGTATAAAGTTTTTCTAACGTGTTCGTTATTTAAGCATTTTTTCGGATTTAAAACATTTCTTCAACTTAAATACTAATGAAAAATTTATGAAACCAAAAGTTAAACAAAAATTTAAGATTGATCACATTTGGTTAAAGTTGAAAACAGCGCGCATTAGGAAAGACAATGAATGACTCATAGCTTGAAACATTCAAATATTCGCTATTAGGAATTAGGAAAGGCGGAAAAGACTTTCCATAAATAGCATCTTGTGAAAATATGACTGTTACAAATGACATGTTTAGAAATAGTTCTAATTTGTGCTATAATTTTTTCCCCCTAAAATAATATATTTAACGCTTTATAATGTACGAAGATGTACGTGCGTGGTGCAATGGCATCAGCTCCGAACTTAAATTCGAAGAGCCGAGTTCGAATTCCAGTTGAATTCATTACATTCACTTATGCGCAAACGTCATTGTGAAAAGTATTAATTTGTCGTTTATTTTTCAGCTATGGGTTAAATAGCAGGACAGGTTGAGTTCTATAGCCTTGGCTGGCAGTCTACCGCAGAAAGTAATGGCAACCTATTGCGCGAAAATCTTCTGCCCAGTCACTTTTTGGCTCGAAAAAGACATGATCGCCCAAGCGTGTATCAAATGTGGCTCTTAACTGACTGAATGTGCGCTACTTTTTTCCAAAAAAAATCTTGACAAGATGATTCACGTATGCCCCTTGACAAAATAAATAAATAAAAATAAAATAAAATAACATTGCTTCTTTTTTGTGAATGAAATGTAGTTTCTTTCGTGAATTGCAAATACTGGCCTCTCATGAACATTTTTTTTTTCAGTTTCAGGTTAAGGGCAAGACCGGCCTCTGGTTCTACCATGTGACCGACATAGTTTCTCATTTCCCAACAGCTTCAGGGTACTATGTTCAAGCCCAGCTAAAGTGCACTTAAAAGTCTGGCGTAACATGATCACCTTAAGCATTTAATTTTTCACAATGCCGAACTAAGTTTAAAAAATAAAAAACAATTTTTCATGAATAAAATGATACAATTTATCAATTTAGGACAATGACGAGCTTATATCTGAACGATTTGTTTGTCGAGTCTACTTGACTCTCGGGATATTCGGTCACGTGTTTTGACTAACGTGCTTCTGGCGTGTTATTTATTTACCAGTCGACATTTGATACTGAATGGGAAAAAAATAGCGATATGAGCAATTCGAGTTAGGAAACTGAAAGAGTTCGGCTAAGTATTGATTTGGGAACTAGAATTTTAAAATTTAAAGTTATGTGTGCCTGCAACCTTCAGCATTTATCTCACGACGCTTTATTTAAATTTATGCTCCCCCCCCCCCCCACGATATGTATGTTCCCATCATTAATAAAACCAACTGTTTCGTCTGAAAAAGTCCTTTCCAGTGATGAAACGCGTCACACGGTTTTTTTTTGTTTTTTTTTCATTATTTTATTCAATCTCCCTTGTCGAATGCTTGTCTCATGAAGTTTTTTGATTGGTGAGAAAAAGACATCTTTTTTTTTTTCATTCCTCTTTCTTTCTTATTCTCAATAACAAAGGATTTGAGTGAGTTCTATCTTGTTTATAATTTTACAACCAGGGACGTACGGGAGAACATTTTATGGGTGGGGGACAAAAGGAGTTTACCCCTAAAATTTACAAGTCGTTTGCAATTTAGGGAGGCTACTGTCTTCAACAATGATTCCCGTCTTGTAAGCCTATGGTTCCTGCTTGCAAACATTACTTAACACAGACACACGCACATACATATACAAGGCCGCACATACTATACATTACAAGCTGAAATACATACACATACGAACCTAAACGATTATACAGAATCTGCTGTTTGTTTACTGAGTATAGATTAATTTTGCCGCTAGTATGGGACACCCAGTGAGAATCGAACTCTCTATTCAATATGAACGGTCAACTAGATTTGGCCCAAGGACAAAAGTATGGGACACTCAGTGAGGATCAAACACACTTTACAGTCATATGAATATATATGATCACGTAACAAGTGTACAAAATGAATTAGTGAATAGCGACGCCTCTTATATCGATTAATTTTCTTTCCTTTGGAAAATTGTTGCCAAATTTGCTGCCAACAGTTTAGAAATTTTGGATTCGGTTTTAAAAGCACAACAAAGATTTTTTATGCCTTCGATTTCAGAAGCCTTTTTACAAAGCAAGCTTACGGTCACATTACGTCGAAATACCTGTTCACTGAAAGTATGCAACATAAAGCCTGGCCAATACCTAGATGGGTGACCGCGTGGGAATACCAGGTATTGTAAGCTTGGATATTCGTCTCATGCAATGGATAACGGCTCGGAACTGTTAATCGGAGACCAAGTTCCAATTCTTCTTCTTACATTCAGTGAATATACGAGTAAATACTCGTGGGGATGGTCGTCCTGGGTTTGACAATAAAATACATCCGGCAGCAAGTCCTCTAATCTTTAAGGAGCGTTGAACCATCTATTAATTGCTGTTGTCCCTAGATCCACCCAGACCTATGGTAGTAGAACCTGTTAGGATCCCGGTTATGGGCAAATAGTTAACACCAAAGTAGAGGTCAAGGTATAAAAATGTAAATATACATTGCAAAAATTACCCGTAATAGATTTTTGAAAAACAAAAATATGAAATGTACAAGAAAATAAAATTTCGCCATTAAATGACCCATAAGAAGTTGATTTGCCGTTAAGCAAACCTAACCTTAGGGGAGGAACGAATCCGCCTCTTCTCCCCTCAGCTATGGGATAATTAGTAAAATTTGTATCGCTAATTTCTTTATTATCTCAAAAAAATGAAAATTCTTACAATTTTAAAATTTTCCGAGCTTAAATGACCTGTTATGGTTTGATAAGCCGAATGAATCAGTTTTTATGAAGACCCCCCCCCCCCCCGTTTCAGGTTTAAACTGAGCTTTCCAGCTGAATCTAAGAGATTTAGTAGTAGATTCAAAGACTAAAGGTGACAAATCCAAAGCGTTCGGGATTATAAAGTGCCGGACATTATATTTTCCAAATTCCTATATTGGGTAGGTAAAAAAAAAAGACAAAATTAAAGTGGCTGAAATTTTATTTATTTCGTTAAATGAATTAATTTTAAATACATTGCACTTAAATTGCAGGTGACTATTCGAAAAGAAAATTGTAATATAAAGGAATATAAAGGAATGATTTCTTTTTGAAGGCGATCCTTACCGAAGAGAGACTCGAGTACAGCTTTTAGTTTAGATTCTTGAAGAATTCTTTCACATCCATCTATATGCGTGGGAGGAAACATACAGAGGACACAAAAGCCTTATACATAAATTGTATGACAATTTACTAATATATGTAGATTTGAAAAGGGCTCAGTTATATACGTGCATGTGTGCACGCGTTTATCCCCATATAGCAACTGCACACATGCAGTGTGCATAAATAATTATTCAATTGAAATAGGAATTAAAAATAAAGGAAATTATCCAGGGAAAATAAAAAAATTAAATAGATTTTTTCTCGTGAGAACACTATATTTTCAAGATGTCTTAAGATGACGTACACCGACTGCCACAAGTGCAGTAAATAGCGTGCTTCAAGAATGTCAACCGATACATGATATATATATATATATATATATATATATATATATATATATATATATATATATATATATAGTGTATGAATTTCAATGCCCCATACAAGATTGTACTATTAAATCAATTAACTATATTGGCCATACAACTACTTCTCTGATAAGACGACTTACATGTCACCTGTTTACTAAGTACATTAGAAAAAACTTTTATAAACCCATAATTTATAAGAAACCTTTAAAAAATTTCGGTTAAAAATATAAAAACTACTATTTAAATCATAATATCAAAGGCACCTTGCTATAAGAGAGGCATTATATATAAAACCATTTTCACCTCCCATCAACCTGACATTATTTAACATTGGAAATGGCGTTTTTGAAAGTGAAAATAAGAATTGCGATGCTCATCCGCGCGCATCATGTGATTTGAAGAAATACTTTTTTTTTTTTCAAAAACACAAAAAAACACAAAAACTACGTTAGTCGAACATGAGGACAAAATAAAAACACCGGAAACATAACATCCTTAAAATGGCCGGTGAAGTGGCTGAAAGCGCTTGGTAAGTCGAAAATTATGGAACATTTTTACACTTCTTATCGCCAGCAAAAAGGAAACATGTAAGAATACTGGAAAAAATTAAATAAAAAATTAATAAAACTTTCCATGTTGGTCATTTTTAATGAAACATGTTTAAAATAAAGATTGCTGCCCAAATATATATATATATATATAACGGTCAAGAAATATAACGATAACCTGTTCAGAGGAAAAACTGGAAGCAAATAGCTACAACTGAGAAAGGAAAAAGAGAAAAGTCTAAAGAGTGAGTGTCAAGTAGAGAAAAAGAAAAACCAAGAAAAGGACAAATAATCACGACACCCTACATGTACGCACACCCATTATGACGGGCGCATGTGCGCCAACGCACATTTACACAGCTTGGTGCATTGCCGTACACGTGCACGCACGCACGCACACACACACACACACACACACACACACACACACACACACACAATCCACGTGGAAAAAAACTTGCATCAATGATAAATGCATAAATCAAGAAATATAAGCAATTGCTGATACCCACTGGAGAGTGGACGGACGGATCTGTCTACAAAAAGTAACATCAATCACTTATATAATTTTGCCATATATATATATATATATATATATATATATATATATATATATATATATATATATAATTCCATTGTTTAATAACTTAGTTTCTAGTCATAATAAGTTTAGACCAGTACACATTTGTATTAAAAAGTGTTCAATACAATTATATTGTAGTACTTTTGAATATTTTCCATTAGTAAACGAGTTTTTTACGCGGCATAGGTTTCTACCATGAGCGGTGTCTTCAGGCGATTTGCAGTAACATACATATGTGATTTGAGTAAATGGCAGTTATTATATAACAAAAAAAAGTTCCTTGGCCTCCTAATTGCCTTCGTTCGATTTTGAACCAGGATAAGCGTTTCCTCCGAATTCTTAATTTTGAAACTGTCCACCCTAACTGCAATGGAGATGTAAAGTTTCGTATTGGGGAAGGTGACCTCAGATTAGTAAATACGACATTCTGTGGAGTAATGTTTAGTAAATAAACTTCGCGAAGCATTAATGTTACTATAATTTATATCCGAACTGGTCACCTACAATTTAACGCTTACTCTTAACCTTGTGCCAGACAATGCTGAGTTCAGTAAGTTTTTAAGATACTAGATGCTTGCCAATTATAGAAACGCATTCTTTTCCATAATAATAATGTGATCTAATCAAGACACTCTACATGCTAGGAGTTGTAGCTGTTGTTATATGAGAGGTTAATCTGAACTACCAACGATGACTTAGTAGTAGAAGTAATAGGTGTCAGTATATATATATATATATATATATATATATATATATATATATATATTATTACACTTTGAGTGTTTTCTGCACAAAACTCAAGTTGTGGTATCGGTAGGAAAAAACTATATATATATATATATATATATATATTTCTAAAGAAGTCATGGATTGAATTTTAACCCGACGTTTTTATCACTTCAAGTTATTATTACAGTTGAATACTTAGCATTTGAAATATTTAGCGACGTCTATTTCAGATACGAAGTAGACACTATTATAATAACATATGCTATGTGTGTGTGTGTGTGTGTGTGTGTGTAATTATTCTTCAGATAGAAAGTATCTGTAAAAAACAAAATGACCAAAAAATAAACAAAAAAAAAATAAGAGGAAAAAATATTCTCAGCCGATGCTGTTAATCCTCTGAGGGGATTTTATTAAGGCAAATCTAAAAGGTTTATTTTGCTTCATGTGTTTATATACAAAAACAAGGATATTATTGTTTTTCAAGGCTTTCAAATATAGAAACGTTCATGAATATTCATCAGGTGGTTGAAAGATGAGTCAACCACCTGATATATATATATATATATATATATATATATATATATATAAAGCATTCGGCTGTCTAACCGTACTGATGAGCTGTCATACAGTGAAACAGATCTGTCTGCGGATGACTATATATATATATACATATATATAAAACAAATTTAATTTTGTTCACAAATCTTATGCTTTTTTCTATTCTGAGTTTTAAGGATTATATTTTTCATTCGTGATGCAATCGTTATTATGTTGTCACAGTCATATTTATAAACACATTTAAGAGATAACTGCTTCCATTTAGTACATGTAAAAATTATCAAAATGATTGTTCGTTTCTGGGACGATGTATGTATGTAAATTAATCCAAACTTATCTAGGTACTTCAGAATGTTTACAATAGATATGGATGTATGTTGATTTAAGGATAAAAAAATGTTGTCCGGATGTGAAAAAAAAAACTTTAAATTGTCTGAACAATGTTTTGTTACTTTTTTCAGATTCATAATATTTGTGTATTTTTGCTTTGTTTCGTCGCAGTTAAAACAAGTTTGACAAATGACGAAGGAAAAACACTACTGGCCTAGTTAACCACTAGAAACGGAATTAATATATCTGCAGATGCGCACATGTAGAATATCTTATCTAGACATGTATTTCAGGTTGTAATCATTTTAACCGATTGATATTTCTGAATATATACAGAAAGTATTATATTTCTACAATTTCAAAACTCACACACACACACACACACACACACACACACACACACACACACACACACACACACATACACACACACACACACACACATATATATATATATATATACACAAAGATTAACGAAACTAGTTATAAACATAAGTATTAACTATAGATATATAATACTGTTTGATTGTAAACAAAATTTCTATTTAAATACGCGTATCAATCTATCTATCTATCTATCTATCTATGGTTTAAGAGTTGTTTTTCCTCTTGTCTCTCTCTAAATATAGTCGGTGTTTAAAAAGCGTGTAGATTAGATAGAAAAAAAAAGACAACTTACTGAATACGCCAAAGCCATGTCGAAGCTTAAAATGGCCACTAGAGCCCAGAAGGACCCGACAAACAACATGCTGATTCCTTCTGTTTTTACTGCAGAAGGTGAGAGATTCTGCTGTCGTTCTGTCCCTTTACCAAAATATTTATGACCTAGTATGACGAACTAGCACCTCTTTAAAAACTAACTCAGTTGCGTGAGATCCGCTTTCTAGTCGTCCAATGAGAAGAAAGGCGGCCAACTTTACTCGGCGACCGGCGCGCGGACGACCAGAAACTCAACGGCGTGCGTCGCACAATTGATGAAATAAGGAGTAAGGAAGGGAGTAGGGGTCCGAAAAGTGTCTCTTCGTCGCACCCTTTGCTTTTAGAACTGACGACACTCTTTGACAGGATTCAGACAGAAAGTCGTTCTACCATGATGGGTTTTATTTTTCATTTTTTTTTTTTAATTTAGTTTTATTTTTCTCCCACACCCTTTTTCACTCGATTATACTTTCTGCCATCCCGTGGGGAAAAGTTAAAACTGCTGTAATGATTTTTTAAAAAAATTCACATGTACACACACAAATGCACGCAGGCACACAGAGACACACACAGATGCACACACACGTCACGATATCGAATTGATTTTATAGACGTAAGCATCATGAGGAGTGGAAACGACTGAATTTTTAAACGATTTAATCAACATGGGCTTGCTGCAAAATTCTCGTGCACAACCCATTTTCCAAAATCTGATTAATTATTATTATTATTATTATTATTATTATTATTATTATTATCTGAGTCAGGCCTAAAAAATTTTCAGCACCCTAAAATATTTCAATTGACATCGAGTCGAACACATAAATTTTATTCACTGGCATTTTTGTAAATAGAGATTCGTGCATATCCATAATAACGAATAGAAAGTGTCTCTAAAATTTTCTTACTTTTTCAGTTTATTTCAACCTCTCTCTCTTTCTCTCGCACACAAACACACATACACACAATGTATCTCTCATACACAACCGCTCTCTCTCTCTCTCTCTTTCTCTCTCTCTTTCTCTCTCTCTTTGAGATAAAGATACATGAGGTCCACAAAAAACAGGTGTCACCTCAGTTATCACCTTTGGACACTAAATATATGAAGACGTTTTCATTATCCCTGTCTCTCTTACAGTATCACACACACACACACACACACACACACACACATACACACACACACACACACGTGTGTGTGTGTGTGTTTATAGTTTCAACACTGCATGGTGACAGTCAGTTTCACAATTCAATGCTATGTTCCGACCAATTGTTGTTTTGAGGCTCGTGTATTGATATAATGTATAATGTGCGTGTGTTTGTAAATACACAAATAACTGAAATGTTAAGATAAATAAATTTAAATACAAATAATAATATAAAATAAATATGAAATATGAATATAAAATAACAATTTTATTATATATATATGATAAATATAAAATGTAAAATAAAATAAAATTAATTAATTAAAATAAAATAAAATAAATTAAAATAAATAGAATATAAAGTATTTAAGTATTTATATAATATACGTATGAATGATATTTATAAATAAATATATAAATATATATATATAAATATAAATATAAATAAATAAATAAAAATAAATTAAATAAAAATAACAAAAAATAAAACATGATTGTTTGCCTTTTGGATTTAATTCTAAGTAAAATTTATATAGTTCTTTATTTTTAATAGTAAAACCTTATTTCCACGAATGTTACTTGTGTTGAATGTATGTGTTTCTGTTGCTATTCCTCTTTCTTTTGTTTGCTTGTTTGTTTGTTGTCGTTGTTGTTGTTGTTTTGTTTCGTTTTTGTTGTTGTTTTGTTTCGTTTTTGTTTTGTTTATTTGTTTTGTTTGTTGTTTTTTTTTGGGTGGGGGGGGGAATTAATAACAACGGGCTTAGATCGAGAAGTCTTACTAAAGAGGAATTATGCTCTCCTACATTGGAAGTGGTACTTTCCGCCTATAGGACTGTTAAAAATGGATACAGGTTCGATTTCTGTTGGCAATCACAATTGTTCTTTAGTGAAACATATGCATGGAGGTGGGGGGTTTAATATTAATTTCGCCGTTTAAAAATGATTAAAAAAACAAAACATCGATAACAACTCAGGAATGTGTTTCCACTAAAAAATAACGTTCAATTGTAATACGATATTTTGTCAGATTAAAAAAACGACTGTCTTAAAATTTGACACTTCCCAATCAAGATATGAATATTTAAATTCTGTTATAAACTGAAAATATTTCGATATATTAACAAAGTTGTTTAGTTAATATTAATTTTATTGTCAAAACTTCGACTTACATCATAAATTCTCACCATGCGTAGAGATTGAAATGGTAACAATAAAAAGTAATAACTTTGTTAATCTAAATATTTATTGATCCAAAATATCCATTAATGTTTCTCGATAAATATTGGCGATTTATGCATAGACTATTTATAAATGATAACTACATGGTTCCAAAAGAAAAAAAAAAGATGTGTGTCATTTGCTTGATTCAGCCTTTGGACAATGATCCAAGTTCGAACGCACGTAAAGAAAAACAAAACAAAACTAGTGTTGATTTTCAAGCTAAGTCGTCACTATTTACTAAACTTGGTGAATGGCTTCAACATAGTCTTCCTTTGTTAATTTTCTTTTCATGTCATTTGAACTAAACTAAAATCATACCTCCCCAGTCCCCACCAACAAAAAAAAAAAAAAAGACACTTTGCTATATTTTATTTTATTTTATTTTTATTCGAAAATGTTCTGATGATCATGTTGTTAACATTCTTTTGGTTGACATTGAAATAGTGATTAACCTCCTCACCTACGTTGCCGGTTTTCTCATCATTCTTTACGCTTTAAAATTGATATTAAAACGAATTACCGTCTAATTATCTTGGCAAGGTATTAATCTGTCGCTTCTCCCTCCACGTATGGGTTAAATAGCAGGACAGCTTGTGTTCTATAGCCTTGGTTGACAACCAGTCTACCACAGAAATGAATAGCAACTTACTGCGAGAACGGTTTTTGCCCAGTCAGTCATGTCCCTTTCGAGATATGATCGCCGAAGTGTGTATCATGTATGGCACTTAACTGAGTGATTGATAAAATGTGAACCTTAAATCCTGTGGTTTATTGTAAGTTATTAATATGGGAGATTGTGTTATTATTACCAGGTAACGGTAACTGTACCGGGTAGATTATGGTGGGTGTAACGGTTAGTGTAGATTGTCGTCAATAATTGACAATATTTCGTTTCATTTTTTCGATGATCTAAACATATTTATAAATGGAACTTTGTCTGTGTGTGTGTGTCCGTCACCTATAGACCGCAAAACGGCTGAACCGATTTTCTTGAAAATTTACACAGTTTTACTATAAGCGTCTGTGAGTGTTCTTAGCTAGGTTTTGTGTCGAGGTACCCCCGATAAATATCGAAAATCGATAATCAAAAAAATCGGGTTATAGAAGGAGTGGTCCGATTTTAATCAAATTTGATACACTCATAGACAAAGACATAAGAAAGGATATTCAGAAGTTTCAAGGTTGCAGTTCTTACAATAGTGCAGAAAATCAATAATATATATATAGAAGGCAAGATGTTTGTGTGTGTGTGTCTGTTTATCTGCCTGTATGTCTGTATTTTTTTTCAGGCCTTTTATTTTAGTTTTTGCTTCGGGTTTGGCTCTAAGTAGGTATAATTGTAGTTCTTAGCCTCAGCCATGATACCATTTACTCAGAGGACTTATTTAACCTTCAAAATTCAGTTTACGACGAAAAAACTTATTTGATATCGATACCAGGAAATCAAAATTTGACTTACATCCATTCATTTTTTTTTTTTTCAGTCTACGGTTTCACTTTAACTGGAAAGAATTATTGCTTTTTAGTCTTTCGTGCCAACGTCCAAAGTGTCTGAGCTCCAGGACCACGGATTAGTTTTAATACTTTCATTACACCCGAGCAACGCCGGGCTATACTGCTAGTCTTGAATAAAAACATAATTGGATGTGTGTCTCAACAAGCTGTTTAAAGATCACATTTGAGAAAAGAAATTCTTCTTAACAGGTAGATCAGCGAAGAGTGTTATTAACGGCCAATTCTCCGAGGACTTGGCGCTCAACGCAGGCGTCCCCGAGAGGTCACTTCTCGAATCAATCATCTTTGTGATTTACATAAATGATCTACCGAAGAATATACTTTGATAATTTAAAAACATTTATACCGACTATACGACGATATACGGGTGCATCTCCAAAAGTCTTGACGATCCGAGATTGGTAGCTAACCTCTCTTCCGATTTAACATTAAATTCCCAATGGAGGTAACACTGGCTGGTTACATTTAATGCCTCCAAAGCCAAACTGGTTATATTCCATTACCGCTGATCAGACCACGAACTACCACCAGTCACGATGAACGCATGTCTCGTCGAGGAGACCCCGCGCCTTGGGAGGATATTGGACTCACACACGACCTCAAGTGGAATTCCTGTTTTGGGGTCTCCTCTTTTTCCATGATAATGGACTCGACTTCAGTATACATATACTTTTGCCATAACGATAGACCCGTAAGTTACCGTGAGAGTCCGACAGACAACGAGAGTTACCGTAAGAGATCATCAGATACCGGAACATACCGATGTTTCACGGAGATTACGACGTCAGCATTTCATAGAAGCTCTGAACTCCACTCAGACAGAATATTATTAAGCAGCACCCGTCAGCTTCCGACGTGGACATACTAATTCTACTACGGCTTCACTTCAGAGACTTGTATACATATATATTTCTTACTAATTGTATTCCTGGATTACTAACCTGCGTTCAAGTTTGTATCTTTACGTTTAATATACTTATTTTTCTATCTCAATTATCTGGTTTGTTGTTCATTATTTTGTGCGGTTCCCGTTCCCGGGATCCACAACAATTCCTATATACGATCCATCGGTAAAGATGCAGACAAAATGATCGGCTCGCTGTATTGCTCCAGTAAGTAACTGATTTCTCGTGATATCCTTTACCTGTATAGGCGCCAGATTATACCGAAAATGGAGTACCGTTGCCATATCTGGGAAGGAGCTTTCCAGACCTCTCTTTCCAGTCTTGATGGAGTTTAAAATCGTCTTCAAAAACTTGTTGAAGAAGAAATATTTTCCACATTCCAATATATATATATATATATATATATATATATATATATATATATATATGTATTGTCATCCGCAGACAGATCTGTTTCGCCGTATCATAGTTCATTATGGTTATCGGTTAGACTCCGATTACCTTTTTACCCAGGATTGAAACCATATATATATATATATATATATATATATATATATATGCTAGCAGTATAGCCCGGCGTTGTTTGGGTGTAATGAAAGTATTAAAACTAATCTATGGTCCTGGAGCTCAGACACTTTGGACGTTGGTACGAAAGACTAAAAAGCAATAGTTGCTTCTAGTTAAAGCGAAACCGTAGACTGAAAGAAAAATGAATGGATGTAAATCAAATTTTCATTTCCTGGTATCGATATCAAGTAAGTTTTTTTCTTCGTAAACTGAATTTTGAAGGCTAAATAAGTCCTCCGAGTAAATGGTATCATGGCTGAGACTAAGAACTACAATTATACCTACTTAGAGCCAAATCCGAAGCAAAAACTAAAATAAAAGGCCTGAAAAAAAATACAGACATACAAGCAGATAAACAGGCACACACACAAACAACTTACCTTATATATATATATATATATATATATATATATTATCGATTTTCTGCACTATTGTAAGAACTGCAACCTTGAAACTTCTGAATATCGTTTCTTATGTCTTTGTCTATGAGTGTATCAAATTTGATTAAAATCGGACCACTCCTTCTATAACCTGATTTTCGATATTTATCGAGGGTACCTCGACACAAAATCTAGCTAAGAACACTCGCAGACGCTTATAGTACAACTGTGTAAATTTTCAAGAAAATCGGTTTAGCCGTTTCGGAGTCTAGAGGTAATGGACACACACAGACACACACTCACACAGAGACAAAGTTCCATTTATAAATAAGTTTATATATATATATATATACATATATCTCAGGATGGATGTTGCGAGTCTCTCACTAATCCTTAGCTTCTACCATGTAATGCGATCAAACATACTGCATCACGAAGTCGCAACAGGTCTGACCTTCACGGGGCTAGGGCCTGCCATATTACTTGCATAGTATCAAACGACCCACACTCCCTTCCGCATTTTATCGGCGAGAAGTAAGTTCTACTTCCTGCCAACCACGGCTCGATTGAACAGACTCTCAAGTGAATGAGTCCCCGATTGCTACAATCTTGACCTGTTCAAGTCTAGAGTCAACCGTTATCTTCCTCTTCTATCCATATAAACTACTTCTTGGCATAACATTCTACTTCTAGTGGCTCCCGAGCCCTGTACAGGATGAACCATACTGTAAAAACAAAATAAAAAAGATTTTATTTAATAAATTCAATTCATTTTAAAATGCAATTTTTATGAGGATCTTCTTGTATGGTGAATATAGCCTGAAACTTACATTTGAAAATTTGGGGGTCGTCTTGTACACCCGGTCGCCTTGGACGCCAGTATATATGGTACTTTATTTTCTGTCATATCATACACAGCGATATTTGATATGCACCTATAATTTGGGAAGAAATTTTTCGGAAAATGTGCAATTGTTTTATATATTTTAGAATTATTTTGATGTGTAATCATTTGTAACGATCAGTGAACTAGTATTGGAAAACAGGAAATAGTTGGTATTACCCTAGTTCTGAACGTTCCTGCAAAAGTAATCCAAATTTTATTAAACCCAATAGTCGTATAGCTGTAGAGGCGGAATATTCTTGCCAATAAGTCGTGTCTATTTTGTCTTCTTTTGCCTTTTTATAAATCGCAGTTTGGCAAAATGTCGTCAGACATGCAAACGTGGACGAAATAGAGTTTTGACATTAAATTCATAGATATGAAAAATTGAATTCATTAGCATACATTTACACTTCTTGAATATTTACGGAGACCAAACAGTGGAAATGAGAACGGTTATGTTTCAACAGTTGTAACAGTAATTTTCTTCTAACCCTGATTCTATCACAGTAGAAAAAATCTCAATGTAAATTATTTGTAAATAAAAGACAAGACGTAAATTACGATCAAACCGGAAATATATATTTGATGCAAACAATATTAAATCAGTGGTATTTTTATGATACTTTGTTTTACAAATAGGACAACTTTGAAAAATGTCGGCGTCTAAGTCATGCAGTTGAACAAAAAGACAAAAAAAATCTTTTTTCAATAAAAACATTACTTTTGCTGAAAGATGTTATAAATTAAGAATTTTATTTTATTTGGAAAACTTTGATTTAGGACCAGGCAAATAGAAAATTAAGAAATAAAGAAAATAGAAAAAGACAAAGTGTTAAAACAACTGCTTTCAATTGATATCATCGGAGTAATTTTTATGCTTCAAAAAATATATCTAAAATTGAATAACGAGCTGAACTATGTCACTTCGTGAATTAAAATAAGATATATAATCTGAGTTAGTCATGGTTGATTATAATGAAACAAATGTATTAATTCAGTTTTATATGTCATAATTTTATTAAAATTCTAAGAAAAAGATAACATTTTAAAAACTGTAAAAATGACTATGGGAGTTGTTTTTTTTTTTAAATCAAAACTTTAATTTTATGCACTTATTCGTAATAGCAATTAAATAAACTTGTAAATGAAAAAATTGTGTCTAAAACTCGTAGTGAATAAGAAATTAAGAATTAAAATCAACCTTCTTCATTTTTACAAAAATTCACAATGACGTGCGAAATCCTGGTTTTTCCCAAACAGAAAACGGACTGACCATGTGCTTGAAGAAAAAGTCGAAACCAGATTTCGCAAGTAGATGTTAACTTGCAAGACCAAAAGGGACTTCGCGATCAAGTGTGAAAAATTTGAATATTATAAAAAGCCCCGGTCAACGTCAATCACTCAGTCAGATGAGGGCCGCGTGACGGAACAACTAAAATGTAACTTCAAATCGACTCGGAGATAAGGTCAGGTCGCAATTTGTCCTTTTTCTCTTTCCTTCTTGTGTGCTGATTCCTTTTACTTTTTCTCCATCCATAGACATTCCTACCAAACAAACACATACACACGTACGTACGCATATATTTTTCAACAATTACTACTATGAACATTTTTTACAAATTTTGATACCTTTAACTTTCTTATTGAACATTAATTTCCACGAATTCTTGTTATTTTTTCCTTTTAATAAATTTCTATTTGAAAATGCAAAATGTAATATTTTATTATTCCACTCTTCTACACTAATTCACACATTCCAACCAGCTTAAACCTTATGATAAAAACATTTTAATTAAAATTATAAAAATACCTTTTAACTTTTTAGAAGAATAGAAAGAAAAAGAAAATTATCGAGAAAATTGTGTAATCGCGATGGGAAGAGAAAAACGGTGTTTCTTTTTTTTGTTTTGTTTTTTTGGTGGGGTATGTTTTTGCTTGAACGAAAGTTAAAATTTGCGTTTTGTTTCATCAATGAAGGCATATTTTATTTAGAAAAATTTTTCACCCTGTATAAGGCCCTAGAGCCACTCCAGATAGAGTGTTACAGAGAAAGTTGTAAGGATTACAATACAAATATAATAAAAGGGAATCTAAAAATAAAATCTTATAAAAATATAGTTTCATTTTCTTTACATTAAACGTATTGTTCTGGGGTAGTTAACACCCCTATATCCATGGACAATATGGATTCGTATGGTTTATATAATGCTAGACATTTCTACCATCAAGCAGAAGAGTACCCTTGTTGTACTCTACTATGACACTGTCAGATCTCTGCCTTCGGGTAGAAAGCGCTCTCAGTTTCCGAGCAGAGAGCACTAACCCAGTCGTGGTTCCGCCGAAAGGTAGAATCACGACTGGGTAAAGATAGACAGATATTTTTGGCCTGGCTATATGGCCGGGAAGACCCACAATAAAAAGACCTTGTGTTACATCTAGCCTTGCGTGGGAAGGTTGGTAAATACCGAGAAGTACACTTGTACTCTAATATGACACTGTCAGCAAACTGCCTTCGGGTAGAGCGCGCTCTTCTTCCGAGCAGAGAGCACTAACCCAGTCGTGGTTCCGCCGAAAGGTAGAATCACGACTGGGTAAAGATAGACAGATATTTTTGGCCTGGCTATATGGCCGGGAAGACCCACAATAAAAAGACCTTGTGTTACATCTAGCCTTGCGTGGGAAGGTTGGTAAATACCGAGAAGTACACTTGTACTCTAATATGACACTGTCAGCAAACTGCCTTCGGGTAGAGAGCGCGCTCTTCTTCCGAGCAGAGAGCACTAACCCAGTCGTGGTTCCGCCGAAAGGTAGAATCATGACTGGGTAAAGATAGACAGATATTTTTGGCCTGGCTATATGGCCGGGAAGACTCAAAATAAAATGACCTTGTCTCACATCTAGCTTAGGAAGGTTAGTAAATATCAACGAGTATACTTGTATTTTAACCGCTCACAGTTTTTTTTTTAATCATCTTACTCCATGCAAGTCATTCCACTGCCACTATTGCGCATGGGACTACATAGGGGAAGCTAAAGAGAAGTAGTGGTTAGACATAGAGAATGTCAGGAGGAAGGTGACAGATGAGTAAGGATAGCGAGGATGAGATGGGAAGAGTGTTTGATAGAATGGGAGCAGGTTAGTGTCTTAGGAGGTGTCTATTGACCTTACATTTAAACTCCTGGAGATTGTAGCCGTCGGGGAAGCAATCGTGTGGAAGAGAATTCCACAGTCGGGAAGTGCGAGGCAAGAAACTGTTGGAGTAGAAGTTACGGTTGCATTTTATCGGTCTCACAGTAAAAGTATGGGATCTAGTTGCTAATCTAGTGTCTCGTTCAAATTCGTATTTAGCGGGCACCAGTGACCTAAGTTCATCGGAGCAGAAGCCGTGAAAGTATTTATAGAAGAGACACAGGGAAGCCACAACGCGCCGGTGGGAGAGAGACTGCAGGCGGTCCGCCAAGTCGGTATCTATCACATTACAGACCCTCCTCTGAACCTTTTCGAGAAGCCCGAGGAGAATAGCAGGGGCACCCGACCAGATATGGCAGCAGTATTCAATGCACGGGCAGATGGTAGATTTATATATGTGCAGGATAGAATTAGACGGAAAAAACTTCCGGGCCCTACACAGAGAACCGACTTTCATAGCAGCGGATTTAGCAATGGATTCGATATAGTCATTCCATTTGAGGCCCGCTGAAAGTGCAAAACCAAGAAGGCGTAGTGTTTTACTCTCTGGGAGGCAAGCCTGGTTCATGCTAATGGGAGGTAGGTGAGATTGTCGATGATGGTTAATTGAGAGTAGCTTCGTTTTAGAAGCATTAAAATTTACTAGCCATTTCTTACCCCCAGTCCAATATGGATTGGAGGCCTTTTTCAATCTCGGCTGCGAGGTTAGCTTTGACGCCTACACCATATTTTTGTAGGAGGCGAGAGTAAACTGTGGTGTCATCGGCGTACAAACCTATTTGGGCTCTTATGGAATCAGGGAGATCATTAATGTATATCAGGAAGAGTGTAGGACCTAAGATGGAGCCTTGGGGGACACCTGCGTTTGTATGGTAGTTCTGGGAGGCATGTCCGTTTAATACCACCTTCATTGTGCGGTTAGAGAGGAATGACTGGATTAGTTCAAACAAATGTCCAGTTATACCATAGATCCGCAGTTTACATAGAAGGCCAGCATGCCAAACTCTGTCGAACGCCTTAGATATATCTAATGCAACGGTACGGGCTTCGCCATTCCTGTCGAGTGCCTGGTATATGTAGTCGGTGATGGTCGTTAGCATATCAGCAGTAGACCTGGTGAAGCGGAAACTATATTGCTTGTCCGAGAAGAGCCTGTGTGCTGTGAGATGCTGAACCACCTCGGCGTTGATAATGGCTTCGAACACTTTGCCAAAGATCGGAAGAAGGCTGATAGGGCGGTAATTTGCAGGGTCAGAGGGTTCTCCAGTGTTTTTAAATATAGGAACTACAGAGGAAGATTTCCAACAGGCAGGAAAGCAGGAAGCAGATAGGCAGAGGTTGTAGAGCTTAGAAAGGACAGATGAGAGTTCAGGGGCACATTTCTTTAAGACTATGGTTGGAATTCCGTCACCACCGCTCGCTTTGTGAGGGTCAAGTTTTAAGATTATCTTAGAGACAAGCGAAGGTGTAATGTGGACATCATTCAGTTGTGCCTCGGTTCTAGGTGAGAAGTCGGGTGTAAAAACTCCAGATGAGTCCAGACTCGAATTGTTCGAGAATCTGCGGGCAAAGCATTCAGCCTTATCTGCTGGGGAGGTGAGGACCTCAAATTTGTTGATTAGCGGGGGTATTGTGGACTTGCTCTTGTTAAATACTCTCTTTCAGAGTCGCCAGTAGTCTTTAGCGCCGAATTTAGAGCATGCTATGCGTTGTTTCATTCTGGCAGCAAACAACATCTTAGCTTCGTTAAGTATCCTTTTACACTTATTACGAGCTGAAGTGAAAAGGCGCCTGTTTTGGTCCGACGCGTAGTTACGATAGAGTCGGAAGAAATGATTCCGGTGGGCAATGGCAGCCGAGCAAGCGGGTGAGAACCATGGAGACGAATGAGATTTAATCTGGAATTTCCTAGCAGGGATGAAGGCATCGATGCCAGCCTTAACCCAGGAGGAGACCTCGGATGCACATTCTTCGATGGGAAGACTAAAAACGTTGTTCCAAGGGATGTCACAGAGGAAGTCTCGGAACGAATCCCAGTCTGCTCTTTGATAGCAGTAGGATATTCTACTTGTCTGGGTTTCATGTGTCGGGCGGGAGTGGAGTGAAATATTGACGGACACTACAGTGTGGTCAGAGTTTCCGAGTGGGCAGAGGTGTCTGGTAGTGCAAGAGTCTGGGATGGAAGTGAAGCAGAGGTCTAGAAGTGAGTCCATTCCGTTAGGGTTGTCGGAGAAACGCGTGGGGAAGTCCACTACTTGCGTAATTGTGATTGAAAAGTTCATGGTGTGGACACCAGCAGGGTCAGTGACAGCGTTCTTCAGCTACTTGGTGTGGTGGGCGTTAAAGTCACCAAACACGAATACATAGGCAGAGGGATGGGAAGAAATGGCTTTGTCGATATTGTCAGAAATGCTGTCAAGTAACGAACAGTCAGGGGAGGAAGGAGAGCGGTAGAGAAAGAAGAGATAGCTAATCGAGCTGAGAAGTGAGAGGCGGAAGCACATGAAAGAATGATCTGGGGATTCAAAAGATGACACCCTAGCTAAGAGAACGTGTTCGCTGACATAGACACCAAGCCCATGCATATGAACATTGGCGTCCTTCCTGAAGAGGGGAAGGTAGCCAGGAACGTAGAACTCAGATGAGGGGATAGAAGGGTTAAGATTAGTTTCAACTAGGGCTAATATATCAGGTGAGTTATTATGGAGGAATGAATCTACGCTGAGGAAGTTGGTGCGGATGCCGCGTATGTTAGTGAAAGAGATGCATACAGGTTTGGGCGTTTTCAAATGAGCTGGTTTAGTTTTGCTATTATGTTTGCTTTTTCCCATAGTGATTCAGTTAAGGAGAGGTCTTAGAATAGAATCAGTCGGTCAATCGTTTGCAACTTGTGAAGGATGGAGACTGGCGCGGCCTACAACATAATGTGGCCTCGGGGTTGCCCACCGAACGTTCATGCAGGGACGCCCGTCCATGCGCGATATGGCACTACAAGAACCCCGGTATTATTCAACTGTTGATCAGAGCAGCCTCTTAAGACGCCACGCAAGAGTTCGGGCTCCTAACTACCAGTCGGAAGCAGCAACCAGGAAACTGCCAACCCGGTACCCTCAGAATGTAAAGACGTTGCCACCATACTCCGTAACTGCAAAGAGCTTCCAGCTGAACTAACACTAAGACCGGAGAAAGGGGATGAACCGGGAACCCCTTCCTAAACAAGAAACAAGGCGATCACCTCTAAACTCATTCAAAAGAAGTGGGTGGAGTGTGAGACCGGGCGATAGTAGGAACTATCTACTCCAATTAAACAGTGAACACAGGACTCTTTCACCTTATAATTGGGATCCCTTAAACAGGACCACAAGACGTATAAATTATTAAATTCACATTAAATTTCTAAATTCGATCACCAAAGCTATCCAAAGTTAAATAATTATGCAGTCGCAGTGTATGTATATGTTTACATATGATATCAATATCTCTACCTGAATCAAAATTACCAGAAGGCTGTGTTCAGACATTAAAAGGACTCCTTCCTCCTGGTGTTTACCTCAGTGTCCACTTTTAGACTTACATGCGTTCTATCGCTGATGTTGAGAACTTTAAGCCAGAAATGTAACATAAATCAATTCTAATTCATATTTTCATTATATATATATATATATAGTATGGACTCTCCCGTCGACTTCGACGTATGAATGTCTAACACAGACTGCCACACAAAGAATTGTTTTGAGTGGTGAAGGCTTGTGTAGCACCATGCACACTTTTTGGAACTGCTGATAACAATCAATCGGTACAGAAGTTCGCCACAGACCGCATGAACAACAGACCTCAGATATTCAACCCATTACTGGAGGGAAGGAACGGATTAATACTTTTCCTAAGGGTACCAGTGCGTAAGGGAATGCAGAGTGTTCGACTGAAATTGGAACTCGGCTCACCGATTTCCGAGCCGACATCCACTGCACCACAATGCACCTCCGTCAATAAATGCTTACAGCACCTGGCATTCCGAAGCAGTCACCCATCTAAGTACTAACCAAGATCAACGTTGCTTAACTTCGGTGATCGAGCGAGAACCGATGCATTCAACGTTATATGACCGTGATTTATATATATTGCACTTCATTTTCGTTGCTTTCCTTTCGTTTGATTTATAATTCCAACAATTTTCTCCTGATGAAATGTTGGATGACAGGGCTCTTAAGACTATTAATAAATTCCTTGTTTTAAAAGTAGTATACAAATTTTGTACCTCCAAAAATGTGTTTATATATATATATGTGTGTGTATGTGTGTGTGTGTGTGTGTGTGTGTGAGAGAGAGAGAGAGAGAGAGAGAGAGAGAGAGAGAGAGAGTGAGGGGGAGAGAGAGAGTGAGAGAGAGAGAGAAAATCCCTTCAGTTAAGTAGCATACGTGATGCACGCTTTGGGCAATCATGTCTTGAAAGAGACATGACTGACTGGCCAGTAGTTTATCCCGCAGAACTTACCGTTGCTTTCTGTGGTAGACTGATTGCTAGCCAAGGTTATGGAACCCAATCCATCCTATTATTTAATCCATAAATGGAGGCAAGAGTCGGATTAATACCTTTCACAAGGGTATTTGTGCGTAAGTGAATGCAAAAACTTCAACTGGAATTCGAACTCGGCACCCCAATATATATATATATATATATATATATATATATATATATATTATTTATTCTTTGCAACTTAACCGCTTACAAGGATGTGGGTACATAGTTCTCTATAGAGACGATAGCTTACTAGGAAGATAATACACAGGGAATTAAGAAGTTTAGACTTTAGTGTAGAAATAACCACCGACATTAAGCAGGTAGACTTTTAAGATGTTAATCTGGACCTTAACAATAACCCTTTCCACTTTATATAAAGGCTATCTCCAACCCAATTTACATAAATCTAAATTCTAACCATCCCCCATCAGTCATTAAACATATACCATCATCTATTGAATCTAGACTTCGCAAGAAGTCATTTAGCAAAGTAATTTTTGATCAGCATAGCAAATTCTATAATTCTGCCCTTAGAAACAGTGATTATAGGGCTTCTGATCTCAAATTCAGAAACCCTACCGGCAATGATAACAACAAGAAGAAAAGATCTAGAAAAATCATCTGGTTGACACCTCCTTACAATATGATGGTTAAAACTAAACTGGGACAAAAATTCTTAAAACTAATAGGCAAACACTTTCCTGAAACTAATCCTCTTAGCAAAATATTCAATATACTCAAGTTAAGCTGTTGTTGCACGAATAATTTAGAAAAAATAATTAAAAAACATAATAAAGTCCTCAACAAGTATAAAGATACAAAAATCAAGGTAAATTACAATGCTCAAAGAGATCGTACCAAGGAGAAAAAGACTAATACCAGCGGATGTATTTGTAGAAATCCTAAAGAATGCCCATTGCACAATAATTGCCTAGTTAGCTCCATAGTTTATCTTTATACCGTCCTTATAGTTGAAAATCCTAATGCTAAAAAGGTATATATCAGTTCTACTAAAAACCCGTTCAAAACTCGCTGGTATCAACACACTTTATCTTTCAACAATAGTTCTTATAAATACAGTACTTCATTATCCAAGTACTATTGGTCTTTAAAAGAAACGTAAAAAACACTCACTTTTAAATGGAAAATCCTTACAAAAGCCCGAACTTGTAACTCCCTCCGTGCACCTTGTTACCGCTGTCTTAACGAAAAGGTAAAAATTATCAAATTTAGGGACAAGGTTAAACTGTTAAAGCAGAGGAATGAGCTCACTGTTCATTGTAAACATTGTATTTACATTAAAATAACCTAATATATATATGTGTGTGTGTGTGTGTGTGTGTGTGTGTGTGTGTGTGTGTGTGTGTGTGTGTGTGTGTGTGAGTAAATAAATAAATAGAAAACGGTGGACAGTTGGGGCCTCGGAAAAGTTCGGAAACAGTGTGAAACTTGGGCCTTGTGAGTCGTAGTTGTTGGATGTTGGTTTGCCGATCGGTGCTATAGGGAAGCGTGTTGTTGGCCGGATGGTGTGTGTTGGGTTGGGTCTGTCGAGTGTTGATGCGGTGGTCGATGTCGGGTTTGGTGCCACATGGCTGTGCCATTTGGTGGTCAGTGTTGGGTTGGGTACTTACCAGGTATTATTGTGGTGATGCATGCCGGATTAGATACCTGGGGGAATTCGTTGGAGCTTCCAGGTCGAATGGTGGATACCCATCTGATAAAGGCAAATAAATGTCTACGTGTTAGTGTATGTATGTATGTATGTATGTATGTATGTATGTATGTATATAGGTGTACATTTGTTTTTTTGTACTATTAGACATATCAGTATTTTGTTTTACTTGCTGATGTCTATGTGTTTGTATGCATATATTTGTATGTGTGTGTATGTCTTGTATATATATATATATATATATATATATATATATATATATATATCCGAGTGAATACAGAACGAAGAAATAATTTTTACAACGTCCAAAACATTAATTTAAAACAGTGCTCGATATATAATATATAGAGCTGTGAATATTTATTATAAATATTTTATGTTCCCTTATCACTAACCCCCCCCCCGCCAACATCCCACACACAACTGACCAAGTATAAGAAAAGGAATTAAAAATTAAAAATTTAATAGAAAAAATCGGTTTCCAAACTGTGATCTAATTAAAATTAAAAATTTAATAGGAAAAATCGATTTCCTAAATTCAAAATTAAGATTAAATATACAAATTTAGATTAATTATAAAGACTCTGCTAAAATACAAAAATATTCTGTACAAAATGAGCATCCCACCCCTTACCGGCTTGTCTAAGAAATCCAAAGGATATAGTCTAGTTGCAAGATAATAAAAACTTACATTCCAACTTCTAATGTTAAATCTGTGTAGAAATCAAAGACTCTCATTAATCAACCATATTCACTACCCACACCACTTTCTTCAAATTTCTAACGGTCAATCCACGAGACTTATTCCCTTATCACTAACCCCCACCAACATTTCACACACAACTGACCAAATATAAGAAAAAATGCTTTCCATTACTATCCATACCGCCTGATGAGAAATTGAAGTTTCATTGTCAAAACAAATGTACTATTTGTACTGGATATATAAAGAATTATGTACATGTTCTAATATATATATATATATATATATATATATATATATATATATATATATATATATATAATGGATGTCATCAAATGGTTTGAAAAACTTGGGGAAAAAAATAATGCCACCTTCTTACAGTTCGACATCGTGGATTTTTACCCATCGATTTCTAAGGACCTCTTTAACCTCGCCCTTGAGTTCGCCGAATTCTATTCGGACATCACCAAGAAGGAAATCAAAATAATCCTGAACTGTAGAAAATCAGTTCTCTTCCACGACAACCAACAGTGGACAAAAGATTCAACGGATAATTTTGATTTATCCATGGGAGCCCTGGATTCAGCAGTACATAACAACAAAATATTAAAAACACACAACAAAAATAACTGCAACACTAATACCAGTCCGACCCATAATAGCAACCTTTGTAACTGTAGAAACCCTAACCAATGCCCCATGAACAACAAATGTCAAACGAAATCCCTGATATATATGTGTTCGATCTCATCCATGGAGAATCCTAAGGATGAAAAAATGTATATCGGAAATACCATGAACGGATTTAAAAAGCGATTTTATAATCACCTGTCATCCTTCAATAACAAAGAAAAACAAAACATGACATCTCTCTCCAAATATTTTTGGAAATTAAAAAACGAAAATAAAACACCTAGAGTTAAATGGAAAATCCTTAAACAAGCAAGAACACCTAAATCTATAAAGGAACCATGTTTTCTCTGTCTTCAAGAAACAATTGAGATACTTAAATATATGAACAGTAACAAGCTTTTATACCAGAGGCATGAAACCACAGTAAACTGCAAGCACATCAGAGAGCTAACATTACAATCATGCTAAGAAAACACTACAAGAGCCAAGAATAGGACCAATACATATAGGTGTATATATACATATGTGTATATATAAAAAATGTTTTACAAGGTTTAATATTAACTACAAATAAGTTCTATAACCATAATTAGTATTAACTAAAAGAGTAAGGTTGGTAACCATAATCGGTATTAATTAAGATTAATTAGAAAGTAAGGTTAATAGCCAAAATTAGTAAAGTTAATAACCATAATTAGAGTAAGGTTAATAATCAATATTAGAATAGGATCAATTAAGGTTAATAACCATAACCATAACCAAAATAAGATGAATTATATATTGAATATATATGAAAATAGAAGTTAAGAATTAAAATAAAGTGTAGAACCATTATTAGTTTTAACTAATAAAGTCAGGTTAATAACCACAATTGATGTTGATCAATATTAATTATAAAGTAAGGTTAAAGACCATAATTAGGAAGGTCAATAACCATAATTAGAGTAAGGCCAATAACCATAACCATAATTAGAGCGAGGTTAATAACCATAACCATAATTAGAGTAAGCTTAATAGCCATAAATATAATTAGAGTAAGGTTAATAACCATAACCATAACCATAATAAAACCAATCATATATTGACTAGACACGAGAATAGAATTTTATACAAGAATAGAAAATTAAAACTTACAAATTTAATAGTGAAAATGATTTCCAAAAAATGATCCAATTAAAAATCAAAGATTCAAAATTAAAAATTGAATAGAGAAAGCGATTCCCAAACAATGATATAAAAAATCAAAAATTAAAAATGTACGACAAATAACACATTCCATAAACCCAATATTAAGATTAAACATGCAAACTTATACCGTAGCGATTATATATAGAGAGGTTATGTACATGTTCTAAAATATAATTTATAATAAATATTCACAGCTCTATATAGAAAATTATATATCGAGCACTGTTTTAAATTAATGTTTTGGACGTGGAAAGAATTCTTCGTTCTGTACTCACTTGTATATATATATATATATATATATATATATAGAGAGAGAGAGAGATAGATAGATAGATAGATAGATAGATAGATAGATAGATAGATAGATAGATAGTTTTTTTTTCTGTGCACATTTTTATATGTGCGTGTATGCTTCTGTGTGAATATTCCTGTGCTTATTTGCGTATGTTTATGCCAGAAGTTTTGTATAAGTATTTTCATGTATTTTCATGTATGTGTTTATATTTTTTATTTTGTATATGATGATCTGTGAAGTTTTTAGTCGTGTACATCTTTGGTTTTAGCTTGTGTATTTGCGCGAAAATATATCTAATTATGTTTATTTGTTCACGCACTGAAATATGATTGTCTGTCTTGACCTAATTCCTTCAAGGCTCTTGTCATTTTACGAATTTGCTCTTACAAGTATCCAATATTGTAGCCTTTACAGTCGTTTTCCAAACCTGGCATTAAAAGTTAACAGATAATTTGACACGTCGATGAAAGCAAAATTGTAAAATTTGTGTATGTATATATGCGTGAGTATATTAATCAGTATATGTTTCTGTATGCCAGTGTATGTGTGTATACTCGCTTATTTGTCCATGTGTGGATGTTTGTAGGTTTATATGTGTACGTTCGTGTCATCTCCTCATTTAATATCTGAATAAATTTATAATAATCTAAATCTAATTATGTGTTAAACTTAGAAGTTAAAATTCGCAATAAAAATAAAGTGAATCTAATAGTCGATTAATAATGCTGATCTCAATTTAATCAAATATTAATATTAATGCCCAAAATTGTTTTTAAAGTTTGTTATCATATTCTTCAAATTATAAATTACATTATTTTAATAAGTTCACACTGTCTAAGTAACAATGCCTCCCTGATTAAAGGGGTTTTCGCTTGTTTTTATTCTTTTAAAAGTCTTCATCTTGAAATAAACCTCATCATTTGATAAGACACAAGTAGTATCGATTCAAAATAGTTACTTTTATACTGATATTATAATATGTTTATTTTGTAATTTCTAAATAGATATTATTAGCTTTACTTTGTATTGAGCACTTTTTAAGAATATTGATTCTTTGGATACGGAATATTATTCCATCCATACCTACCCTATACTGATATATATATATATATATATATATATATATATATATATATATATTGTTTCGACATTGAAAGAACAATGTCTCATCAGAGATTAACTACCTAAAGAGATATTGTTCTTTTGATGTCGAAATAAAATGTACAATTTTGTAGTAGTTTGTAGTTTTCATATGATCTAAAGTAATAATTAATAATAAATATTCATCGCTCTATTTTTATATTGAGCAATTAATATATTTAAAATTATTGTTTTGAACGTTGCAAATATTTCTTTCGTTCTTATTCATTTGTGTCTATATATATATATATATAAATTGTATGTATTTAGGCAGCATTTTTTCATTAATGCATGTTTCATTAAATAATATAGACAAGTTTTGTCTATTTATTTCATGTAATTTTTTATATTCTCTGATAAGCTTAATAGCATTATCATTAAATAAAGAATGAAAATTAGAATATCGATACATAATTTTTAATAATCCAATCTGAGCTTGACACTACGCTTGACATTACACTTGAACGATAATTCTGACATTTTTAGGCATTTAAAACAACATGCCTGGCCCCATACACAATTCCGAAAAACCCTAGTTGAAAACACAACTATACTTAAACATGAAAACATTAAACAAAAACTAAAACTTCTCGAAGCTATATACATAAAACAGTTGAAACCTAACCTGAACAAGATAAATATGAAATCTCCACAAATATTCTTAAATGCCTAAAATTAATAACAGAAGCAATTGGTTTATTCCATTGAACTCACAACTCTTTGGGTCAAGTCACAGAAACTAACAAACGTCTATATCCACTGAGCCATGTGTCCTTAAGGAGATAACTGATGACTTCTAATCGAGGCTTTACGCAAGGAATGGAGTTCATAAACCCCATTAATAAAGGGTTTGGTTCGAAATTCCTAGCACCTGAAGAAAGCCGGAAGTTACAACGGCTGAAACGTCGTACAAATGGAAACAAAAAATGAGGACAATAGTCCGAATAATATAAATAATACCACATCTCTGAAATATAAACAAAAAAATATTAATTACTATATATATAATATTGCATTTTGGCAGCAATCTCTCTTTTATACATGTTTTATTAAAATGACTGATAAGGCACTGCGATTACATTTTCTATTTAATTTTTTTCTTGTTCTTATAACTTTTTTTTTTCATTTCTGGAAATAAATTATGTAGAAATTGTGAACATGTTCTGTATGCTTGAGCTATTATGAAAGAAGTAGTATATAGAATTTTTTATACAAGTGTCTATAGTTATAAGAATGTTATATATATATATATATATATATATATATATATATATATATATATATATTACGGAAATTAACGAAATGGTTATGAACAAAACCACAATTTAAAATTATTTGTTTGAACATTATTTTTTGGTCGATATTCGTATTTAGCTATTATGAAGGAAGTAGTAAGTAGTATTTTTTATACAAGTATCGACAGTTATAAGAATGTTATATATATATATATATAATGTAAAATTTATGCGACATTGTATTTTATTGTTCAGTATTTCTTAAATCTAAAACTAAAATTAAATTTGCTAAAAAAATATTCTTTGCCTTTTTGTTAAAATAATTCGAAATTAATTTTTAATTTATGCATATATTTAAATATATCTTTATTGCAATTTTGTTGATGCATATAACGAATCGTAATTTAAAAGTCCACTTCGCATAAACTTGCCAAAGGTTATTTATCGTGTCATTTGTACTCTCTATCTCATGAGAAGTGTTCACAACTGACAACTGAACCATCCATGTGTCGAGGACGCATCATATATAGACTCACTTTGTGAGAATCTGGATTGTAAAACTATAATGTAAATTTCGTACAAATCCAACGAGTAATATTTAATAGACAGAATCATTAGCTCATTATTAAAATGTCAGTTTATTAAAGATGAATTTTCCTAAAAAATATTCCGATGACTTCGACTTTACTTTTTGCGAGTTATTCAAAACTTAACAATAGTACATAGAGAAGCATTAGTTGTACTCGTTCCTTGATGTAAGTGCATTCGTATAATTTCAGTGAAAAACAACAGCATCAACAGCATCGTTAATGTAGACGTTACCGTATTTGGTGTCCTTGACAGCCAGCAGGCAACGCTTCTGTCATTCTCTTGCTCTTTCTCTCTCGTTCCTTAACTTGTCTATTTCTTTATCTTCTCTTTCTTTTCTGGTGTTTTATCTTGAAATTTTTACATGACCCTATTCCCTTTTGCATATGCCACCCACAACTACCTCTTCTAACGCCTTACCTAAACACTAAGCACCAAATTTCAACGTGCTTTGAATGCACGGATGGGCACGTATTAACATTATAACCTAAATAAATATTTAAAAGTAATCACCAAAATGTTTTTTAACGCACATGACGTTCTGTACAAAAGGCCAAATCATAGTGCAACTCACGTTCAGGACTGGAAACTTATGTCAAATCTCAACATTTCAATGGTTGGTGGCGTGGGGGTAATTTTTTTAGTTTTGGCTTGGGTTTCCAGTAGTTCACTGCCGAATTCCCCTTAAGAAATTAAAATAAAAGCAGATATTAAGAGCAGAATTAATCTGGATCGAGAAGTTAATCCTCTTTTATCTTATTTATTTTTCCTTTCTAGCATTGATAAACTTTGCGCAAGAATTTTAAGGATTGATGACAGATGACAGAGCCAAACGTTGGGTAACTTGTCATTTCTATTGTGGGGATTATTATTATTATTATTTTGTCATTTTTCATCATATTTCGATTTCTGCAATGGTCGCACTACCTACCAAGTCTGCGGGAAGACCTAAGGCAGGTCGTGGTGTGTCGTTATGGATTCATTTCGTGTTTTTTCTATCTCCCCTATCATCCCTGGTGTTACATAGACAAAGTTCTCCTTAGTGTGTGGGCTGTACTTAATAAGACAATTTTTTGTATATCTCTTAAGCTGGGGTTTCCAGGGATTTTTTCAATGTGTTGTTTTGTTCCATTTTTTTATCATTCCAAGTGCACCTACTATCACTGGCACAACTCTTGTTTTCAATTTCCACATTTTTTCTATTTCAATTTCCAGGTCTTTATATTTTGACAGTTTTTCAAATTCCTTGATTGCTATGTTATAATCCGCTGGACAAGCCATATCAATTAATAGACAAGTTTTCTCCTTCTGGTTTTTAACAATAATGTCTGGCCTGTTTGCTTCAATTTTTCTGTCTGTGTAGATGGTGTAATCCCATAGAATGGTTACATCTTCTATTTCTGTAACCGGTGCTGGATGATGTTCATACCAGTGTTTGTTTACAGCTTTTCCATAATGTTTGCACATTGCCCAATGTAAATATTGCCCAACTCTATCGTGGCGATTTTTATATTCGTTTGGGGCAAGCACAGAACAGCCTGAGATTAGGTGGTCTATTGTTTCTTGGTGTTTATCACAAAACCTGCATTTTGGATCCATATTATTATGCATAATATTTGCCTGAAAGTTTCTCGTGAAAAGACTTTGGTCTTGTGCTGCAAGTATAAATCCTTCAGTTTCAGACTTTAATCCAGATGCACGTAACCATCGATGAGTATTAACTTTGTCAACATTGGATTTATTGGCACGTACTGGATATTGGCCATGCAGAGGTTTGTCTTGCCAGCGCTGTTTCATCTTTTCAAGAGCTTTATCTTTGGCTTTCATTTTCATATTTTTTGCCGCAATAGTTGGTTCTTGGCTACTGTTTTGCTTTTCTACAGAATCTACTAATTATTATTAAAATCTACTTATTATTATTATCTACTTATTATTATTATTATTATTATTATTATTATTATTATTATTATTACTCGAACTTGGCACTTAAAACCCCAGAGTAAAATGAATCAAAGCAAACTGTCTCTAAGCTGGGTATTTTGTCTCATTATTAACGTAAACAAAAACATTGTTGCCTCTCATTCAAGTCAACTTCTGCTAACAGAAAAAAAAAATCTGTGAAGAGATTGAAAATCGAAAAGAGAATTTTTCTTGCATTTATGTGGAAATATTTACCTCATTATTAGTCTATGAATTGCATTTAGAATAAAGATTTAAATGGTGGGCCAACTTTTTGTAGGAAAGATCCCTATATCCAATAACAAATACTGGAAGAAGATAGATAATTTTTAACCGTAAGTTGATTTTTTTCTTATATTAGAGCACGAGTTATAACTGACACCTTTCAATTAATTAAATTTTAACAATAAGCCGTCAATTAATAGACGATTGCAGTTTTGCAAGATAGTTCTAGTAGAACTAATCCTCTGCCTACTTCGGATCTGGACTCATACAGACGCTCACCATCAGTCTTAGGATTTTGCAAGCGGTAGCGACTGTGCATCTTTCTCGCTTTGGCATCCATTCGCTTAAAGTTATCTATGGTCCAGTTCAGGGTTTTGAAACTCTATTGCGTATTATGAGTGGTATTCTGATTTCAACTCGGTATTCGATACCAAACGCACACGTCTGCAGTATTCTTTTCTTCTTTTCACCTTCACTTGGTTAGGCTGTATTCGCTAAATCCTAAGTATTTATAAGCTTCTTGTTTCAGTTCCTTAATCTTTGTGACAAAATCTATATCTATTGTGTTTCTGTAATTCTCCATTTCTTGAGTGTTAAAGATTAAAAATTAAAAAGGTGGGCCAACTTTTTGTAGGAGAGATACCGATATCCAATAACAAATACTTGAACAAGAGTATATTCATCGAGCTCTATTCTATTGAAGTTGGGTCAATTTTAATAATAAAGTAAGGAAAATGTCAAGACTTCTATATAATATTGTTTTATGTTTTGAGTAAAGCCTCGAAAAAGCGATCCCAAAACAGAAGTTGGCAGATCTGACACAAGCAAATCCTTAAAGAGTAATAAGTAAATAAATAAATAAATCTGTTAATGGCAATTCGATCACATTTGAATCTGCTTCATGTAATATCAACAAAAGTTTAAAACACTGAAGTTTGTATTTGAAAATAACGTTATCTGATTAATGTTGTCATGACGGTATAAAAGAAAATACCCTCACATTTGTATAAAGGTTAATTTGTTAATCTCGCAAGCTATTGAAAAGAAGCCTGATTTTCATTTTTTAAATAAAAATTTATGACAATATTTCATCGTATTTATTTAAATGATACGTTTTTCATATCTTTCAAATTCCGAATTTATGAAATTTAATTTGATGACCAGAGTTAGATCCGCTAAAAGTGCTGTTCGAAAAGCAACAAAAAGCAGAATCATGAAATAAAAGGAAAATCTCTAGAAAATGAAAATATTTCAGTGTAAAAGTTCAAATGATTTAAAATATACCACTTGTCGATTTTTTGTTTTACTCAATCTTTTTCTCTTTAAAAATCTGCCGATTTCCCCCCAGCAAAAGTTTTCCGCATGAGAGGAACTATTTAACGTTGAGGTTGACTCATGAAAGTTAAAACCATTTTTTTTTTTCGCAATCACACCATATTATGGTGAAGTCATTCAGAACAGGAATTGTCTTTGAGCCGTTCAGAAGGAAAAACATCTCTCGTACGATCTCGATGATACGATCAGCTGCTTGGAAGCGTCTCGTGATATAGAAAATGGCGCGAAAAAAATTATCAGACGATTCCGTGTGGTGCGACTATTTCGTCACAGGTCGCCCCACACCAATTCTGAAAACATCTTGTATTTAAAAAAAAATAAAAACAAAACAAAAAAAAAACTTTTCCTGATTTCGTCATCCGCTTTGAACTTCCGGTCTCAATGTGAAACAGTATCAGTTTTAGGAGAAAATTATACGTTACACTTGATGCATATCACCCCCCACCCACTCATATATATTCTTTCTTTTCCTTTATATTTTAATGACAGTTCTCTTCTGTTTTACATGAGTTGGATACAATTATGTTGTCTAACATTTGCTCTATTGAAGTGGACATAGAATTCATCACTGCATGTCCTGTAGTGATTTCCATGGCGAAATTGCTTAAATATTTCTGATATTTTTATCTTTATTTATTAAAGTTGATACTTAATTTAGATCAGAAAGTTTATGGTCATCAGTATAAGTTTCTCTATGAGATAATCGCTGGAAGAATGGTAGACTTTGAAAAACAGTAGCTACTCTAGCATATACGCATCGTTCATTCAGCAATGAATTAAAACGCCCATAGAGATAGCCCAGAGTGACGCCAATTCGGTCGGGTTTCAATCCTAAGTTAAAAGCAATCGGAGTCTATTCGTACTGATGAGCTGTGATACAGCGAAACAGATCTGTCTGCACATGGCTATATATATATATATATATATATATATATATATATATATATATATATAATAAATAAAGAACAATTAGGAAAAACGTGTCTTTAATTTATTATGTTTCACTTTAACAAGCTTCTTCAGAGATTTATTAAAGACGAATGATTTAAAAATCCAAGAGACGGTATGTTATTGAGGTATAGTTTCATTGGCCAGATACGTGTCACGAGCGATAAAGCAATGGATGAATATCAAATGTAGAAGAAACTATTTTCGTCTGTTTAAGTGTGTGTGCCAATGCATAATAAAAACATTAGATGTTTATTATGAATCTAAGTATATGTAAACAAAAATAATTTGTGTTAAGCAAATTCAAACTAAAGCCGAACTAAGTGGGTGTATAGGTCAATAACAATAGTAAGTGTGAATGACAGTGACGAAATACATTTCCGTTCAAAACACGTAACAAGTATTGCACACAGGGGTCAAGTGATGGAACGAATTTTCTTCATAAATAAAATGAGAGAATCAGTTCTGAATGTATGTGTTGAGAGAAATCATGTATGAATTCGTGTGTTTATGAGTCAGTAAAGAGATATGCACATGTCAGGTGATGGAACGATTTTGCCATTTTTATGACTTTCGGCCGTTGTCTGCTCCGGCCTTCTTCATGTGCTAGAGATTTTGAACTTTATTTCGATCGCAGGAGTAGATTGTTCTCATTCCATGTGCGATTGCACTTCCGTAGTTATCTTCCTTTAACTCAACTCTCTAAGTTATTTGCGTCCTCTAAAACACATGGCGCAGTGGATATAGGCGTTGGTAATTTCTATGACTTGACCAAAAGAGTTGTGATTTCAATAACTGGCTACAACAGTGGTGAACAAATAGGTCTGAGGCAAGGAAGCTGAGAATAACATAGACAAGATATGTGAGTAATGGGGAATTTCTATGGAAAATGAGAACAAAAATTTGACAAAAAAGAGACAGATTAAATTTTTGAGTCATAAGATGAGGAAAGAAAACTTGAAGCAATTGACACTCACGGGATTTATTAGTGGCAAGAGCGGCAGAGGAAAACATCGGGTAGCCTCCCCTCTCCGAACCAACTTGTGTAAATGGGTAGTAGAAGCGGGTCTGGGAGGGGATAGTAAGTGGACAAACATTGCTTAGGGATAAAAAAAGAATTTGTTGATAACCATGATCGCCGACGCCCTTAAGGGACATGGCAGATAAAAGAAAAATAATCCCAAAATGTCTCTGTGTGCGTGTGCATACATATGCATGAAGCCTACACACTCACACGAACGAACAAGGCACAGGTTAAAATGGCACAGGTAAAAATGGCTCAAATAGGAAATATGAAAATATAGCACGAAGCAAAAATATGCAGGAAAAAAGAAATGCACACGTTACCCTTGGGGAATGTATTAATCCATCTCTTCCCTCCAATTATGGGTTAAATAACAGGACATATTGGGTTCTATAAGCTTGGCTGGCAACCAGTCTACCTCAGAAAGTAATGGCAACCTACTGTGGGATGATCTTCTGGCCAGTCAGTGATGTAACTTTCGAGACATGACCGCCCAAGCGTGTATCGCGTATGGCACTTAACTGACTGAAAGTAAAAAGAAAATTAAAAAGCTAAAATTTCAACTAAAATCTTATGCCGTGACCAAATCCACTTAACACCTGAAACAAATCTTTCTTTCCTTCTGTGTAGTCACTGCATGAAGATTTTAGTCTTTGTTGTAAAACAACATGTATTTTCGTTTTCTTCTTTCTTGGTGGTTCACCACATAATCCTTTGCAATCACTGCAATCACAACAGCCCCTTCCTTCTAAATCATTCATATCAATTTCCAGATAGATGGGTGCCAATAACCAACAAGATGGTAAAATTTGTTGTTCCACCCTTCACATAGGTTGTTGGTTCTGGGACAGTCATTCATGGTAACTTGATATACATTACAATGTTCTGGTAGAAATCTTGCTGGTTTACTACCTGGAATGCCTGGCTGAAAGATTCGTCTCTTTCGTTGAACATGTCTTCCAGAAACATACGTTTGATCGAAGTACTCTAGTAAGGGCGCTGCCCCTTCGGGACATCTTGCCTTAAGTAATTGTATTCTACTACAGGGAGAGACGTCAATGAGTCGATTTGATCAAAGAAAGTCCTCACTCTCTTTGTAATGTTTTGTAAGGCCAAGGAGTTGTATTTTTTTCCAAGTACTCTCAGTCAAGTTGTAGAAATAACATTTTCTGAATGTTTCCGGTCCAAAAACATTAGTCTGGATGGTTACCTGTTCAAAGTCAACAATTATGGTTGTTGTGTCTGGGTAGATGTCTATTTAATGGCACCGGTTCATGACTGCTTGTAATAGTGTGTTCATATGTAGAAACTGCGGTATTACTAATTGAGGCGCGTATTGTATAAAAGCAGTAGGAATTCTTGTGAAGACATTGCATAGCTGGCATCCATCATTCATATATCGTCAGAATCAAGTAACCGCAGAGATTCATTAAAACCAAATGTTATAATGCGGTTGGCCGTGTTTGGTTCATTGTCGAAGAACAAAAATGTTTAGGGCTTGGGAGCAACAGTAGTAGCCATTCTTCAGCAACTGGCAGATCTTCAAGTCTTTCTGGTTCTTGTGGATAGAGTTTTTCTCTTTGGTGACGCAAATTTCTTTGTATAATATCCTCGCTTGGAATTAACGCCTTTGCCTCAGCTGATAAGTCATCCAGGTTATTGCTATAAATCTGACTCGGTTTATCTTCTGTTTCTGCTGCTTTTCTCTTCATGTTGATTAATTTCGTGGATGTAATAGTTTTTCATAATCAGGAGCGTGGTTGTGGTACAGGATCAGTCATATCAAGGCTGGTGGTCATATTACCTTTACAAAAAGATGATCTCTTAACACATCTCCATCTGATAGTTGTTGATCTTGCAATCTGTTTTCCATACTTATACCATTGGTAAAAAAATCTATTTTCCCTTTATTACTTGCTATAACTTTCATGATGGGGTTGTGGTAGAAGAGCCACTAAAATCAATAGTACCCTCTTTCCTTTTATTATTATTGATACTTTTTAATTCTTGGAAGATATTTTGTAATTAACGGAAAATCTAAACTTATTTTGAAATGGAACTTGTGTGTGTGTGTGTTTGTGTGTGTGTGTGTATGTGTGTGTGTGTGTGTGTGTGTGTGTGTCTGTGTGCGTGTGTGTCCGTTACTCTGAAACGGCTGAACCGATATTCTTGAAAATTTACACAGTTGTACTATAAGCGTCTGCGAGTGTTCTTAGCTAGGTTTTGTGTCGAGGTACCCCCGATAAATATCGAAAATCGATAATCGAAAAAATCAGATTATAGAAGTTAGTGATCCGATTTTAATCAAATTTCATGCACTCATAGACAAAGACATAAGACACGATATTCAGAAGTTTCAAGGTTGCAGTTCTTACAAAAGTGCAGAAAATCGATAATATATATATATAAAAGGAAAGATGTTTGTGTGTGTGTCTGTTTATCAGCCTGTATATCTGTACTTTTTCAGCCCTTTTATTTTTGTTTTTGCTTCGGGTTTGGCTCTAAGTAGGTATAATTGTAGTTCTTAGTCTCATCCATGATACCGTTTACTAAAGGACTTATTTAGCCTTCAAAATTCAGTTTACGACGAAAAAAACTTATTTGATATCGATACCAGGAAATCAAAATTTGATTTACATTCATTCATTTTTCTTTCAGTCTACGGTTTCGCTTTAAGTGGAAACAACTATTGCTTTTCAGTCTTTAGTGCCAACGTCCAAAGAATGTGAGCTCCAGGACCAAGGATTAGTTTTAAAGCTTTCATTACAACCGAGCAATGCCGGGCTATACTGCTAGTTTTAATGTAAACTTTTTCTTGGAATACATAACATTTTATAATCTTGTGGTTGTTAATTTTGTGATAATTTAGAATTCTGAAAAATTAAAAATAGAATTGTATTCAAAATAGGTGGCATAATTTTTACTTTTGTGGCTAGTTGCAGCAATCGAAAGCGATTTCGACATACGAAAATGATTAGAGAGTTACTGGTTGGATATTTATTTTTATCCAGAATTTAATAAATAGATAACGTAGGCATTTCATTTTTTCCTCTTTGTTTTCACTTTGTGCCATTTTTGCCTTTTTTTGCCATTTGTGCCTATTTTACCTGTGCCATTATTACTGCACACACACACACACACACACACACACACACACACATATATATATATATATATGAAATCCAAAAAAAAGAAAAAGCATATACGTAAAATCCCCCAAAACCAGATCCTATTAATATTAATTTTATTAATATTAAAAATAATCCAGGTGGAAGGATCGATGTAAATAGTATTATATACTTACAGAGCCAACTTTATTTAAATAACGTTCAGTCAGTTAAGTGCCATACGTAATACACGCTTGGGCGATCATGTCTCGAAAGAGACATGACTGACTGGGCAGAAGATTATCGCGCAGTAGGTTGCCATTGCTTTCTGCGGTAGACTGGTTGCCGACCAAGGCTATAGAACCCAATCTGTCCTGTTATTTAACCCATAACTGAAAGGAAGAGACGGATTAATACCTTTCCCAAGGGTATTTGCGCGTAAGTGAATACAATGGATTCAACTGGAATTCGAACTCGGCTCCCCGGTTTCTCGTTCCGAGCCGATAAACCGGGGAGCCGAGTTCGAATTCCAGTTGAATCCAACGTTACTATACTCATAAGCACTCCGTTTCTAACCCTTATCTAAAACTTCCATCATCTCTTTCCCGAAGATTTTGGAAAAATGAAGAAAGGATAAAACCACATAATTATTTGGAAACTGATAGGTTCAACCTGCACCCCAAGAAACTTTTACGATAGATGTAAAATTGAAAAAAATAAAATTATAAAGTATTCAAATCAAAACTTTTACATTTAAGTAAGAAATTCATAAGCAAATGCCGCCATAAATCTAAAATTTAGAATTTTAAGTTTTAAATTTTGAGTTGTGACTTTTCAAATTTTTAGAATTTTAAATTTTTAATGTTAATTTTATAATTTGAATTTTAGTAATTATAATCTTAAACTCTCCTATTAATAATTTTAAACTCTCCTATTAAATATCCAATACTAATACTAATGTTATAGATGCCTTCTTTTTTCCACAACTACTAATTTACTTATAATGAGCTATAGACCAACTCTTTAACACTTAAATATTTCCAGCCTATATATATATATATATATATATATATATATATATATATATATTTTAGATTGCGACGAACCTTAATTTCTATTTTTGTTTTTCTAATCCTTGAATATTTCCCTACCAAAATCTTTTACGATTTTTCTCTTTACTTTATTGATAAAATGAGAATTTTATAGAGATCTACTTTAAAATTTATTTTATATTTTATATATGCTTATAAAATCCAATAAGAATTTTTCATAAGTCATGTAATTTTCTTAATGTAGTGTATGTACATAACTGTGTGTTTGTATATATATATGTGTGTGTGTGTGTGTGTGTGTGCGTGGGTGTGGGTGTGTGTGTGTAAATATGTGTATATATATATTTGTGTGCGTATATGTGTATGGCTGTATACATATGTATATATATATGTGTGTATATATAGATATATATTACGGAAATCAACGAATTTTCACGAAACTTGGTTATAAGCAACCGACAATTTGAAATGAATGATAAAAAATAATGTTCAAACAATATATATATATGTATGTATGTGTGAATGTATCTGTATGTATATGTATGTAATTAGATATATATATGTGTGTATGGTGTATATATGTATATATATTTATATGTATGTTATGTGTAGGTATATAAATATACATGTATATATGCTGTAATGTGTGTAAATATGTCCATATGTATATATATATATATGTGTAGGTGGGGTGAATGTGTGTAGGTATATGTATTTAAATATGTGTAATGTATATGTATATGTATGTATATACGTAAATGTGCGCATATGTATGTATATATATATGTTTTATGCATGCGTATGGATATGTATGCGTATGTTTATATGAATATATGTGTGCGTATACTTATATATTTCATTTGCCCTTTTCTCAATTTAGATGTATTATAATATTATCCCAATTTTGTTTTTTTTTCTATTAATAGATTTTCAACCATCTACAATAGTCCAGCCATATTATTATTATTATTATTATTATTATTATTATTATTATTATTATTATTATTTTAAACCAAATTTTTTTGTTAAATTTTCAACAGAGCTAAATCTAAACTTATTTATAAATGGAACTTGTGTGTGTGTGTGTGTGTGTGTGTGTGTATCCATTATCTATAGACTCCGAAACGGCTGATCCGATTTTCTTGAAAATTTACACAGTTGTACTATAAGCGTCTGCGAGTGTTCTTAGCTAGGTTTTGTGTCGAGGTACCCCTGATAAATATCGAAAGTCGACAATCGAAAAAAATTGGGTTATAGAAGGAGTGGTCCGATTTTAATCAAATTTGATACACTCATAGACAAAGATATAAGAAACGATATTCAGAAGTTTCAAGGTCCAGTTCTTGCAATAATATATATATACATATATATATATATATGGAAAAGGCAAGATGTTTATGTGTGTGTCTGTTTATCTGTTTGTATGTCCTTTATACAAATCCTCAATTTTTATCCGATTCTCACCAAACTTCACACAAATATTCTTTAGGCTGAGTCTGAGCTCCAGGACCATGGATTAGTTTTAAAGCTTTCATTACACCCGAGGAACACCGAGTTATACTGCTAGTATATATATATATTGTCTCCTTTCTATTCTTTCCTCTTGTTTCCTTTTTTTTTGTATATGACTTTCCCTTCCTTTCACCATCTAAAGCCGGCATTCGTCACCTTGGCTACTGAAATGCTGTATGTCTTATTTCTTTGTTAACTTTCCCCCTGTCTACCCGATTTGTTCTTTCCTTCCCCCTCCACCAATTCTATTCCTTCGACTCGGTTAAATTTTGATTTTCATTTTTTTAATACAAATGAAATCTAAAGTTTTCTTCTAATATCGTGCCATGAAACTCTTTCTCTGTCCCTCTGCGTTTTTATGTCTGGACGACAAATTTAAAAAGACACTTCATTTCTTTCTTAATCCCCACTTTTTTAAAAAAAAAAAAAAAAAAAAAAAAAAAGAAACTTCCTGTGTATGTATATGTTTTGGGACTCCTTCCGGCATGTTAATTTTTGTACCATATTTGAATTAATAAATTTTTGTTTTGGATCGTTGCTGAAGGAGCGAGAATTTTCTCGCTGAAATAACTAATCAACATCTGCAGAATTCGTAATTTATATATATATATATATCCGAGTGAGTATAGAATGAGGAGAGAAAAAAGAAAATTTTTTTTCGTCCAAAACATTAATTTAAAACAGTGCTCGATATATGATGTATAGAGCAGTGAATATTTATTATAAATTATATTTTAGAACATGTACATAATTTCTTCTATATATGTCCTCTTCCCTACAATCATATGGCTGTTTCAGTGTTTGGATTCAAACACCTCTTCGGGGGAAATAAAGGTTTGGAATCATTCTTTGTTTATATTTGGTTCGTTGTTGTCGTGGGGGTTGGTTGGGGTTATTGGTAATTAAGTGAATGTCTTGTTTTGACCGTTAAACTTTTGAGGAATTTGGTGTGTAAGTGTGAAATTGTTGATTAATGGTATTATCTGTTGGAATGTATGTTTTATCTTTTTATCAATTGGGTATATCTTTTGGTTAGGATTTCTAAGAGGGCACTGTTGAGTGGTCATTTTTATGGTTGCTATCGTTTAATTGGTTGATGTCTGCTGTCAGTGGACCTAATTCCTGTATTTACTTTGATCCTGTGTCTAGGTTTTCACTTTGGGGTTTCTTAGATAGACGTGATGGGGGTGGGGTGTTTTTTCTTTCCAATTTTGATTTTTTCTTTCCAATTTTGATTTTTTCGGTATGGAATATTTTTTTATTTTATAGGGTTCTTTTTAAAAATCTCACTCTCTCTCTCTCTCTCTATATATATATATATATATATATATTTCTTTTTTATATTTAAGTTTGGAGTATTATTGTATTTAGGCGAAGTTATTTCAAGAAATCTAAATTTGTATTTTTTAGGAAGTAAATGCAAATAAGCGTTTATTCAGTTTTTTGTATAAAGTTGTATGTTTAATCTTAATTTTAAGTTTAGAGGGTCAGTTTTTTCTTTTAATTTTTTTTATATCTTCTTTTTTCTATAAATTATCGTTTGGAATTGTATTATTTCTTTTAATTTTTTATATATTTTATTTATTTAGATATTTTTGCGGGCATTAGATCTCATTTTAAGGATTTATTACATCGATTTTTCTATAGCATTTTTTATCTTTTATAATAATAAAAATATTTATTCAAATTCCCAGTATTTTTGGGGGTGATTGTAGGGTTAGATCTTACGTGTGCTTACAGTTTATTTTTGTGTATGATATAATTATTCTGAAGTAGTATATTTAATCTTGATTTTGAATGTATGAATTTTGATTCTTTTTCAAGTTTGGGAGCCATTTATTTAATTTTGATTTTTCTAGTACGGAATAGTTTTGTATTTAAGTAAGGTTATTGTGTTAAGTAAGGTTATTGGTGTAGGCTTTAGTGATAGGCCTTCCTTTAAGGATTTATTGGATTGATTTTTTATCTTTTATAATGAGGATATCTAATCGAACTCTTTGTATTTCTTAGCATGATTGTAGGGTTAAGTCCCTAATGTGCTTGCAGTTTACTGTGGTGTCGTGTGTCTGATTTAAGAGCTTGTTACTATTTATATATTTAAGGATTTCTATTTTTTCTTGAAGGCAAAGAAAGCATAGTTCTTTTATAGATTTTGCTGTTCTTGCCTTTTTGAGAATTTTCCATTTGACCTTAGGTGTTTTATTTTCGTTTTTTAATTTCCAAAAGTGCTTGGAGAGAGATGTCATGTTTTGTTTTTCTTTGTTATTGAAGGATGAGAGGTGATTGTAAAAGCGCTTTTTAAATACGCTCATGGTATTCCCAATATATATTTTTTCATCCTTAGGATTTTCTAAGGATGAAATCGAACACATATATATATCAGAGATTTCGTCAGACATTTATTGGCCATGGGCATTGGTTGGGGTTTCTACAGTTTCAGAGGTTGTTGTCATGGGACAGACTTGTATTAGTGTTGGATTTATTTTTGCTGTGTATTTTTAATATTTTAGTGTTATGCATTTTGATTTTTTTTTCTAGATTATTGGAACAGCTATAGCTTAATTTTATGGTATTTTTATTAAAGATTTTGCTTAGAGGGTTATTTTCGGGAAAGTGCTTCTATTAATTTAAGAAATTTATGTTCCAGCTTGAAATTTACTGATTGGAGGGTTATACTATATTATTTTCATGCTTCTATTTCTGCTTTTTGGACTTTTGAATTTTTCCACAAAACTGATTTTTGATGATTTATACCCGCTTTCATTAAGGATTCTATTATAAATTACCTTGTGCTTATCAAATATCTCTCTGTTGGATGAGTGTGTGTTGATGCGCCGTTCAACTGATGATGGGATGTGCTTAATAATGGGTGGTGGGTGATTAGAGTTGGGGTTTATATATATTGGGTTAGCGTTGTTTTTCATGTAAGGTTGGAAAGTGTTCGATACTAGGTCTAATGTTATGTCTAGGAAGTCTACTTGCTCGATATTGTGGTTAATTACTACGTTAAGGCCAAAGGATTTAAAGACTCTATGGATTAATTTTCTGGTTTTATCAACCTTACCCCCAGTAGATTTCTCAATTATCATCAGTCCGTCGTCCCTATACAGTCCTATCCTGCTCGTTTCTATTTCCTTATGTGCAGTTAAGTTGTACAGTAAGAATAATCCGGTTAGATCCGAAGCTTCTGCAGAATCAAGTGCACCCATTGATCAATCAAAGTTATCCTTTGAGTTCTTAGTCCATTGTTCGTTGTTGTGGATTATAACTGATTTCCTGCAGCTCCGGATAATTCTGATCTCATCCTCTGTGATGTCCGAGTAGAACTCAGCAAACTCCAGGGCGAGGCTGAATAGATTCTCCGAAATTGATGGGTAGAAGTCCACAATGTCAAACTGCAAAAAAGTGGCTCCTTCACCCGCTAAGGGAGATTCATGCTGCTGCTATCAACAGACTTTCGACGCCCTACCACGACGCTTCAAACCTAAGTTAAGTGTATCGTTCTGTTGTGACATTATTTATAATCGCTTGAATGAACTCCTTGAACTACGTTCGTTGATATATTGCTGTAAACTGTATTTATTTGTATGAACTCTGAAAACTTCTTCGTCTCCCACTTGTTACTGCTTTCGTCGTTCAAACACCGAAGAGAATAAATATTTTATGTGTATTTTTCTCGCAAAGTATTGTCATTATATTTCATTGCCGAGTTGTCTGAATCTGTTTTGCAACCATACGTATTTCACTCTGCTTAGATATATAACACTGGTGTCAGAAGTGTGATAAATTCATTTACAGGTCAACCTCTTCACGATGGCCTGGGCCAAGACCTCCTATATATTAGGAGGTCTTGCCTGGGCAGTCCCAGACAAATCTGACGTCAATGCCCAAGTCCTGACTTTCTTTTCCTCTTTCTCTTTTCATTCTTTTTATTTTTATTTTTATCCTTCTAATTTTATCCTTCTCTTTAGTTAAAGAAAATGGCAAAGTTTTTGTACCAAATGGAAGGAATACTGTAAGGTCTGATGAAATAGGCTAATTAAGCTCATAGAAATGAATTATAATTTATAACCAATTCAAATGACGTGTTGAGTTTTCCTTTACACACACACACACACACACACACACACACACACACACACACACACACACACACACACACATATATATATATATATATATGAAGCGTAATACAGAATTGGAGGCCTATCTCAAATCACTTCCTTCCACTGGTAGGACGAAATTTGAGATACCCAAATCGTTTGCGATAGATCGTTGCTGTAGTTGGCTTAAAAAATGTTTGCTTCTTACTTTTACAATAATTATACCTTGTTTAATTGAACGACAACTTATTTTATTTCCTTCGAACTTGCTATATTATTTTATGTTTTCATAAAAAAAAATTTTCTGTGAAATTCAATAAAAATATGTCGTTTAAGGCACTTGTACTTGTTACTTGAAAATTAATTTAACATTTTCCGCTTCAAGTTAATTTAATATTCTTCTCAATTAATTTTTTATTCATAAAAGAAAATCTACTGATTGTCATCATTGTTATTTTTACATCATCTGTATTTCTGTTTCTAACAAATGAATAAAAAATATGTTGAATTTTTACCGCGCTTCTTATAGCGAAAATCTAACATTTTAATTTCACGTGATTTAAAGAAATAATTTATTAATTAGGTTTTTTCTCGTCTTTCTTATACCGAAATTTTAGAAACCCTCACCTAAGTTAATTTTAATAATGTTTTGTTTTGCTGCATTTCAAACAGACTTTTTTGCCAAGACATTTTCTTCGATTCTGTTTTTAGAGTGGGAAATTCATTTAAAATAAAAATGCTATTATTATTTTTTTTTTATAATTATATCGCTCCAAGCAAGGCATTTTACTGCCACTGTTTTGCAAAGGGTTACATAGGAGGAAAGTTATGAGAAATAGTGACAGGTTATAGGGGGTGTCAGGAAGTGGGTAAGAGAAGGATGAGAATACTTATGAAAGTGGAGTGGAAAGAGAAGGGAGTATGAGAGAGAGGATGCAGGTTAGTGAGATAGGAGATGACTATTGACTTTACATTTAAATTCTTGGAGATTGTAGCTGTTATTGAGATTGTTATTTGTTACATAATGTTCATTTAATACTTTTATTTATGATATTGTTAGATATTGTAAACGTGGTGAACGTAAACTTAACCCTATCCCTAAACCTGCTGGTAAACTATGCATCTAAAAACTTATTTTTTTCAAAATTTACTCTTCTGTTTTTCTAATAATAAAAACACACATTTATGATAAAATAAGTTAACATGACAACTTCTTCTTCTTTCATGTGCCTTGTCCATTCAGGACGTAGGCGATCATGGCCTTCCGTGTCTCCCTATCCCTGGTGGCTCTTAACCTCTTTTCTCTTGTTACACCACGCAACCCTCGTTCCGTCATCCACCTGATCAGGTCTTTCAAATATGTTATCCGCTGCTTTCCCCAGTCTCCTATCCCTCTATCTGGCCTGGTAGTATCAGATTCTCCAAGCCCTCCTTCCTCATTGCATATCCCAAGAACTTTAGGTGTCTTTTCCTGATGTTCAGTATTAATTTCCTTTTCGTTTTCATCCTTTCCCAAAGCTCATCATTGCTCACATGCTCAATTCATGATATCCGCAGCATCCTTCTGCAGAACCACATTTCAGTTGCTTCAAGGTTTTTTCTTCATCTTTGATGATATTGTCTAACATTCACTGCCATAGTGAAGAACAGACATCACATAGCAATCCAGTACACTCTTCTTTGTTTTCTAGTGAAAGTTTCCTGTTTCTTAATACTTTACTCAGCTTCTGGAACGCCATGCTAATTCACCTTCGGATCTCTGTGTTGCACTTTCCGTCTTCTGTTTGAACACTTCCCAGGTATTTAAATTTTTGTACCTGCTTGATTTTAGTGTCCAACACTTATATTTGGCATTTCGGGCGGCTCTTTTTGCTGGTAACCGCGCATTCGGTTTTCTCGCAGTTTTTTTGTAGTCCTTTCTTGTTACTCTCTCAGCTACCTTCTGTAGGAGGTCTTGTAGTTTCCTTTCTGTGTCTGCTATCAGCACTGTATCATCTACGTAACTTATGTTGTTCGAATTGCGAACTCCGATGAAGAATCCTGGCATAACATCTAGGGTCCTCAGAATAGTCACGCTGTACAAGTTGAATAGATCCGGTGATAAGACACATCCTTGTCTTACGCCTCTTTCTATCTTCGTATATCTGCTGAATTCGTTACCTGTTCGTATGCAGGCGGTTTTTTCAACCAGTACAGATTCTTGATTATTCTTATGTCTTTCCCAAATATGTCGAGGTTGCTGAGCAATTCTATCAATTCTTTGTGGCGTATTTTATCGAACGTCTTTACATAATCGATAAAACATAGGTATACGTCTTTTTTCATTAGTATTGCCCTTTTGGATAGAACCCTAATCATAAATATAGCGTTCTTTGTTCCAGTGTCTTTGACGAACCCGCTCTGTTCTTGTCCTATCTCTGGCCTGAGTCTGCTTCTCGCTCTATTCATAAGGATTCGGACGACCAGATTTGTAATGTGGCCTCTCGAACTGGCTTCTTAGGAAGAGCTATAAAAATTGACTTGCTTAGGTCGTCCGATATGACACCGCCGTTATAAATTGAATTTATTATTTCTGTAATTTTCTCTCCAACGAATTCGCCCAGGGCTCTCAACAACTTTATTACAATGCCGTCTGATTCAGCTGCCTTGTTTCTATTCAGTTTGGCCATTGCAGCTTCCAATTCGGATTTTAATATTTCCGGTCCGTCCTAATCTTTGTGTATTATCGTTCTCATTATTGCTCTCTCTTGTTGTAGAAAAGATCTTTTATATCTTCTTCCCCTCGTTGGAATATTTCCTCCTTCTCCAATATAATCGTTCCATCCTTGGATTTTATACATCCTGTTGAGGAGCATGTTTTTTTTGTCCTGTCAGTTCTCTTATTTCTTTATGCATGTCTGCTTTATTAGTCCTGCACATTCTCTCTATCAGTGCACATTTGTTGTTGAGCTATTCCTCTTTAGTCTGTATGCATTTGCTCTTTATTTCCTTGTGTAGTTTCTTGTATTCCATTCCATGTCTTGGCATCGTTTTTTGTCTCATTTACATCATGTCGAGAATCTCTTCAGTCACCGACTCGTTTTTTTTTCATCTGTGTCTTTTGGGTCAATGTTCCTTGTCGATGTCACTATCGCTTCCTTTAATGTGTCCCATTTCGAGTGTCCTTTTCAAATTTGTTCTTCGTGTTTGTTTTTCACGCTGTTATTGTTTGCTTTCTGCAGGTTTAGGTCATTTACAAGCGTGTTGTATTGCAGTCTTGACACTGCAGTAGGCTTCTTCAGTTTAAGAAGTTTGACCCTTAGTTTGTAGATGACTGGGAGGGGTGGTCACTTCAACATTCGGCACTTGGATAGGTTTTGCATTCAACCATTGCAGCATGAAAACATTTTCTTCATTTCTAAAAATATAATAAATAATAACAAAATCAGTTACTTTTCTGTTTGTTTGATTTCATGTCATTTTTGTTTCATGATTCATCACTCCGATACGGTTTTTGTTTTATTAAAACTGCTTTAACATCGATAGTATAAAGATTGTCTTTACGGATGTGCGTTGTGGTGCAGTGGTTATCGGCCCAGAACAAGAAATCAGAGTGCAGAGTTCGAATTCTAGGTGAATTTGTTGTATCCATTTATGCGCAAATACCCTTGGGAAAGGTATTAATCCGTCTCTTATCTCTCCAGCTATGGGTAAACTAACTAGACAGACTGGAATCTATAGCCTTGGTTGGCAATCATTCTGCCGCAGAAAGTAATGGCAACCTACTGCGGAATAATCTTCTGCCAAGTTAGTCATGTCTCTTTCGAGACATAATCGCCCAAACGTGTATCACGTATGACACTTAACTGACTGACTGAATATAATAGTTGAAAACATGATTAAAGCTTCTACTTTGAATTAAGTGGGGGATCAATTTTATATTGTTATGAAGTAATAAACAGATCCCCCACTGATTACTACTTAATAGTCTAATACGACTCTTTTCTCCTCTAGCTATGAGTCAAATAAAAGGACAGATTGTGTTCTATAGCCTTGGCTGGCAACCAGTCTACGGCAGAAAGTAATGTTAACCTTCTTCGGGATATTCTTCTGCCCAGTCAGTCATGTCTCTTTCGAGACATGATCGCCCAAGTATGTATCATGTACGGCACTTAACTGACTGACACCCTTGTTAACTAAGTGGAAGTGATGGATCTGAAGACCTGCCAAATTTCATATTAAATGTGATAAGACTTTGGAAAAAAATACCAAAATAAAAGGGGATTAACTTCTTGATCCGAATTATTCCTTCTCTTAATCTTTGCTTTTTTCTTTAAATTTCTTAAAACGAATTTTACAGTGAACTGCTGCAAACCCAAGCCAAAACTAAAAAAAAAAAAATCCCAATCTCCCATCAATCATTGAAACATTGAGACTTGACATAAGTTTCCAGTTCTGAACGTGAGTTGCACCATGATTTGGCCTTTTGTACAGAACGTCATGTGCGTTAAAAAACATTTTGGT